>JARHVA010008540.1:0-245000 GCA_037957365.1 Torreya grandis | reverse complement strand
TTAAACTATTTTGGGATGTTTATTTGTCCTAATATTAACTTATACTACATCCTCTATAAGAGAGGGTGATTGTTTTTTTAAGTAAAGAGGTAATGATATTTTTGGAACATCTAAAACAAAGCCATTAGAAAGCCCTATGTCAATGTCAAAATACTCTTTTAACTCCAATGAGATGTAGAAGGTAATTTGGTTTTGTAGGAGGCTCTTCCTCTTTATATTGATCTTTGTCACTTTGATTATGGAATTTTTATTGTTCTGTAAAGTTTGTGGACTAACAAAGATTTATAGAAAATCCCCATTTGTGATCACTAGATGGAATAAAATATTGAGCTCCCATGTATTCCAAAATTTCTTCATCATTTTGAAATGTGTCTAAAGAGGGCTCCTATTTTTAATCCCAATCAATGAGTGATGAATAATGGAAGAAAATATTGATGTGGAAATGGTAGTATCAGAGAAGAGGTTGGTAGTAGTAATCTCTTTGAAATGACTACAAATGGAGCCTATTTTAATGTCTTCATCGGGGAAAGATGGCCCAAGGATCAAAAGAGATATTGTTTACATCATCATCATATAGTCCATACACTAGATAAAAATAATATGGATATTCTTGAACCATGATGGGTTCAAGTCTTCCTTGATCTTGTTTGCCTAGGCATTTCCCTTTATATTGCATATTCTCCATCATCTTCTAAACATGAGGATATTGCTTTCCTAGAGAGATAAGGGCCTTTTCATCTGGAATTATCCATGAATCATCTATATATTCAAAAAAAAATTTAGATAAGAATTTGGTGCTTGAAAAGTTTGTTGGTTCAAATTGGTATTTGATGGGGTTATTATTCCTCATGGTTGGGGACCCATAGATACATGGAGAGAGGTATATCACCAACACATAAATTCTTATATCCATATTCTCCATAGCATGTGGATGTGATCTTCAAGTGAGTGATGTTAGGTAGTGTCATGGATGTATATTCAAGATGATCAAAGGAGATGTATTTTATAGCTATTAGACTTAAGATGGAATTATCTATGCCAAGATATGGATGGGGTGATGATGATTGGTCCATTTGGCATCTATGAAGATGATCGATTACTCTAGGGATGGTGACCTCCATTTTGGAGTGGTGAAATTTGAGACACTAAAGTAAAATGGATGGAACATATTGCATTTCATAGATCCATAGATGTCTAAGCAACATATTATAAGGTAAATCTACATCCATAACATGGACTGATATTTGATGCACTATGGGTTGCACATCAATTAGAAGTTAAATCATTTCAGCAAAAATAATCTCATTATCATCATAAGATTTTATGATTATTAAGGTAGGCCCCAAAGATGTTTCCAAATATCTTAGTTTCTTTAAAAAGTTTGGATTACATAAATTTATCACTAATCCTCTATCTATGAGAACCTTGGAGACACAATGGTGTGATATGGACACTTCAATGAATAGGGGATAATTTTGGTGTGGGCCAATGTGAGGCATATCTTGGGAACTAAAAGTGATATGCTGTGAAGGGGATAAATATCCCACTAATGCTTGGAATTGATTGGTATCCAAGTCACGAGGGACTTTAAGATCATTCAGGACTTGGTTTAGTATCTCTTGTTGTAATGTAAATGTTTTAAGAAGCTCCATTAAGGATATTTGAGTTGGGGTTTTCTTAATTTTATGAATAATATCATAAGACTTATTAGAAGAACTTGAAGCCTTTTTTAAAAACATTCACATTTTGGGTAGTAGATTAAGAGGATGAGTATTTAGTTGGTACTATAGGAACTACTATCTTATTGTATCTGGTAGTAACTACGTGATCAGTAGTGGCTTGATTAATCTCTAAAATGGGGGATGAATATGGAGTGGATTATTGGAGGTTATAGATTTTAATAGTGATGATGTAGTGATAAGTGACATTATTAGAGTTGGTATGGCTAGATGAAGAGGCCTAGCCTTGATCTCTTGGTGATATCTAATTTCTTTGGTCATGCTTAGGGAGTGGATCCTTGTATATGCTAAGCTACCCATTTATTGATTGATTTGGGGGGTTTTAACCTTCAATTTCAATGTCACCCTTCTCAATTAAATCATGGATTTAGTGCTTAATTTGCATACATCATTTTGTATCATGCCCTTTAACCCTATGGTATTTCCAAAATTCATCTTTATGATAACAATTTGGTTTCAGTTGGAAATCATCCATAGGTCTAATTTTAGGTAAGGTAATCATATTTTCAATAATTAATTTATCTAAGACTATTTCAATTAGGACTCCCAAGCTTGTAAGTAGTATTTTACCTATTTGAGGCTTTGGATTGCCTCGTATAACTTGGATGGAAGAGAAATTCGGTTATTGTGTGGGAAATTTCTTTTGAACTACTTGTACATGTTATTTAGAATTAGTCACCCCATCTCCCATGAAATTCTTGTTTTTTTTGAAGACTTTAGATTTACCTAAAAAAGAATTTTCTTGATTTTGGTTGTGCTTATTTCAAGAATATACTAGATTGTCCCCTTTTTAATAAGGGATTTCTCAATTTGCATTCATTTATCTATTATCTCACCAAATGTCTTGGTACATTATATCTTTAATTGATACTTAAGTTAAACATTGATATTATCCACAAAGATCTTTGCCAATTCTTTCTTAGGTACTATATACCTCAAGTGGCTTGCCAAACTTCACCATCTTTGTAATAAGTATGCCATAATTTCACCATTTATTTTCTTGGTGTTATAGAGGTAAATTATGGAGATTTCATGTTTAATATTAAATGAGAAATGTCTAAGAATTATTTTGTCAATTATCTGAATCTAGATATTGACCCCTTGGGTAGATGCATAAACCATTCTAAAATGGGTCCAATAAGATTTTTGGGAAAAATTATTAACAAATAGGCATCCTCATAAGACACCTCATGTAAATCTACATAAAATTCTTGTACATGATCTCTAAGATCCCCTTTCCCTTGATATTTTTTGAATTTTGGTACCTTAAAGTGTGAAGGGAAAGGTATTTGAAAAATACTCATGTCCAAGGGTGAGGAGAAAAAGTATTCATACATATACTTGAGAGCTTATGAATATGGATCTATTTTTTGGAGGGTCTCTTTCATCACTCTTTGTTCTTGTGTAAAGGTGGGATCCCTAAGAGGATTGGTGGTTTGATTCGAGTTGCCTTGGGGAATATGGGTGTTATGGGCATTATGGGTGTTATGAGTGTTATTGGTGTTATTAGTATTGTTAATATTATTGGAATTATTAGTGTTATTATTATTATTATTTGAGATGTTTTATCAAGGGGATAGTGGACATTTATTGTGAAGTAGAAGTTTGATTTGTTGTGTTAAATGGTCTAATCAATACCTTCTGACAACTTATCTTTGATCAGCCTCAATATAGTTATTATGAAGGGGTGGTGGGTGTTATTCTTATATAAATCCATGGTCCACACCTTCCTCTTCTTGGGGTAATTTATTGGCATGTATATTTTAATGGGGTGTGTTTAGATGGGATGGAGGGTAGACTAGATTATGTAAGAGAGTATAGTCAAAAGTGGAAGGTAGTGTGTCCCCTATTTCAATGGCCTGAGCTAGGACATGATCATAGCTCTCATATATATAGAAGTCAATTAAGTTCATAACCTTGTTTTTATGGAAGGTTTAAACCTTTCATCCTATTCTCTAGGTGTGTTTATATCAGTATGATTTTCATCAAATTCCTAGGTTAGATCAATTGTATGCCCTAATAGATCATTATCTTGGTTAGAGACCTATCCAATCTTGAGTCGATCTTGGGTATGAATAACCATTTTGAAATATAGGTGTGATGAGATATGATCAATGAAATATAAGTCTTAAAATACTACCTCCATATGGGGACCAAATCTACTAGTGGTCAAAAGAGAGTGATGTAATGGTATTTAGAAGAGGATAAGATGACTAAGAATTACCAAGAAAAAAAGTCTTGTAAGAGACCAATCTATCAAGGATAAATAAGGGTAATGGTATAAAATACCTTATCCACTAGTAAAGAGATAATTTTATGGGTTTTGGATGAAAAATCTACCCAATAAAGATGAAGATAAGTGATGGGTGATATATTAGAATCTTATAAGACTATGTGCATTGATAATACCTAGTCTAGAAGATGTGAGAAGTGATGGAAGATGAGTGACCACTATAAATTGGTTCCAAGAAAGACTATAGTATTCAACGGTGATTAAATGGATGGGGGATGGGAGATGTAAAATACTATGTGTATTATGTGGGTAAAGTATGTGGTTAATGTAGAATTGGACAAGAATGATAAATACTCAAGATGAGTTACACAAAAATGGATGTTGAAGAGATGAGGATGGGTGTATACCAATATTGTTAGTAAATAAATATGTGAAAGGGAGGATGATTATGAGAATGTGCTGTGGTATGACTACAGTGAAGTAGATAATAGCTAGATTCTTAGTAAAAGATGATTATTATGTTGGATATAGTGGATAGTAGTTATGGGTAGTGTTTTAGAGAGTTGGAAGTCAATAGATTAAAATGATATGGGATGGGGTGATAATGAATACATAATTGGAAAAAAAAGGATTAAATCTTCTTAAAATGAATTATATACAAATGGATGTTAATGGATATGAAATAAAGGGGTATAAGAAAGATATGTTATAGGAGGTGGATAGTAGATTGGAAAAAGATGAAAAGTTAGAGTGTGGAGGATAAGGAACATAATATAATATTCAAATGTGGTATGAAATAGATATGGGTAATAGGTGAGTGAATTATAAATTATAGGATTAGATAAGAAGGATTATGAAATAGGTATTAGATGGATTCTAGGTGTAGAGGAAGAGATGGGAATAAATGATTAATATGTGATAATATAATATGGATGGGTATATGGTATGATGATGAGTACCTAAACTATATGTGTTTAATATATCACACAAAATATAGGTATGGTTGACTTAACTCAAAAATAATATGATCCTTTATACAATACTCAATCAACACACATAAGTACAATCCCTAAATTAGTCAACTATTAGGGGTGTGAAACCCTATGCCCACACCATCTAATGGCTTTAGGGGTTAGGCTATAGGTTGGTGACCCATTATGGTACTGAATAAACCCTCTCAACCTCACTCACATTTAATGGCTACTTTATAATTGATATTGACTCTTATAGTGGTATACCTATTATAGCCAAAGGATCCTAATCTAGGTATATACAAAAGGTTATAGGTGAATCCACTATATACTCAAAGGTATATTGGGGCCCAAGTCTATATGGGATGCTATCTAACTACCTTATATCTTGGATATTAATGACCCCTCACTCCATAAAACCCTTTATGGGTAGTTATTCTTAGGTACATAATGATAACTCTTCTAAATTTTAGACTCCACTAGAACATAGAGTTTGGTTAGTTCATGGTGATGAAATCCACATCACCAAATCCTATATGCTAATCCCATGCATGGTGATGAATTACATGTCATGTTCTATCTTATACTTAGGGGGATAAAAAATAAGAAAGCAAAACATGATTAATTAATTAACTAATTACCTACGTGGAAGGAGAATAAGTATAAATAATTATTTACAAGTCAACACACACACAAGTAGGTATTTACAATGCAATAATTTTTTATGAAAAAGATATATAAAATAAAAACTAAGATAATATACTAGAGACACCCCTTCCTGAAAACATAAGGGTTAGAAATCCAAGTGGGGTACCTTGGTCTTAAGGGGTCCTGCACTAAAAAATATTAGTAGTTTATTTTTTTGTAAAACCATAAGTCCCTACAAAACCACAAATACACATATAAATATCACAATTATAATGAAAAGAATCATAAATCATGAGTTATGACTTTGTAAAGGGCTAGCAAAACATGATAGTTATCCTCCAAAACTATAACAATTATACAAAACCTCTACCCAGTAAAACAAAATAGGAAAGTTACAAAAAAATACAATCTATAATTTTGTAGAAGTTAATAGAATTATAAAATATACCTAAATGTCACTATATTATCAAATTAATTACAAGGTAGAGTAATCTATAAAAAGTGTTTCAATAAAATAATAGGAATATGTACAATATTATGATAATTTTATTATAAATGTGATCAAAATGAATTTATGCTACTAGAAAAGATGATATTATCTTATGCAGAGTCTAATGCTATTGATATTTTAAGTCTAATGCTATCTAGGTGAATTAAACTACCATTTTAACTAGATAGCTTCAAATCCATGACTACAACTGACAAAGTCATGACTACCCAGACAAAATTTCAAGTTTAAGACTTTTGGTTTTGTAATAAAGTTTAAAATTTAGCTGTAATGGGGTTTGTGATGTTTGTATTGACTTTATTCTACCCCTATTAATCCTTCACATAGAAATAAACAATATAATAACCCCTATGTAGGTAAGTGGTTAAGTCAAGATACCTAAATTGATAAATGGTTAGAATTTAAAAAAAAAAGGATATTTATCTTAGTTCAAGGAACCTTACAACCCTTTCTATAGAACCTGAGATCCTTTTGATGATGATCTATAAAATAGACAGGTTAGAGTTTTACCAATTTTATAAAGAAGGATAAAACCACAACTATCAATAGAAAAACCACTACTTCCAGGTCAAAGTCACTAATCACAGAGTCAAATTTTTTTGGGAGATGTTCAAATGCTTCCAAGATTGATGCAACCATCTTTCCCCTACAAACAAAAACTAGAATCCTTTCCTAGGCAACAAAAGTAATGTATAGATATGTCTATTGTTAGGTGATATCAAGAGGTCTAAAGTAAACCTAAGTTTTCAAAAACCACCACTTTACCTAAAAAATCCATAGTTACCAGTGTGAATTCATAGTATTATTAGTATATTAGTTAATTTATCTAGGAAATATGGGAATTTAGAAAGAATTGGTATAATTATTATAGTTATTAGGGTGAGCATAATTTATTGCATACACTTAAAACCACTGATTATCAAATAATTAAAATTTATGAATTATATGAACCAATTTCCCCATCTGACTATCTCTATGTTGGTTTCTACTAATATCCCCATGTTGAAAATATCCTTTTCAAATAATTGAATGATGAAATGGATAAACCAATCATTCAACTTTTTTAAATTATGAGTGTTTTCCTTCAATGCCTATTGGGGATCTAAGTCATATACCATTGTCTTATCAAAATCACTTATTGTATGCAATCTGTCAAAATGTCTTCATCTTACCATAACATAAACTAGATATGAAGTCACATAAAACCTTGATGTGACTTTCAACTCCATTAGTTGTTTGTGAATTGATTTTTTGATCAACCATCCCCAATTGATATATTTCTTATTCCTGAGAATGATCCAAATGAATCTATACATCCATGTCTAAAAATTATTCACTATTTAGATACCAACTATCTTATGCAATAGTTTTATCATGTCATTATTTCATTCTTGAAATCAAATCTTGCAAGATTTTTTAGGATTCATGTGGAGGAATATTTTGGTTTAGTCAACCATCCATTATTGACTTGATTAACACATGTAATATTATTGTCATATAAAAAGTTTTGAAATGACTAATGATTCATATGTATAAAATATTCATGATCTAGAAGGTGAAAAACATTGTCTATGTGCTCAAGAACAAAACTTGCTACCAATTCCTCTTGTGAATCTCTCACTTCCCTCGTATCTGATTTATATGACCAACTAGGATATTATACTAAAATTGGGAACGCTATTGCTTATGCCAATCTTTTATAAAAAATTCTTTGACTAAAGTTAGTTTTATTTAATGCATTCATCCTCTCCCAAAAATCATCTAAGTTAATGTGACCTATATAAATATCTATGATATTTTAAACATTGGACTCCAATTTTGAGAGAGGTGTCATGCTCTAAAATTGATATTTCATGGTTTCTTTGTCTTTTGTCAAATTCATGTTTTTTTTAGTAGAGGATGAAGACATAAAATTTTACAAGATAAATGAAAATTGGGAGATGTTTGTAGAAAAACTCCTTATTTGTAAAAATTGACAAAATTAAATAACTTAAACCCAAATTAAGTTATTTAAATGCACCAAGAAGACATACTCACAAGTGTATCCATGCAAATTTCTCTATTATTTTTGATGCCACCTAATGAATTTCAACTTTCTCACTCAATTATTATTCTTAGTTTTTTACTTCCTATTTGATCAATCACTCGACAACTATAAGATGGATCTTCCTGATAAGTGTAAATGAGATGAATTGCAATTTTACAAATTTTCATTTTTGGTTTTAAAATCTCTCTTCCATGTTTTATGTTTTTACCTCAGGCTAAAATAGGAATTTTTTTACCAATTTATTCTATAATAATTAAAATTTTCAAAACTCACATGAAATTTCATAACTTCTGTAATATTTAAACTTTTCAAAACTTACACAAAATTGTAGAGATTTTTTATGCAAGCAAAACAATTTAAATGCCAATTTTGTTTTATCTCCTCCTAGATGTTATTTTACAAAAAAAATTTATAGCAAAGAATAAATGAAAATTTGAAAATAAAAAACTCTCATTTCTTAATTTTATTTTTTTCTTTGTTTTCCCCAAGTCCGTACAGTTCTTATTTTACTCTAAAAAATAAAATATAATTATTTGTCACCTTTTGCCACTTTTAAACCATTCACTTGGTCATATGAATTAATGTATGGTAATGAGAACCTCAAAAACAATTTTTTTTAATCCTATTCTATTTTGGGCATACGACAGCCATACAATCCTTTTATTTTATAAAATATCCCCAAGGAAATATTTGTTACTAGATTTCACCTTTTTTTATAAGTAGTACAGTCGTATGTAGAATAAACATAAAAAAGAAGTAAATTTTGATAAAAATTTATAGTTTTCATATTTTCATGTGAGTCATATAGATGGTCATATGATTTGGTGTTTAGTAGATGAAATTAATGAAAATTTGATTTTCAATTTTCAATTTGCAAGTCCTCCTTTGAAATGGTACAGTGCTTATTTGGCAGAATGAAGACAAACTTATTTTTTGCTTGTTTTCTCTTTTTTATTCATTTTTTAACTCATTTATTGAATGCCATATGGATTGGTGCTTGGTATAATGAAGATAAAATTATGATATTTAAAATCTCTTATTCCTCCTTGGGTGCACTTCTGTTTCATAAAACTTTGACAAATGTGAATGAAAAAATTAGTTCTTTGAAATTACTTTCTTTTATTTCACTTCCTCTATTGGGGTACACTTGTAAGACCTATTCATGACAATAAAAGGAAATTAAAATGACTTTTTTAAAATATCTTATTTTACTTCTTTTTCATGAGCTAGGGAATACTTCTCTTGGTGGGTAGAAACTCAAAATATAAATGAAAATTCAATTTTATTTCCCCTAAAAATTGCTAGAGCCTGAGCATGCAGGTTGAAAAAGGGTTTTATAAGGGGAAAATATTTTAATTCAACATATCTATAAAAAAATAAAACTTTCACAATTATGGGAATAATTAAAGGTAGTTGCATGAAAGTTGAAAATGGAGTGTGAAATTTACAATGACAATTTGCATGAAGAAAAAGTAACTACAACATGGACGTTTGAATTTACACAACTTGAGGAAATGTAATCTTGATTTGCATGATCTAGGGAGGTGCAAATTCAATTTTCTTGGTTCATGGAAATAAAATTTATAATTGCATAGGAAGGATAAATGCAAAATGATTTTACAACTTGCACATAAATGTAAAACAAATTTTAAACTTGCATGGAACAAAAATTTGATTTTACAAATTGCATGAAACCACAAAATAAATTTGTAAATTTCATAAAACCACAAAATGAATTTTTAAATCCTATGAGGCTGAAAAATAATTTTACAAATTGCATGATTTAAAAATAAAAAATTTAAATTACACCAAATGGGAAAATTAATTTGAAAATTACATGGAGTGGAAAAATAAAGTTGCAAATCCCATTCCTTTGAAAAAGGTTAGGGAATTTTGCATAACTTTAGGAAAATAAACACACATTTTCACAACTTATAAAAAAATTAAATAGATTTTGTAAGTTGTGGGGAAGGTCAACACCTTTTTACATAGGGAGCTCAAAAGCATTTTAAAATAGCTCAGGATAAAAAAAGAATTGCTCATGATTTTTTAATTAATCAATTAAACTTAATTAATTAATTGTTTTTTTTTTTAATTTTTTAAACTTTGATGGTTTTGAGCTCAAGTCAAAATTAGCCATTAAAATTTTGAATTTTTTCTGGTTTTTATCTTTCCAAAATCTATGAGAATAGTCCCCTAAAAAATGTGTTGGGATTTAGGTTTGGATTAAGGCATACATATGCATAGAGGTGTTTTTAGTAGTCATAACATTTAAGTGTGAAATAAATGATATTTCAAAGCTAAAATAGATCCTCTTTTAGGATTAGGATAGGTCAAATTAGTGAAATAAGTGTCAATTAAATGCATAAGTTAAATAAGAATAAAATTAGATAAAATTGGCATGATCAATTATTTATGACCAAATTTAGGTTATTACCTTTTCACCCCTTTAATCTATAAATTAAATTACTACATTAAAAGAAAACTATACCTCAGTGTGTAAGACACACTTTGTCTTTAAGCTGCATACTTTAATCCTAAAAGGCACCATATAGTTTTAAAAACCTTGAAAAGCATATGAAGTAGTTATTTCATTCTTTTAAAATCATGATTTTAATTGTTACAACTTTGATTGAACTTTAACAATTTGTAATTTGACATGAACTTTGATAAATAAACTTTTTTTTGTATTTGAATAATTTAAAAATTGAAATGAGAGTATGTAATGGATACACATATATGTGTGAAATCAATTCTAATTTTTTGGAATTTACTTGGTGATGATTCTTCCTTGAAGAATTTGAGAATTAGTGCCTCCAATGAATCACTTGGAAAATATGGTTCTTTAGATAAACCATTAGAGAAAATTTGAGGTGATTAAAATTTGCTATTTTGAAATGAAATAACACTCATTGAGGGACATTAAACCTCATTTTATCCATGATAATTCTTTTAACCCAAAAATGTGAAATGGGTTAAAATCATAATGGATTCACACATAATATTGGAGTGGACAATGAACCCCAAGTCATGCCTATGCACCTAAATTTAATCAACCATTATAGATGGATTCTATATTTAATTTTAATATTATGGTATATTTTGGTATATTCTATTTTTTTTATAACATTATTACAAAATAATGGAGTACACCCATGCTCTTACCATGTCCACAACTAGAAAAACAAAATCAAAGTGGCATGAAACTATATCATTCCCCCATTGTAATTTTAGAATTTGAAACTATATGTGAAAGATCATTGTAACTTATATTTGAAACTTTGAAACTATCTAAATTTTATCTTTGAAATTGAAGTAAGATTTCATATGCAGTGGCATATTCTCCCATAATATATGCCAATAATTAAAATTCATAACATTTTTACAACTTTGAAACTATGATTATGTCAAATAAGTGACTTTGATTATTAAAAATGGTGCATCTCATGCATGATAAGCCCACTTAAATTCCCCACTTTTGAGATGAGGGAATTTACTCTTGAAAAGTCACTCATCTCAAATTTTTATTCTTCTTAAAACATGTATAATAAAGATGTTATCATTGAAAAATGTAGCATATGGAAAAAGTGTTTTTATCATAGTATGATTTTAATTTTTTTATAGAATTTAAGAGGAAAGACCTATAGAATGTACCAATGAATATCATGGAATTAGTATGTTATTGTGTTATTATTTTATAAAATTTGGGATTTATGTGAAAACCCTTAATGATAACACTACCATGAAAAATCATAAGAATAATATAAAAATAATAACATTAATTGATTTGGAACTATTGTAATTTGGAAACTTACTAAAAATAGAAAATTTTAAGTAAAAAATAAATATTTAGATAGAAATTGTGCTTCCAAGAGGAAATAAGATTTGAAACTTACTATGTAGAGAGATCTGATGACTAGAATCAATATTATAGAACTGGATCTATGCCTGGATAAAAGTGATAGGAAGAGGACACTAAAGGGGTGGAAATCTTGTCCAAAATAGGGCACTCATGTCCACTTTAAATTAGTAATTCAAGGTTTATTGTTTGTATATGCCTTCATCTATAGATCCTATATCTCTTACAAGAACTTATAATCACTTGCAGAGACCAATGTGTAACTAATTTTACTTAAAAACACTAGCTCCTTGACATGTGAATATCAATGCAAAAAAATGAGAAAAAATTATTCAAAAATTGAATTTTCATGAGACATAAACACCTCATGTGTTGAGTGTTACCTAAATACCAATATTTTTAATAGGGATCAAACTTCATATAGTTCTCTCATGCTATGGTGGTGTCTAAATAATAGGTGTAATGTGCTAGATGATAGCGAAATAATGGAGTGATTAGATTATTTAACCATGAATTATGACCTATTAAATGTATTTATACATGGTATTTAGTATACTACGGTTGTATGTAATTATAATTGGGATAAATATGTATTTTGATCTTAATGTGCAAGTGTGATTCTAGTGCTTTTTAGCATGGAAGCCTCTTGTGTGATAATGATTTTAAAAGTGATCATATAATCATATAATTAAGAATAATTTGAATGGATATTATTATGGACATGATATGACCTTATTATAGCTTTGAATTTGGTAATTTAGTTGTTATTTTGTGGGAAGATAGGAGAGGGGGAAGGACACTAGGATAGTGTGCTCCTATTCCGTAGGGTGATCTTATCCAATGGGTGATTTTATCAAGTTGAGTGTTATAAAAGGATTAAAAGATGTATAAATTTGATAATAATAGGTATGAGTACATTTTAGGGTCATTTTTCAACTTCTAAGAGTGTGAAAGATGGTTGAAAGTGATCAAAATGGGCCCTAAGATAGGTCTAGAGCTAAGTGTGTAAAAAAATGGTCACAAGTGCATAGTTTTAGCTTAAATGTTAATGTTACATATCTATATTTTCCCCCATTTTATTATAGTGATTAAAAAAAAGTTAAATTACTATATGAAAAGGAAAAAGAGTACATACCTAAAATTACCTATGGGGAGGAGTCCTAGATGTAGGCCATAATGTTGAACTATGCTCCATGCAAACCTACAGTGAAACATATGTAATATAAATATTTACTTAAGATGAATATCAAGAAGTAAAAGATAAAATTTTAAATTGTTAAAATGAGTAAATACATTTGATTGAGTATTCAAATCATTGTGCCTTTTTTGGTGAAAAAACTAGTAATCATGGCATGTTGTGTGTTTGTATTAACATTGAATAATTTAGGTTGAAATATGCATGGCCAATACTCATGTATAAGTGGGTGTGATTAAGAAATAAAGAGCAATTTAATCCTTAATAATCATCATAGATAATTTGAGTAACTTTGGATTCCTTTATGAATCCATATATATATATATATATATATATATATATAGTGTAAAAACTAGTGGAGATACTAGTGTAAATAGTGAAATAATCCACTGTAGATGGAATGAGGTTCAATTTTAATATAAAAAATTCATAAAACTTGGGAAAATATTGATTATAATCTATGTCTAGTGTATAAAACATGGATAATGACATGAATTATCATTCCATCTATGAAACTAGTGTAAATGTCAGTATAATGAGGAAATAATGTGCCACACACCTGCCCCCAACTGATATCTAGTACATATATATTTTTAGATTAAGTAAAAAAATAATGATTGTGATTAAATATTGATTACCAATATATAAAAACATTCCATGCATGATTTCCCCCAAAATAATAAAATTTGAGACAAACTATGTAATTTTGGAAACTAAACTCTAAAACTATTGAGTATTGATACAAGTAAACTGAGGTTCTATGAAATTATGGAAATGCATATTTTTAGGAATCTGGAAAATATCACTAGGAAGGACATTAGAGTATTTCTCTCTTATATAATGTGGTACTGTTATCCAAATTGACATTTTGTGTGTTTCTAAGCTTGAAACTATGTCAAATGTGTAACAACTATTGAATCCTGTATATGTACTAATTTGAGAAGGTCAAGTCTCTAAGACAAGCCTATATGAATTCCCCTCTTTTATGGTCAATTTTTGATCCTATGTAAGAACTTAACTCAAAATAAAAGGTTATGCAGAAGGTTTTTATGATTTAAAATAATGTAAATATGAGTAATAATGACATCATGTAAAATCATGGCATCATTATGAATGTAAATTGAGCATAGTAATAATGTAAGATGCATGTGAAAATAGGAATTCATAGTAAGTGTGTTGAGATATATGAGATAATGAAGCACATAGATAATTTACTCAATTGAGTATATTTGAAAAATAATTTTTTGGATTCATCGTGTATGAAGAGACATTTGGTACACATGTACACCAAATGTCTCTTCACACATGATGAATCCATAAATCTATTTTTCAAGTAATATGCATCATGAAAATATTATTAATTTAACTAAGTATATGTTTAACCCTAAGCTGGATATCAAGGTATATATCTGACCTTGGTGGTATAATAGGGTTATGAATGATGAAATGATAGTACACAAGGGTGATAATTAGATCTACTTCAATCCAATTGTGTGGTAAACTCATATATAATGATACACTAAATTTATCATGCTAAATATAGTCTAAATATAGAAATTATAACTAAACTATGCATGAAAATGACAAATAAGTGATATACTTATCTTGTTATGATGCTAACACAATGTTGGATCTAGAACATGTAGGAAAAAAATTAGAATATGGTTCTATAATAGTCATCATATTCTAAATTTGATACTTCTAGTGCTCTAGACACTAATGTTAGATTGGGATGGTTGTGTCTATGTTATTATCTAGGTTTGATGTAAGTGTCTTATATGGAATACATGTTGGAAAAGTTTTCAACCACCTAAATGATTATAAGTTTGACTTCACCTTCACTCTGGTGTATTTAGATATGGGTCATGGACTATCACTCATGAAATTTCAAAATCCTAGTTCTTAATCTTTATTATGACCTCGGGGGAAATGGGTTAGTGGTCATATGGTGTTGAGATGACCCCATAGGCCCCATTATAAGTGTGTGTTACCTACATATCCAATACTCTATAAGAGGACCTCATACTCATGTAGGTCTCCACTACAAGTTGGCTTGTGTGTGAATCATGTAATATATGGAAATCAAGTAAAATAATGAACTATCTTATAACTTAAAAAATTAAGCTTTTGGGATACTCCTTTAGTGCTTCAAACCTATAGATGTGATTTACCTATGATTAGTGTGGAAATATGGAAGCTTTTTTCAATTGAATTCTTTATAGAGTGATTTTAATAAGTTTACTTGGTCTCCTTGGTATTTTTTAGGTAAGGAATGAATGGGGGTTGATCTTATATTTATATCAATCCCTTTGAAGTAATAACTCACATTAAAGTGCTTAGACTGACCATTAGGATATATTTAATTTGAAAAATTGATGAATTTAGGACACTAGACACTTGTGTTGGATCAAGACACTAAGGTCAATGTTAGTGTCTATCCCAGATGTTAGTGTCTAGGGAGAAGTAAATTAGGTAAATTTTTTGAGCTTATAGATATGAAAGATAAGTACATTTTAAGCATTCTAGGCAAGATAGAAGGCTTAGGTCATCAACATAAAATTAGTTGGACTAAGAGATTTATGCCAAAGGTCACAAAATAGAGTAGATGCAAGAATTGTGGAAGTAGGAAAGGTCTATAACTAAGAAGAACAATCAAGTTATGATTTTGGCAAGTGTATAAGACTGAGGTGCTATATAATTCATAAATATCATGTACAATATGTAATGTTGAATAGAACTATTTAGGGAGAAATGAATTATATCCATCATTTAATTATAATGGGTTGGTTTCATGATGTCCATCATGGCATCCAAATTTAAGTAAATAAGAAAACAAAATGTCATGGCCATGATGCACATAATCAAAGAGTACACATACAACGCCAAAAACACATGATAGAAGGCCTAGGGGTTATAAACAAGAGACATGTTTAAATGTTGTTTACTTGAATATAAGACACATACAAAGCATGTTCAAATGTTGCTCACTTGAATAGAAAACACATACAAAATCATTGTCAAATGCCCTCACACACATACAAGGAAACAATGGAGGCTTAAATCCACATAGGACATGTTCAAATGTCTATATTCACAAATAGAAAACGCACACAAGGACATGTTAAAATGACCTAACACACATATAATCAGAGATATAAAGGCTTAGATCCACTTGGTAATGACATTCAAATGTCCTTAGAGTAAATAGATAGGTGCATATAAGGTAAAAATCTAGGAAAAGTAATTTAAAAATCATGCATGATTATGTACTATAATAAATAAGAGTTAAGTTATAATCTAATAATATTCAATAAATATGATAAATAATAGTTTATCATAATTTTATTGAGTGAAAAATATCATAATATGTAATACAATGTAAAGTACTAAGTTGTGAGTAAGATAATGTGGGCAAAAGTGGATAAAAGTTTTATATACCATGCCCCTAATGAGATACGTGATTAATGCATATGATGTAAAAATCTTGTGTGTAGTCTATAATTGAGTGGTGACACTCTTATCTCATTAGGACAATAACAATATAAGGGACACTATAGAAAATCACTCATGTCCTCTACAACACTCCTATCTAAATACAAGTTATGAGTATGTAATAGTGAAAGTTTCTAAAACAAAGTCTAGGATTAATGTTTTGTGCAATATAAAATCACTCATGTACCCTAATGAATTATGTATTATATAAAAATAGTTAAATAATGTATAGGATACTGTGCATAACTAAACTAGTTTATGATAAAATACATATAAGCATGCACAGTTCTCAATTTTGGTATGTTCTCCAATATTTTACTTTTTTTGTATCTTTACATATTTTTAAACCAATAAATAAAGAGAAAGATATTAATTATTGACTCCCTTAATATTATTACCATCAATCAATCCTACATTAAACAAAGGAATGGTTATATCTTATAAATTAGGAGTATCATGTAGCTGTGTAGGTTTTGTAGCATTGCCACATTCATATTCTACATAATCAATATCATTATGATCATACTAATCTCTATTGTTATATTAATCATCTGTATTTTGAAATTTTTAAATACCACTCTTGTTTTCTATTGTATCTTGATATGAATAAAGAACTGCCCCATACTATGGTATTAATTTTTTTAATTTATCCTTTACAATGTGTATTGTGTCATGTGCCCTTACTAATATGACATTACTTATATCTATTTGTATGCTAACTAAAAATATGCATTATATCTATTTTTATTTCCTTGAAGAAACTCTATCTTCTCTTGAAACTGTGATCATTACAATTTCATGTGAAAATGTTACATGGTTGGCATATTTAAACATTGTTTTTCCCATTTCCATCATCCATGATATTCCTAAGTCAGTGTTATATTGTGCCAAAATAGGACATATATGAAATACCATTGAACATGTTTTTGGCCCAACTATGCAAGGTAACTCAATGAATCTAATGAATGATTTAGATAAATTATTCTTACCCAAATGTTTCTTATCATATTCAAGAAAATGTAAGAGTGTCATGTCATAAACATTCATTTCTATAGTGTTATTAATCACCACATTGGTACATTACTTACCATTTATGAGGGGATTAAGAATCAAAGGCTCTATAAAATATGAATGGTTTTTAATCAACTCCTTTAAAACCACACTTGAAGCTGTATCTTTCAAAAGTATTTCATGATTTATATATTCTTTTTTTACAAAACCTATTTTAATAAAAAAATTCTTATTGTGAATTTGATTTGACAATGTATCTTGTAGTAATTTCACTTTTTATTGTTGTAACCTATGTTTTTCACATTTTTCCCTTTGTAATTGCTCTTTTACATCTTGTGTCTTTTGTGATCTTGATTGATATAACTTATATTTTTGAACCTTTTTTTTCTAATTATGCCTCTTGAATCTTTTTTGTCTCTGAATTATCTTTTGGTAACCACTTTTGTACCAATTCTAATTTTATCACTTGTGATTTGTTTGTAATTTCTCTTTTACATCTTGTGTCTTTTGTGATCTTGATTGATATAACTTATATTTTTGAACCTTTTTTTTCTAATTATGCCTCTTGAATCTTTTTTGTCTCTAAATTATCTTTTGGTAACCACTTTTGTACCAATTCTAATTTTATCACTTGTGATTTGGGATATGTACTCATAAGGTTATTGGGCTGCTTAAGTGATGTATCAATGATAGGTTTACCACTATGAATTATATTTGGTATTTCATATTTCAAATATAAAAAATATCAATATGATACCCATGCATTCTATGATATGCAAAATAGTATTTTGATCTCTTTAGAGGATGTAGAATAGGTAGTTTGATCAAATTATTTCCCTTAGAATATCACTATAAATCTTATTAACCATTTGAATACTCTTTTAATCACTTATTTTATATGTATTCTATTTTAGCTTCTCATTTTGATATGAAATCTTATTAAGTAAAACATTTCTAGATGGAGATGCAAATACATGATTAATACAAGCATATTCTAGATTCTTTTAAAAATTAATATGATGTTCCATTAATGTGATATTTTCACTAAAATTTTTATTTTTATTTTGAAAATATGATATTAAATTTACCATAGTAATGATTTGATCCTATATATCCTGACAAACACAAACTTTATGTGATTTAGATTGACCATGCATACATACACCTATCTTATTATAATATAAATCATCAATATTTTCACTAAGTTGTAAATAAAAATTAAAGAAATAAAAAAAATTAATAGCTTCCACCTAAGACCTCATGAAAAAATAAATAATGAGATAACAATGCTAAATATTTAAACAAACATAATGCAAACCTCCATTGAAACTCATCTTTATTGGGATTTGGTTTGGATACAAATTTTAATGGTTTTATCATTGCCAATTATGTGATACATCTCCATTACATCTATGGACCTTTGTTGAATTGATCACAAGAATAAGGTTGATGAAAAAATTAGTTCTATTAAATGTCAGGGCTTTGTTATATTACTTGAACATATTGAATTGCATTGCAAAGAGATATATTTATAAAAAATTTAGATCAAGGAAGACCCTTCATCTTGAAATCAAGATTAATGACCATAAAATATTCCTCAAGAGTGCACATGGATAAATGATGTGATCCATTCATCTTAATCAAGATGAAGGTGGAGGATGATATTTGAAAATATAAAATGAGAATTAATATAATCCCTTAATCTTGTTTCTAAGATGAAGGGTGGAAGATTCTCCTCAAAATATATTTATTAGAGTGCATTTAAACCCTTCATATTATTTCCAAGATTAATGGAGGATAATCATTCCCAAGAAAACACATGGATCAACCATGTGGGCCATTCATCTTATTTCCAAGATGAAATTTTGAGAGTGCTCTTAAAATATCTCACAAGATGCATTATGGGCCCTTCATCTTGTCTCCAATATGAAGGGAAAAGAATAATCTTGTACATTAATTTAAATAAAAATTTAATTATATCATAAAATAATATTCCATAATATCTCAAGATCCTTTGTTTGCATGAAGATACCCACTTGGAGGTAAAATCAAGAATTTATTAATTATAAGATAATTATAATTCTATTTACAATAGAACTATAATCAGAAGAATGATTTAGAGAGGGGGAATTAATGGAATTAATTGATCAAAGAAGGGGGAATTATTGAGTTAATTAGAATAGATATTTTGATTAGATATTGATAATTTAATAGATATAATATGACAAATTGACTCACCTATAGATGCCCCAAGGTGAATTCAAACACGTACATTAGATGAACAAATTATTTCAAACTAGATTATGTGTAATTATGGGAAGTCATTTCATTGTAGAACTTGATACAAAAGTGATAGAAAAATGGTGTGTCTATATTTTCCCTTGTTTGATAACGAATTATGAGATGTAGATGAAGTTAAAACTTTTAAACTAATACAAATTTGTAAAAATGATCATAGAAGAAAATTGGTGGAAATTATTTTTGATGAATTTTGCTAAAAATACTAGCAAATAGGTTTAAATATGCCCCAAAGTTATTCTTAGTAAGCCTTAGATTCCCCCTTGATGGGATGGAAAATATTTTTCTAATTAAACCCTATAAATTATGAAATAATAATGAGTTATGTATAAGATTAGGAACTTTTATGAAAATGCATCTAAGATTAGGAACATGTATGAAAATGCATCTAAGATTAGGAACATGTATGAAAATACATAAAAGATTAGGAATAAGTGTGAAAATGAATATAATATTATGAAAATTTATGAAAATTCATCTAATATTAGGAATAGGTATGCAAATGCATCTAAGATTAGGAATAGATTGATGAGGGTGACTAGGAATAGATTAAATATAATGAACAGATCATTAGGAATATATTGATTAGATAGATCGAGATATTTTTTAATGATAGAATTGACATCATAACCATTATGAAACTTTAATTTTTATATTTCACATGAAAATATGAACCATAATTTAATAAATACCATGATAACATTCATTTGTCAAAATTATTAACAATTTGAATACAAAATGTAAATGTATACAACTTAAAATAAGATATGGTAAATCAATCTTTAAATCTAAAATATAATGCACTTAAATAAATTATAATTCACCTAAAATTGTTAAAAACTCAAAATAATGATATGAATAATGAATACTTAAATGGAAAACATAATGTACTAAATTAAGGCACTTTAGTAACAAACAACATATTGATAAGTAAACAAATAATCAACACATAAAAATCAAAGCAAAAGCAAGTAAATATTAAATTTAGAAATCAATGTGTGTGTGATAGTAAGTCATTAATATTTGAGACCAAGGTTTTTATGGAAAAATCATGGCCAAGGGGAATGGAATAATAAGGAAAGGGTGGCTGAGGTGACTCCAAATTCCCCAAGCAAGTGGATGTTGCCTATATAGTCCTATAGACATTGGATCCAACATGGAATTTAGGATAAATGTAGTTCTTTCAAGGATTTGGGATTGAATAACATTGATGATAAGTTAATTATATCAATTATATAATAAAAATAAGAATAGGGACTTGTAAAATGATGAGAGTGTACAAGTAATAAGGTTCCAAAAATGGTAAGAGATATGCCCACATAACATTGAGAGTATGGGACAAGGGATGGATGAGGTGACCTTAGAAAATTGAGAATTTTATAAATATTCCAATTGGACATCAAACTATTGTTGTTTTACAAGAAATTAGGCATATAAAATGATAAATATGATCAGGGACAAAGAAAAAGAACAATTAAGATAGAATGGTTGAGCTCATAAAATAATGAGAGCGTGAAATATGAATTTGAAAAATGGAAATAAAGTCAATGAAATGAGCTTGATTTAGAGATATTTGATTTGAATTTTCCCCAAATAGTGTGGATTTAGGAAGGACACATCACAAAGATTTAATATTGATCAAGGATATTTGACTAGACCTAAAACAAGACAAATGTTTTTGGATTTGGTGGCTTGTATCCTGTTTAGAGATTTTGGCCTTTGGTAATTTTTAGGATGCTTTAATGTTATGAATGTTTAAAATTTTAGATATTTTTGAGATTTTTTCATCTCAACCTAATATATAATCATGATATTTAAATTATTTGACTCAAAAAATGGTGATATTGTGGAATAATAATGGTTAGGAGTGTTTAGAATAATATACCCACAAGGGATCATTATCACAAGGAAAACTTATTCTAGCACTGGGATGGGATTTAATATAAAATTGTAGGATTGGATTCAGTAGAATGGATAAAAATATATGATAATTGGATAAATAATCTCCAAGTATCATGTTACATGAGAACCAAATGTTTAGTCATCAAAGTGTCACTAAGAGAATATGCCAAGAGATTTTCCAAAATGGGGCTTAGAAAAAAATCCACTTTCTTATTAAGATCAAGACATCGAGGAAAATTGGACCAAGATAGGATGAAAAAAAGGTTTGGGATAAGGTAAAATGATATGAATGTAATGGATTTTAATGCAAATAAATATGTCCCCAAGCATAAAGGTACTTGTAGATAATAAATTATTTACACATGATGCTAGAAAATTAGTTTTCATCATGGTACTTGCCCAAGGTGCCAAAATCATGGTTTTCACCATTATATAAATTATTTACCTTTATATTTTGATTTTTTTTTTTAAATTTTTATAATCTCAAATCAATGGAAGATTATGAGATGCATAATGTTGAATGTTTGATCTCTAACCCATACATATTTTGAATAGCTTCTCAGTTAGAATTTTTTTATTGATGTAGATTGTACTAATTCTATTGTGATCTTTGCTGGTCATTGATTCTACTTCCTCCAACCTTATAAACAAGGTGTCTTCATAGTCTATTTGAAAAATAATTCTACTAAGTAGTGTACATATGGATAGGCATTGGATAAATGATTTAATTGGATAATGGAATATAGGTCTTAAACAAATGATAATATCATAATGGATTCTATAATGGTTAGGGGATAAATGAAAATTTGGATTTTTAGTCACACATAATGTTGTTGATTTTAGATTCGAATTTATTTTGGTTATTATGAGGTCAATATTGACTTCAATAATGTATTCATCAAGTAATGAGGAACTAATTGACTCAGCTATTGGTGCCTCAAATAGGTTTTTACCAACAAGGTATTCTTGATTGTTTTTATTTGGATTGTCTAATAATGACTTGAATAAGGTTTCACTAAGGAATGCTGATAAATAATTTTGATTATCCTTAACACATTAATCAAGGTTTCACTAAATGATTATAATTTGTTATCCTACTTATCATCTAACACCTCAAATAATGTTTTACTAGAAGATTGTGAGTTTAGACTCTAATTATCCCCTAACAACTCAAACAAGGTTTCACTATGATATTGTTATTGTAATTGAATATTATCTTAAATTCCTATATATTATGCCATTATAATGTCACCATGAAATAAGTTTAATAATGTGTGATTATATTGGTCCAAATTAACATTTGTGGGAAGTGAAATATCAATATAATGGTTAGGATGGTTAATGGTAAAGGAATTTATAATGTCAATAGAAGGTGAAAAGGGAACAAAATCCTCATATAGGCTATTACAAGAATTTACATTAATGTCAAAAGAAACTTCTTCAATAACTGTAGAAGGATAAAAAAATATTTTCAATCTGACCTGCAAGAAGCATGTAACTGATATCATAACATCTACTAAGATATGATGATTCTAAAGTTGATGAAAATAATTCAAACTCAAATGGATCTAGTAAAAGTGTATAAATAATGATATAATATCCACTAATATAATCTAATTTTAAAACTAGTTCTGACTCAAGAGGATCTAAATGTGATGTTGAGATTGACATTGATTCTACTCTTAATGCTAAATTTAATAGTGGTTCGATAATGTAACCCAATTTTAATATTGGTTATAAAATAGAACATAATTCTAATGTAGATGTTGATCCTGATTCTAATTTTGATGTGGCCTCTAAAATAGCACTTGATTTTGATAATAAAATTTATCTTACTTTGGATTTAGCCATAAATAGGGTTTGTTGAATTGCATTGTCCACAAGTACCTTTTTCACTGTGCACTTAAAATAAAGGCTTTTAGATTAATAAATTTTTGGAAATGAGGGACATTAGAGGATGAGATAAAAATATATTATAGATTGATAATGGGTTCTTCAAAGATGTATTGATAAAATAATGGTTCATCAAAGATAGGTAAATAGTAATAGAGAGGCTCTTCAAAGCAAGGATCATCAAAAATAAGAGAATGATTAAAGGATGACTTATAAAATATGGGTGATTCAATAAGAATATTAGAAATAGGTGATTTGTCTTGATCTTGACTTGAAATTGAATGGGTATGATTGTGATTAATAAAATGATATTAGCATATCCCTAGTTAATGATTCTCAAACTGGGGTGTACTTGGCTCTTCAATAGGTAATGGCTCTTAGAAGGGAAATAATAGGACATGATTGGATTATTGGATTTATTGTGGTTTTAAAAATGAATGGGAAAGGTATTTAGGATTGAATAAAATTAAATACAAGTGAATAATATTGATTATAGAATAAAAATAGGAATAGGGACTTGTAAAATGATGAGAATATACAAGGAATAGGTTTGCCAAAATGGCAAGAGATATTCTCAAAAAACATTGAGATCACGAGATAAGGGATGGATGAGATGAATTTATAACATTAATGTTGCCTAAAAAGTATAAGTGGACCTCAAGACATTGTATTTTGATAATAAATTGACCATAAAAAATGATAAGTATGGTTAGGGACAAATAACATGAAAAATTGAAATAGAATGGTTGATCTTGAAAAATTATGAGAGAGTCAAATATGAATTTGAAAAATGAAAAGAGAGTGGATGTGATGAGATTTAATTAGAGTGACTCGATTTAAATTTTCCATAAATAGGGTGTATCTAGGAAGGACACATCCCAAGGATTCAATATTGATTAAGGATATTTGACTAGACCTAAGACAGGGCAAATATTTTTGGATTGGGTGGCTTATATCATTTTTTAAGATTTTGGCCTTAAATGAAATTTAAGATGTTTTAATGTTATGAATGTTTAGGATTTTATAAAATTTTGAATGTTTTTGAGTTTTTGGCATCTCAAATAAATGGATAATTATAATATTTAAAATGATTTAACTCATAAAATAGTGAGAGCATGTAATAAGAATGCTTAGGAGTGTTTAGAACAATATACCCATAAGGGATCACTAGCACAAGGAAAACTTGTTTTAGAATTGGGATGGGATTTATTAGCAAATGGTAAGATTAGTTTGAATAAACTGGATAACAATAGATGATAAGTGGATAAGTAATCTCCAAGTATCATGTTATGTGGGAGCCAAATGTTCAATCATCAAAATGTCTCTAAGAGGATACGCCAAGAAATTTTCTAAAATAGGGCTTAGAACAAATTCCACTTTCTTATTAAGATCAAGATAGGAAGGAAAATTAGACAAGGGTAGGATGAACAAAAGGATGGTTTTGTATAAGGTAAAATGGTTAATATGATAGGAATGGAATGAATTTTAATGTATACAAGGATGTTCCCAAGGGTCAAGCTAATTTTAGACAAATTTGTTTACACATGATGCAAAAAACTTAGTTTTCATCATGGTACTTGAATAAGGTGCCAAAATCATGGTTTTCACCATTGGATGAATTATTTATATTTCTCTTTTGATTTGATTTTGATTTTTTTTAATTTTTAGAATCTCAAATCAATGGAGGATTATGAGATGCATAATGCTAAATATTTGATCTCTAACCCATAATGATTTTGAATAACTTCTCTATTATAATTTTCTTATTGATGTGGACTTTATTGATGCTATTGTGATCTCTGTTTTCCATTGATTTTGCTTCTTCCAAACTTCTAAATAAGGTGTATTCATAGTCTCTTTAAAAAAGAGTGCTATCAGGGAGTGTATAGATGGAGAGGCTTGGATTAATAACTTGATTAGATAATGGAATATAAGTCTTGAATAAATGATAATATAATAATGGAATATATAATGGTTGAGGGATAAATGAAAATTGGGACTTTTAGTCACACACAATGTTGATGACTTTAGATTCAACTTGATTTTGGTCATTGTGGGGTCTACATTGACTTCAATAATGTCTTTATCAAGAAATGAATAACTAATTAGATCATCTATTGGTTCCTCAAATTCACCAACAAGGTATTCTTGATTGTTCTAATTTATATTGTCCAATAGTTCCTTTAATAAGGTTTCACTAATAGATGCTGATAAATAATTTTTATTGTCCCTTAGCTCCTTAAGTAAGGTTTCACTAAAGGATTATAATTATTATCCTACTTATCATCTATCACCTCAAACAAGGTTTCACTAGAATATGATAAGTTTAGACTTTTATTATCCCCTATCACCTCAAATAAGGTTTCACTATGAGATTGTTCTTCTTCCTAAATATTGTCTTAGATCCCTAAAGATTCTACCACTGAAATGTCACCATGAAATAAGTTAAATAATGTGTGATTATATTGGTCCCAATAAATATTTGTGGGAAGTGGAATATCAATATAATTTTTAGGATGGTTAATGGTAAATGCATGTATAATGTCAATGTAAGGTGAAAAGGCAACATGATCCTCATGAAGGATACTAGAAGATGTGGGAGGTGGAGGGGTTTAAGGTAGGGTATGGTGGTTACATTATTTTGTTAATATAATATGGGATACCTTACCTCTTGAGATAGTGATAACATCAACCTAGTTAGATGGAAAGTATTTATCATAACCTTGAGGTTTAGGAGGAGCTTCATTTTTAATCATGTTAAATTTTACAAATAGTAAAATGATAATATGAAAAGAGAGACACATAAATGGTAAAAAAACACTCCAACATGATAATAAAATAAGAATTTAATTTGAAACCCTAGGAGGATAACATTTTATAAGGAAACCATAGGAAAATCTAGGGATTGCCATGTTAAAAAATAAGAAGGTTCACCAATATGTTTTTATCAAATTTGGGTTTTATGTGAAAAACCTTAATGATAACACTACTAATAAAAATAAGAATTATAATACAAAAATGATAACTATAATTGATTTGAAACTACTATATTTTATAAACTTACTAAAAATGGTAATGTGTAAGGATAAAATAAAGACTTAGTTGGAAATTATGCCTGTGAGAGGAAATAGGTTTTGAAACTTGCTTTGTAGAGAGGTCTAGTGACTAGAATCAAGATTATAGAACTATATTTGTGCCTAGAAAATAATTTTGAGAAGAAAACACTAGAGGGTTGGTTATACTATCCAAACTAGAGTGACCTTGTCCACTTGTAGTGAGGAAGTTAGGGTTTTTAGGCTCTCTACACCTTCATCTATAGAGTCTGTATCTAGTGTAGGATCTTATTATCACTTACAAATACCACTATCTAACTTAATTCATTTCAAAACCATAGATCCTTGACATGTGAATACCAATAAAACTCAATGTGGTTAAATTTTGATGAGACCTCAACACTCCATGTGTTAATTTTTGCTTGTATACCAATGCTCTAAAGAGGGATCAAACTTCATGTAGTTATCACATGATATGGTGGTATGTAAATAAATGGTGTAATGTGATAGATACTAGTGCAATGTTAGTGTGATTAGATGATTTAACCATGTATTTTAACATATGAAATGCACTCAGAGGTTAGCTCTAGGCTACTAGGGTTATATACAATCATAATTAGGAGAAATATATATTATGCTCTCAATGTGAAAGTGTGATTTTAGTGATTTTTAGTGTGCAAGCATCTTGTGTGACAAATGGTTTAAAAAATTATTATATAGTCATATCATTGAAAATAATTTAAACAAGTCTTATTAGGGACATGGAAAAACCTTCCTATAAATTTGAATTTGGTAAATTAGTCATTATTTGGTAGGAAGAAAGGAAAAGAGGGAAGGACACTAGAGGAGTGCACTCCTATCCCATAGGGATGTCTTGTAAAATGGGTGATTTTATCATGTTGAGCGATAGGAAAGGTCTCAAATATTTCTAAAGTTAATAATAATAGGGATGAGTACATTCTAGGGTCATTTATCAACTTAGAAGAGTGTGTGAGATGCTTGAAAGTGATGAAAAGGGGACCTAAGATAGGTTTAGAGATAATTCTATAAAAGAGTGGTCATAATTACATAGTTCTAGCTTAAATGTTAATTTTAAATGTTTATAATGAGTATGTTAGGAGTGCATGATATGGATCATAGTGTAGTGTGAATTTTGAGCTATTTGATTAAATTACCATATACTATGCAATTTAAACTTAGAAAATCAAACTACCTATTAGGAAGGATTATGGAAATTAATCAAAATCATAAGATAAATATTACCAAATCCCTTATTTATAGCTATGGACTTAGAATGTCAACATTATGTTTTCTTGATCCTAGATGTTAGATGATGGATTCAAGGATTGGATTGGAATGGAGAATTCATAAACTTGATAGATGGTTTTCCATGGAGGAATGGGTAGATTAAATAGAGTGTGGAGAGAAGGATCAATAACTAAAATTCAAAATTGGCTTGTGGAGATATAAGGTGGAGAATTATCGAAGAAGTTTAAAATTCCTTAGAAGCCTCTAGATTTAGAGGCTTCTATAGAGGAAGGGTGATATTAGTGAGGATTATAGAATTAAAAGATTCTAAAATACTCTTATGGGTTTATTAGGATTAGGGATAGTTTAGATAGGTATTAGGTGGGTGATTAGGGACTAGGGGTGTAGGAGAGCTTAGGAGTAGGATAGTTTAGGTGGTTTGATGGGTCATGGAAATTTAAAATTCCCAAATAATATATAAGTGGTATTAAGAGATTATTATAGGTATTAATGATTGTTTGGGATGGAATATGGTTAATGAATGAAGATAAATTAAGGGGGATGTTAGATAAATTCTTAGGAGGGCTGATAAACTAGTGGGATGGAAGTGGATAAATTATATAGACAAAATTAGAGTTAATTAATAGTAATATTAGTGAAGTTAAATGAAGTGAGTAAATTTAGTGCATAATTTTTTTTCCTCTTTGAAAGGGAATTAAAATTGAATTGAAATGTAAGGATTAATTGTCTTTTAAAGAAAACCACGTCATAGATGAATTTTAGTAGATGGTGTTAGTGGATACGATGCCCCATTGAGGGGATATGCAGGGAAGAATGAGATGGATGACCACTCAAAAGAAGAAATGAGGGGTAGGATGTGATGAATAGATAATGAGATGGGATACAAGATGTGAGATAGATGATGAAGAGATGAGTTTTTCTTTGATAAATGAGCTATAGATTTATGATGCCCTTAGAAAAGACACATTCATAGGGATTAGAGATGACTTTGTCATAGTTTTTGACACATCTCAAGGGGGAATTGACCATGACATGATGATAGGATTAACATTCTACAAGATTTTGGAATATCCCAAGAAAGGATTCACACAAGGGAGAGCTATTGTCTAAGATAAGATAAGGATTTGAGAAGATTGATGATGGGTGTAGCTCAAAGCTAAAGTTGAATGATATGGTGAAGGTGATGATATGATCAAGTGACTAAAATATGAATGTGAATAATTAGGCTTCAATGTAGTCAAATTCATGATCCACAATGTGATTATTAAAGATAATGCCCTTAGAAAGGACACAGGCAAGGGAGTGATAGATGAGAAATTGACCAATCAGAGGTAATGGATGAGTGACAAAAGAAAAGATGGATGTTGTAATTTGTCAGGTCCAATTAACATGTGTAGATGATTAATGAAAAGATTAAGGGGATGATTACAATGATAGTGATTGATCAATAGACTAATTGATAAATAATTGATGTTATATCTCAAATATTTGACTGATGTAGGATTGAAGGATGATGAAAGATAAAAGAGATGTGATGGTGAATGATGGGAAAAGAGGAGATAGTGTGTCCAAGCTATCCTTGGGCACTAAAAAGTGGCCAAATGCTACCTAAAAAATATGAAAATATATCAGGTTGATGTAGTTATAACTAGAAGATAAATGATAATTAATGGAGTAGAAGATGAGGATGAGGATTAGTGATGAAACGATAATGTTAGTGATAAAATGATGAAATGAGGATAAAAGATTGGATGTTTGTCAAATAGATAGAGAGGATTAGATTAGTGATGGGAATAAGGATGATTAGATGATTAGAGAAATGATGAGGGTGGAAATAATCAATCCATAATATTTGTCATAAGGCTCATCATAGTCTAAGTAATCCAATAGATGTGGAACTTGTCAGTATGCCCCATGATATAAGTATGACTAAGAAGAAATTGTGCCAAAGTGTGTGGGAAAATAGTGAACTATGCATCATTGAGGGCATGTATTAAAATTATTATAGCCTTGGGTTACATCATAACATCCTAGTTCATTTCATAATAGACAAAAAGAGAGATGAGTTAAGACTAAAAGGAAATAAACATATGATGAACAGGATATATACATGATGCAAACAAGACAAACAATGCATAGCATAAGGGTAATACACACAAGTATGTATATGCAGTGTCATGGTGCCTTATCTAAATATGGGGTGAATGATTGGGTGATGAGCTAGACTAAGATGATTATGATGTGATGGTGGACTTAGGATAGACTTGGATTTATAATAGACTAAAAAAATTATTAGGACATAGGTAAGGATGTGGATACAGATTTGGGGATATGGGTTAGGATTAGAATAAGGACTTGGAAGAAAATTTGGATATGGGGGCTTAGATAAAGATTAAGATCAATATAGACTAGTTTTAACCCTGGATTAGAATGGGAAGGTGGATAATGTGATGGGGTGTGATAAGGCTCTTTTACTATTTATTTGGTCTATAAATTGAATCTAAGAGTGGTCAATGAAGGTGAATTGGAAAGGTGGTATTTTTAGATGTGAGGATTAATATAAATAAGGATTACCAAAAGATAAAACCCTATTAAGAGTTTAATCTAGTAATAATAGTAGGAAATGATAAGATCAAATATCTTTCACACTAGCAAAAGAGGGATTGGATGCGTGATAGGTATGAAGAGGCAATGATAGATAAGTTATGGTTTCTATATTAAATTCTTGATAAGGCTATGCATGTTGATAATACCTTGTGAAAAGGATGATGAAGACATGGAGGGATGGGTGTCCACTCAGATTTGGCTCCAAGACTAAATGTTGTATCTAAAGATGATGAATGATTAATATAATATGGATATTAAAGGTGATGAAAGATAAACAACATGGAGATGGATGTGACTAGGGGATTAGGCATAAGACAAGACACCATGGACTATTTTTGTCATTTTCAAAATTTATGATTTTAAAGGTTTTTGACATATTTTAATTTTTTTGGATTTTCAAAATATGTATGTACACTATAAAAATGGGGTTATTAGAAAAGGCAATACCAAGCCTAAAAACTAGGATGAGGATGGATGGGATGAAAAAAATGGTGAGGGTGATGCTGAAAAAGGGATGAAGACAAAGGAAGAAGGGACTAAGGATTTCCAATGACCACATAGTGAAGAAACTATATGTTTAGTTACCTAAGTGTTCATTGGAGGATATGCCAAGACCATTCCAAAACATTTATGAATACACCTTCCTTGACCTTATAGAGTTCAAGACTAGAAATAGATGTGAGATATAAATAAAGGGATATGATACAAATGGGATTGACAAGGGATAGGTTTGATGGATGAAAATGTTGTATTTTATTCCCAAGTGTTGAGGTACAAATGTGGAAAATAAATTATTTTACCATGATGCCATAAAATTGGTTTTCATCATCGTACTAACCCAAGATTCTATTAAACTAGTTTTTACCAGTGGACAAATGGATTTTTTGGGCATCTCAATTTACAAGGGATAGGTTTGATGGATGTAAATGATGGATTTTACCCCCAAGTGTTGAGGTAAAATTTTGAAAATAAATTATTTTACCATGATACTGTAAAATTAGTTTTAATCATGGTACTTACCCAAGGTTCTAGTAAAATAGTTTTCACTAGTGGATGAATAATTTTTTTTAGGCATCTTGATTTATTAGATATGGGTATGAGATGTAAGAATGCTGACACTAGCTAAAATTTTTAACCAATCCCTATTATATAGATGTTTTTTCCACTAGATGGATTAATTTCCTCATGACCTATAGTTATTCTTGATGGTGACCCCTATAAATATCTAGACCAGGTGTCTTTGTCACCCTTATAATAGATGGTACTACCTTAGTGGGTAATGTGAGACATGGATTGGATTAGGTTTGGATGTTGATAAGGGGGTAATGGACTAAAATGGATGGTAAGAATTGATAGGATTGTGGTTTCATGATAATAAGGAATGATGGGAGATTAGGGATTAGGACTAGTAATTACATACATCATTGGACACTTTTTATTTCATTGGTGCCAATTGACAAAGGATTGTAGGAGATCCTAGACACTTTGAATTTGTTGTTCATCTTAGATCTAATAATTTGATAAATTATTCACCATGATAATAGTGTTTTTTGATGATTGAATTTAAGTTTGTCTTTCCCCTCATGATTTATTTTAGGCTTCACCAAGGGAGATTGATTTTTGACTTGATAGATTATGATTATTTTGGCTTTGATAGTCCCCTAGTGCCATATTTTGGGCTTGACTAGGGTAAGACATATTTAGTCTAATGATTTGAATTTTTTTCACTTTGAATTTGATTATCATGTATAATATGTTCTTGTACCTTTAAATTTGTGGCACACTTTATGTTACACAAGAAAGAGTATAATGATGTATGTTCCTATTCATCCTTATGTAGGGAGATGATTAAATGATCATTGATAGGAAGAAAGGGTATATGATGGATGGAGGTGGTGGAGATGGTATGATGAGGCTAAGGAGTGGTGATGGGGAATCATGATCCTAATAGGGGTTCCTAATAAAATTATTTTTGACATCGAATAAAATTTCCTTAAGATCAACAAAAAGATCACTAGGACTAGTTATAGTAAATACATTTGAAGTAGGATCAGATTCACTCTAATAATCTCCAATAGATAAATCTTGTAATAAATATTTTATGACTTCATCATCTTAATTAGGATACAAATATATACTTAGTGATGTATTAGATTATGTGGATTAGAGGTATCCTAAAAAAATAGACATTATCAATATTTAATGTAATATTAATGAGGGACGATGTTTATGATGAGGAATCTAATTTTGATATCATTATTGAAAATGATATTAATGTAGATAAGACTTGTGTTGACTCTAATTATAATTATAACATACAAGCTGTAATGATTCTATTAGAATATTCATTATCCATGATTGAACTCTCGACATGGGGTTTTAGATATGATGGGTGAGGGGGGGATGATGGAGGAATAATGGGTTTAATAAAGATATTCCTATGAAATGAATTATGAGGACTAGGTTCATGGGGAATAGACTCATGTTTGGTGTAATATTTATCAAATATGAGGAGATCATGGAAGAGGGATGCGGTGTCTTAATGTTAGCTTGGAAGGGGAAATGTTTGATCAAAATTAGGAATGGAATCTTAGCATTCATCTTCTTGTTTAACCAGGGATATAGGTTCATCTATTTATCCTAAATTTATATGTCACCATGGTCGATGAGGTCTTAGATATAGTCTTGGAAAATATGACCTTGATTAATTATATACCCCCAAGTTTGGTGAAATACATAATATTGATTAGCTTTATGCCCAGATGGCTTAGGCTTAGTGGGATCAAGATGTTGTATGGGTGGATATACCATCATGTTAGCCATGACAATTCGGTGGAAAAGAGATTCTAAAGATATAGGAAGGAGAGTATAAGGACCTCAATTACTATGTGACTTAGATGTGTAAGCATTAGAATTTAGGTTAAATGTTTATTGGAATGATTAGATGGATGGATTGGTATTAGATGAGGTGGCTAGGATAGGATATTATTTGATAGTGTAGGAATGATTAGTGGTTGGAGGATTGGAATGGGACTTACATGAATGGGTTTGGAATCGAGGTGAAGTAAGTTGAATGAAATCAACATCTTTGGGGAGTAGGACACCCATCTTAAGGAACTGTAAGATTATCTCATTATTATTGGAAAACATGTATTGGTATATGAGAATAGGTTTTAACTTCATGGTTATGGATGATGGGGGGTCAATGTTGAGGTAGATACAAGATTAGAGATAGTATTTTGAATAAGGTAGGTCTAACTAATCAAGCTAGTATGATTGGTAATGATGAGGATGAGATGGATAAAATGTGATTAAGATTATGTAGTACTAGATCATATTTTAGATTGATAGTACAATAAAGGATAATGATCTATCAATAAAGCCTAGTTCTCAAGCTAGCAAAAGGATTGAGGATTTGATGGGTACCTAAGTTCAAACTAACAAGATGATGATTGGATGGGTGGTAGTTATGAATAGGCAAGATATTAGATTAAAGATGATTAGATTGATGACAATGGGTTTGTTAGATTGAAACCATAAAAGTGATAAGATACTATCAAGATACCACTAGGTATGAGATCTAACCAATATGATGAACGATAGTGGATTAGGATAATATGATGATGTGGATAGGTAACATGAGGACTAGTTCAAGCTTTGGACTAATTGGCTCAAGATGGGATGGGATAAGATTTTTTGATAAAGGTGATTAGGATGATGGGATAAGGATAAGTATAAATAGGTGATGATGAAATGATAGGGGAAATGTAAATGAAATAGGGATGGTTAGGACATGGGTATGACCTATAGAGCTAACTAGGACAAGATAAGATGAGGTTATATTAGATGGGGGATGAGGTCAAGTCAAATTATTGATTATGGATAGAGTGTAATAAGGATGATATGTGAATGACAAGTTATGATTAGGATATGTGAGTGGTAGGGGGTATGACTAGGATGAGATGAAGGCAAGATGGGAGATGGGATAAGATAAATGAAAAGGATATATAAAGACAATATATACAATGGGATGATGATAAACGTATAAAATATGATATGTACTAGAATGATAAAATGATAAGGAAAGAATATATAAGATGATGTGTGAAAATGACCTACATAGGTGTGTATAGGTTTGGGTGAATGCTAACTTCTCTCACAAAGATAATCACCCAAGTAAGCAGACCAAAATCCTATGATTAGTAAACTCAAGGGTATGTAACTCGATGCTCACACCATTTAATGGCTTTGTGGGTGAGGCTATAGGTTGGTGACCTATTATGGAATAGACCAAACCCTCTCAACCCCATTTGTACTTAATGATTTCTTAAGAGTTTGTCCTGACTCAGATAATGAAATGTCTATTATAACTAAAAGATCCTATTCCAAGTTTCCACAAGGGTTTATAGGGGAGTTTTTGATATATGTAAAGGTATAATGGGTCCCAAGTCTATGTAGGATGCTATCTAATTGCCTTGAATTTTGGCTTTTAAATACCCTTCACTCCATGGAACCCTTTATGGGGAGTTTTGATTTGGCATGTAATGACATCTCTCCTGATATTTATAATCCGGTAGAACATGGAGTTTAGTCTATTACATGGTGTTGAAATACATGTCACTAACCCCTAAAAAAGAAAAAAGGGATGCTTTATCAGTGGTTTTTAATCCTCCAAGAATCACTGTAAGGATGTAAAGAGAAGAACATACACCACCATATCCCTCAGGTGATAAATAGGTAGACCAAAAAGAGTAATTAATCAATTAATATTAAGATGTGATATATTTATAAGATGTAAGAATATACAAAAGAGATACAAGAAAAAATGATTTAAATGAAGGAGTCTTTGACATGCATCCTAAAACCACATAGTTAGTAGTTTCAATGGTATTTAAAAATAGGTAACTTACAACACAAGGATTATTAGTTTTATTAATTCATTACAAAATGGCCAATTACTTACAAAACCATAAATATATAGTTAGAAAAATTGCAACCAAAGAAAGAAAAAACATAACTCAAAGTCAAAATCATAGATTGTGAATCATGATCTTGTAATAATTATTAAATCATGCTAGGAAACTACAAAACCATGATTAATAATGTAAAACCATGACTCTTAAGGCAAAATCATAATTATAAATTTTTTGAGAATAACAGTTTTGTGCTAAAGTAGAAAATTTTCAAAAAATTCACTTTCTAACCAAAAAAAATGTTTATAGTAGGTTATCACAAGTTACTCAGATTCTTATAAATGATTATTTATAGATAATCATGATAGTTTTCAAAACTAATTATGATATATCAAATGAATATCAAAAATGGATAGAATCCAAAACTATAAAATAATACTTTTAGTTAGATTTGGTTCTAAGTCTACCCTATAATATCTAAAGATAACAACTAATAGACAAAATTCATTTAAAATGATAAAATTTTATAGAATGACAAAATCACTGATATAGATGCAATATTGTTATTTATAAAGCAAAGTCATGATTTCATGATTTGCAATTTTGTAGAAGATAGGAAAAAGATGAAAGGTTATAATTATTTGGACTTTAGGTGACATCCTTAGCTTGGAATCTCTCTTATTAACCCTACCAACCACAAAAAAAAAGTTTAGAGATAAAATATTTTTTATATGATGCAAAAGGTTATATTAGCCAAAATTTTCTCTTAAGACCAAAATTACCTAGACAAGATGCAAAAGGGGTTTATATGATGTTTGGATGAGTACTAGCCCCTAAAAAATAAAAAAATGTTAGAATAAATCCTACATGTCAAAGGGAAATATAAAACTATTAGTGTTTTTATCAAAAACTAAAATATCGTGACTCTCATTATAATATCACGATTCTCAGGTCAAAACTATGAGTCTAAGATTAGTGGTATTGTATCTTAATCTTTATTGACTCGATTCCTCCTTAATACCATTTTTTCCCCTAGATCTTATAAAACTTTGATTATCATTGTAATACCATATTTACCAAGGTGATATTGCAACTTTAGGAATAGTGATATTACATCTTAGTAAACAAACACTTCTGACCATGTTTGTTTGTACACATAGGACTAAAACCTAGATTTTCAACACAAGAATGTTTCAATCTAAGCACATAGAGGTTATAAAATTATAGATAAACAAAATTAATTATTTTAATTTTGGCATAGGGGGATTGAAAAATCATGACTGAAAGGGGCAATATCATGACTTTTAGTGTAAAACTATGATTCACAAAGTCATGGTTTTGCTATCAAGTAACAACCTGCCAAAAAAGACCATTAGTAGTTAAGCTACAAAATCATAACTCTCAAGTCAAAACCAAAACTATAAGGTTGTGAAAACTAGTACAAGCCCACACTTTACACTTATGCATTCAAAATTTAAAAAATCTAATATTTTCCTTATTTAATTAGGCCTGTAGGCTGCTAAAATACTTTTGATGAGCAAAATTACTAAAATTAGAAACAATTCCCACCATAGTCACCAAAATGTAGTGTTAATTTTAAGATATTTTATTAAATTACCATAAATAATTCAATTTAAACTCAAAACATCAAACTACCTATTAGGAAGGATTATGGAAACAAATCAGAATCACAAGATAGATCTTACCAAATCCCTTGTTTTAGCTAGCCTCCTTCCAAGATGTTCATGTGGATGGTTGATTTATATGGACTCATAATGTTGAAATTATGATTTATTGATCTTATATGTTAGATGATGGATTTAAGGATTGAATTGGCATAGAGACTTGATGAACCTGGTAGATGGTTTTTCATGGAGGGATGGGTAGATTAAATAGAGTGTGGAGGGAAGGATCAATGACTAAAATTCAAAGTTGGCTTGTGAATATCTAGCGTGGAGAATTAACTAAGGAATTAAATTATGTGATCACTTCATCTCAATCAAGATTAATGGTAGAGGATGATCTTTGAAAATATAAAATGAGAATTAATATAATCCCTTCATCTTGTTTCCAAGATGAAGGGTAGAGGATTTTCCTCAAAATATCTAAATGAGAGCACATTTAAACCCTTCATCTTATTTCCAAGATGAATGGAGGATAAAAATTCCCAATAAAACACATGGATTAACCATGTAGGCCCTTCATCTTATTTCTAAGATGAAATGTTGAGAATGCTCTTAAAATATTTCACAAGATGCATTATGGGCCCTTCATCTTGTCTCCAATATGAAGGGTGAAGAATAATATTGTACATTAATTCACCTATCAATTTAATAAGCTCACAAAAGAATATTTCATAGGATCTCAAGATTCTTTATTTTCATGAATATTCCCACTTGGAGGGAAAATGAGGAATATATTAATTATTAGAAGAAGGATTTAGAGAGGGGGAATTAGTGGAATTAATTGATCAGAGAAGAGGGAATTATTGAATTAATCATAATAGATAATTTGATCAGAGAATTATAATTGAATAGATCTAATATAATTATCTCACCTAGATATTCCCCAAGGTGAATTCAAACATTTACATTAGATGAATAGTGATTTCAAACTAGATTATGTGTAATTATGGGAAGTCATTTCATTTTATAAATTGATACAAAAGTGATAAAAATGGAATGTCTAAATTTTACCTTGTTTGATAATTCATTATAAGATGTATATTAAGTAAATTTTTTCAAAAGAATAAAAATTTGTAAAAATGATCATAGGATAAAATTGATGGAAATTAGTTTTGACAAATTTTGCTAAAAATACTAGAAAATTGGTTTAAATGCACCCTAAACAAATTCTTGGTAAGCCTTAGATGCCCCATTGAGGGGATGGTAAATTTTTTTCTAAGTGAACCCTATAAATTATTAAATAATATTGGGTTGTGTGTAAGATTAGGAACTTGCATGAAAATGCATATAAGATTAGGAACATGTATGAAAATGCATCTCAGATTAGGATCATGTATGAAAATACATATAAGATTAGGAAAAAATGTGAAAAATAATTTAAGATTAGGAACATGTATGAAAATGCATCTAAGATTAGGAATAGGTATGAAAATTCAGCTAAGATTAGGAATATATTGATGAGGGTGACTAGGAATAGATTAAAGAAAATGAACAAAAAATTAGGAATAGATTGATTAGATAGATAAAGATGTATGTTATTGATGGCATTGACATGGTAACCATTTTTAAACTTGAATTTTTATATTTCCCATGAAAATATGCACCATAATTTAATAATAATCATGATAACATTCATTTGTCAAAATTCTTAATAATTTGAATTTGAAATGTAAATGTATACAAATTAAAAAAAGATATGGAAAATCAAGATTTAAATGTAAAACAAAATTCACTTAAATCAATTATAATTTAGATACAATTTTTCACAAGTAAAAATTGTGATATGAATAATGAAGACTTAAGTGGAAGATATAATGTACTAATTAAGTCACTTGAGTAACAAACAACATACTTATAAGCAAATAATCAACACACAAACATCCAAGAAAAGGCAAGTAAATATTTAATTCAAAAATCAATGTGTGTGTGACAATAAGGCATTAATATTTGAGACCAAGGGTTTGATGGAACAATCATTACCAAGGTAAGGGGAATGGAATAATAATAAATAGGTGGCTAATATGACTCCAAATTCCCTAAGCAAGTGGACGTTGCCTACATAGTCCCATAGAAACTAGATCCAACATGGAATTTAGGATAAATGTAGTTCTCCCAAGGATTTGGGATTGGATAAAATTTATGATAAGTGAATAAGATTTATTAAATAATAAAAATAGGATTAGGGACTCATAAAATGATGAGAGTGTACAAGTAATATTCTTCCCAAAATGGTAAGAGATATGCTCACATAACATTGAGAGTGTGAGACAAGGGATGGATGAGGGGACCTTAGAAAATTAAGCATTGTCTACATATTCCAATTGGACCTAAAACCATTGTAGTTTGACAAGAAATCAAGCGTAGAAAATGATAAGTATGATCAGGGACAAAGAACATAAACAATTGAGATAGAATGGTTGATCTTACAAAATAACGAGAGTGTGAAATATGAATTTGAAAAATGGTAAGAACATCAATGCAAAAAGCTTGAATTAGAGTGATTTGATTTGAATTTTACATAAACGTGATGGATTTAAGAAGGACATATCCTAAATATTTAATATTGATCAAGGATATTTGATTAGACCTAAGGCAAGACATTTTTTTTTGGATTTGGTGGCTTGTATCCTTTTTTAGAGATTTTGGCCTTCGGTGATTTTTAGGATGCTTTAATGTTATGAATGTTTTTTACATTTTTTCATCTCAAACTAATTAAAAATAATGATATTTAAAATTATTTGACTCAAAAAATGGTGAGAGTGTGGAATAAGAAGGGTTAGAAGTGTTTAGAATAATAAACCCACAAGGGATCACTAGCATAGGGAAAACTTGTTCTAACATTGGGATGGGATTTAATATAAAATGGTAAGATTAGATTGACTAGAATAGATAAATGTAGATGATAAGTGGATAAGTAATATCCAAGTATCATGTTACATGGGAACTAAATGTTTAGTCATCAAAGTATCACTAAGATTATATACTAAGGGATTTTTCAAAATGGGGCTTAGAACAAATTCCACTTTTTTATTAAGATCAAGACAAGAAGGAAAATTAGACAAGGTTAGGATGAACAAAAGGATGGTTATGAATAAATTAAAATGGATAATATGATAGGAATGTAATTAATTTTAATGTCTACAAGGATGTTTGCAAGGGTCAAGGTACTTGTAGATAAAAAATTATTTGCACATGATGCCAAAAACTTAGTTTTCATCATGGTACTTGCCCAAGGTTCCAAAATCATAGTTTTCACCATTGTAAAAATTATTTATCTTTCTTTTTTATTTTTTAATTTTTTAATTTTTAGAATCTCAACTCAATGGAGGATTATGAGATGCATAATACTAAATGTTTAATCTCTAACCCATAATAATTCTAAATAATTTCTCTATTAGAATTTTGTTGTTGATGTAAAATATATTGATGTTATTTTGATCTTTTTTGGCCATTGATTCCTCTTCATTAAAACTTATAAACAAGGTATCTTCATATTATCTTTGAAAAAGAGTGATTTTAGGGAGTATACAAATAGAGATGATTGGATTAATGATTTGATTAGATAATGGAATATAGGTCTTGAACGAATGATAAGATCATAATGAAATGTATAATGGTTGAGGGATAAATGAAAATTATAATTTTAGTCACACACAATGTTGATGATATCAATCTCAACTAGATTTTGGTTATGGTGGGGTTGATATTGACTTCAATAATGTCTTTCAAGAAGTGAGGAACTAATTGTCTCATCTATGGGTGCCTCAAATTCACCAACAAGATCTTCTTGATTGTTCTGATTTAGATAATCCTCTATCATCTAAAGGATTCTAATTTTTATCCTACTTATCATCTATCACCTCAAACATAGTTTCACTAAAATATGTTAAGTTTAGATTTTGATTGTCCCCTATCACCTCAAATAAGGTTTCACTATGAGATTGTTATTTTACCTAATTATTTTCTTAGATCCCTAAAGATTATACCACTAAAATGTCACCATGAAATAAGTTCAATAATGTGTGATTATATTAGTCCCAATAAACATTTTTGGGAGGTGGAATATCAATATAATGGTGAGGATGGTTAATGGTAAAGGCATGTAGAATGTCGATGGAAGGTGAAAAGATAACACAATCCTCATAAAGGCTACTAGAAGATGTGGGAGGTAGAGCTGTTTAAGGTAGGGTATGGTGGTTACATTTTTTTGGTAATATAATATGGGATACCTTACCTATTGAGTTAGTGATAACATTAAATCGGATAGAGGGAAGTATTTATCACAACCTTGAGGGTTAAGAGGAGTTTCATTTTTAACCATGTTAATTTTTACAAATAGTAAAATTATAACAAGAAAAGAGAGACTTAAGAATGTTACAAAAAACTCCAACATGATAATAAAATAAGAATTTAATTTGAAACCTTGGGAGGATAACATTTTATAAGGAAACCCTAAGAAAAACTAGGTCTTTCCATGTTAAAAAATAAGTGGGTTCACCAATATGTTTTATCAAGTTTGAGATTTATGTGAAAACCTTTAGTGATAACACTACTATGTAAAATTAGAATAATAATATAAAAATGATAACATTCACTGATTTCAAATTAGTATACTCTAGAAACTTACTAAAAATGGCAATGTGTAATGAGAAAACAAAGACTTATCTGGAAACTATGCTTGTGAGAGGAAATAGGTTCTAAAACTTGTTATGTAGAGAGGTTTGGTGATTAGAATTAGGATTCTAAGAATTAGATCTGGGCCTTGAAAATAATGCTAATAATAAGACAATATAGGTGTGGTGTTATTTTCCAAATTAGAGTACTCTTGTCAACTTGTAGTGAGGAAGTTAGGGTTTATAAGTTCTCTTTGCCTTTATCTATAGAGCATGTATATGGTGTGGGAGCTTACGATCACTTAAAAAGACCACTATGTAACTTAATTTCATTCAAAACCCTAGTTCCTTGAAATGTGAAGACCAATACAACTCAATGTGGAAAAGGTGTCAACTGTTGAATTCATATGAGACCTCAACACTCCATGTTTTATTATTGCCTACATACCAATACTCTGAAGAGGGATCAAACTTTATGTAGTTCTCATATGTTATGGTGGTGTGTAAATTAAATAGTGTAATGTGATATATGCTAGTGTAATACTAGTGTGATTAGATTATTTAATTATGAATTTTGACATATGAAATGTATTTTGAGTTTAGGTCTAGGATACTAGGGTTATATGCAATAATAATTGGGAGAAATATGTATTCTACTTTCAATGTGCAAGTGTGATTCTAGTGCTTTTTAGTGTAGAAGACTCTTGCGTGCCAAATGGCTTAAAAAGTGATTAAATAGTCATATCATTAAAAATATTTTAAACATGTCTTATTAGGGGTATGGATAAAACTTCTTATAAATTTTAATTTAGTAAATTAGTCACTATTTGGCATGAAGATAGGAGAGGGGGAAGGACACTAGAGCAGTGCACTCCTATCCCCTAGGGAACTCTTGTTCAATGGGTGATTTTTACATGATGAGTATTAATAAAGGCCTAAAATATGTTTAAAGTTGATAATAATAATAGGGATGATTACATTATGGGGTTATTTATAAACTTAAAAGAGTGTGTGAGATTCTTGATAGTGATCAAAAGGGGTCCTAAGATAGGTTTAGAGATAAGTCTATAAAAGAGTGGTCATAATTACATGGTTTTAGCTTAAATGTTAATTTTACATGTCTGTAATGAGTATGTTAGTATTTTATGAGTGTATGATATGGATCATGGTGTAGTGTGAATTTTTAGATATTTAATTAAATTACCATAAACTATGCAAGTTAAACTCAAAACATCAAACTACCTTTTAAGAAGGATTATGAAAATAAATTAGATTCACAAGATAAATATTACCAAATACCTTGTTTTAGCTAGCCTCCTTCTAAGGTGTTCAAGTAGATGGTTGATTTCTATAGACTTAGAATGTTGACATTATGATTTCTTAATCCTAGATGTTAGATGATGGATTCAATGATTGCATTTGCATGGAGACTTCATGAACCTAATAGATGGTTTTCCATGGAAGGATGGGTAGATTAAATAGAGTGTGGAAACAAGGATCAAAAACTAAAATTCAAAGTTGGATTGTGGAGATATAGGGTGGAAAATTATCCAAGGAATTTAGAATTCCTTAGAAGCCTCTAGATTTAGAAGCTTCTAGAGAGGAAGGGTGAGAATAGTGAGGATTGTAGAATTGGAAGATTCTATAATCTTATTAGGGGTTAATTAGTATTAGGGATGGTTTAGATAGGGATTAAGTTGGTGATTAGGGACTAGGAGTGTATAAGAGCCTAAGAATATGCTACTATAGGTGGGTATGTGGGTCATAGGAGTTTAAAACTCCCAAATAATATATAAGTGGGATTAGGATGGGATTAAGATAATATTAGAGTTATTAATGATTGGTGGGGATGGAATAAGGTTAATGAGTGAATAGGAATGAAGGGGGATGCTAGATAAATGCTTAAGAGGGGTGATAAATTAGTGAGATGGAAGGGGATAAATTAGATATGAAAAATTAGGGTCAAATAATAGTAATATTATTGATGTTAAATGAAGTGAAAAAATTTAGATGCATAAATTTCTTCCCTCTTTGAAAGGGCATTGCAAGTGAAGCAATATGTAAGGATTAATGGTGTTTTAAACAAAAACCATGCCATAGATGAATGTTAGTAGATGGTGTTAGTGTATATGTGTTTGAGGTTTGTCAATGATGTCTCCAAAGTGACTAAGGATGGTGATGAGGTGTCATGTGTGCTAGAATGACAATGACAAAGTGTGCTTCAATGAGCCTCAGTGTTACTGCATGGTTCTTCAATGTCTAACTAAGTGAGGCATTTAATAGATGATATTATTGGTATGGACATGTTACATAGACCCTATGGGGTGTCAATAGTGCTTATAATGAGTATGAAAGTGAGTGTATCTCATTTGGTAGTCCATAGTTCTCATCTAGACACTTTGGGTCTAGTGATAGAAAATTAGAGTAGGAAATTTCATGACATCACCATTTTCATGTGGGAATAAGTCAAGGGTAGTTGGTCATATGTTTTTGATCACATTTGTGCCTAGTTGATATATTTTAAATTTTAAATCATGCATAGAAGCATGATTAAAGATATGAGGGTGAAAATTTGGCTTCTCAATCAGAATTCATTATTTTCTCATAGCCAAATTTGCATGTGACCAAAAAGAGCTGAGTAAGCATGTTGATGAGGTCAAAATTTATACACATGGAGGTGTTAGGACAAAATGATCATATGGTTTTTTTCATTTTTGTGCCTAGTTCTTATGTGACAAATTTTAGGTCATGCAATGTAGTTCAATAAAATATATGGATGATAAAATTTGGTCTCTCAGGCATTTTGATAGTGTTTTCCCATAGCCAATTTTTAAATAAGTTAAAAAGAGTCAAGTGAGAATTTTGATGATGTTATATATTGCACGTGTGAAGGTGTCAAGAGAAACTAATCGTATGGGTTTTTTAAATTTTGATCTTAGTTGATTTGTGATAAAATTAAGATCATGTGATGAAGCACATCAAAAGAGATGTTATTCAAAGTTGGCCTCCCAAATAGGTTTTTTAAATACTTGGCTCTATGATAGAATATTTTGAGAAGGAATTTTAATGGCATTATATCTCACATGCACAAAGGTTTTAGGAGTATTTTGTCACATGGTTGGTTTCTATTATGATAAGAGATCATATGGCTTAATATAACATGTGAGTGAGAGAGGTAAAAGTTATGACTATGCAAAGTTAGCCTTCCAGGCATATTTCAAATGTTCCCATACTTGGTCATTTCTACACAAGTTAAAGTTTGAGCAAGATCGACAGTGTGCATTGCTCTAAGAAGTCAAGAAGTAACAAGATGAGGATAGGTCCATGATGTTTAATGAATGATGAAAGGTAAATGATAAGGATATAACATAAATTAGGTGTTCATACAGATTGATTGAGTAGTGAGCATTGATAGTTAAAAACCTGGTTGATCTGTAGAGATCGATGATGCATATTGAGTCAACATTATAAGGTGCATAAGATGAGGTCAAAGTGACTAAGATTTAATATTTGAGAATTGGTGTATAAATTAAAGTTTATACAAGATCAATGGTTCATAATTTATCTAATCAATTAGGATAGGAGATGCGAGCAAAGTGGTTGAAATTGAACTGTGATCATTGTCATTCAAATATTTGAATTTAACATCAGGAAAAACTAAAGCTCTATATTTTTTCCATTTATTTCAATATAAGATGAATTTAGTCATTATATCAAAATAAAATATGAATATGAATCTATGTTTCATCTAATGTTTCTATTTTGAAGATATGAAAGTGTGTATAGTCAAATATATTATGGTTCAAAGTTGACTATGTGTTCATGTATGGACTGTAAGTGACCCAATAAGATTGTTCGAGCTTGTTTTGATATTGTTTTGATATATATTGATTAATTACATATGAATAATTATTATAGACTACATGAGGATTCTATATGTGGTATTTAGATGTTTGACCAATTGATATTGAGTATGAACATTAATTAGTAGGATTCTATCATGTTGTAGGAGTGAGTTAAAGGTGTTTTGAGTAGAATTGATGAGTCTAATGAATATGAAGATGTTGTATAAGTATAATATACTTATTTGAATTATTTTATCATCATATTTGTCCCTTGATCATATGTGGAGAGTTAAAATAGCTTGACTGTATTTTGATAATGCATGATTAATTTGAGTGGTCATATTGAGTGTGATAGTTTGAGGTATTTTGGCCTGTATTGGAGTGTCTAAGGCACACAAAGATGTTGAAAATATATTTAAGGTTATATTAATATGATTTTTTAATATTTTTATGTGAGAGACTTGAATGTTTGGTTTAGTAGTTTAAGACTATGTTTTTTATGTTTGAAGACCTGAAGAGTGAGGTGACCTAATTGATAGGTTCAAATGTGGAGTTAGTGTTATAGATGGAATGGACCCATGTGGGTGTGAATAATGGGTCATGTTGAGTGGACCTATGCTTTTTTTAAGTGGTCCTAAGTTTTTATTTTTCTTGTTAAAGTGCTAAGTGGATGAATAGGTCTCCATGAGACCTATAAGAGCTACACGGGCCTTATTAAAAGGTGTAGCTGCTTAAAGGTGACCCATAAATGCTATGGATGACCTATGAGGGTGTAATTGAGCTATGTATTGATGTGAGAGAAGAATTAAGGGTTAAGGAAAGTATAATTCCTGACCAAGAAGTTGTTTATCATGAATACTCTATATAGTGAAACCAAAGGACATGGTTTCTAGGCTTGTGTGTGTGAAGTGTGCATTGAAGCATAGAAAAGAGGAGGCTAAGTGTGACAAATGGATGGGTTGATAAGTATATAAAATTTAGTAATATTTATATAACCTTTATTTTATTTTGATAATTGAATAATAGTTCCCTTATAGGTTGAGCATGAACGAAGAGGCCTAGAGTGATCCAAAAGGATGTTTTGGATGTCTTGAGAATGAGCAAAGGATTGTTGGTCACTATGAGAGCTTGGTGGCTAGTTTGAGAGATTAATAAAAGTGTGGATAGTGTTTATGAACATATAGTTAGTTTGTTAATGTGGTGATAGATTTATTATTGAGGTTTTAAGAGTGGGGTTAGTTGGGATATGTAATGTGTCCTAATTGATCTTTGCGTATTGGTTCAAGTATGTAATATGCTTTGGATAACAAGGAGTGTTATGTGATCCAAAATGTGGCTTTGGATACATTTAAAGAGTGATAATAAATTTCCATCATTAGGTGTTGAAGACATTAGTTTAAAAGTGGAGTTGTTCAAGGTATCTGGTTGGGTGGTTAGTTGTCTAGGGGGTTTATTCCTCCTTGCAAGGTGAAACTTGCTAAAAGTCTAGTTGTTATGGGTGATCAGCTAAATAGGTGTAGGATATCCTTATGGTATTATAATCTCACTAAAAAAAATGGTAGTTCCTTGATCATTTGAAAATGGTCTAAATTGGTTATTTTTATTATAGAACAATAATCAAATTATAAGTTCTAGTGGGTTTTATTCCCCAAAAGGGTTTCCCATGTATGTCATGTGTTATGTGATTTATCTTGCATTGTATTTCTTTTTCATTACTATGAAATATGTGTATGCCTCATAAATTTATGTATTAACTAATTAAGATTTTGGAAGGATTAGAATTGAAGTTTTAATATTTAGATTTACTGATTCACCCCCTCTCAGTGATTATACCTTTAATAATATGACGTCCCCCTTGATGGGACATGTGGGGAAGAATGAGATGTATGGCCACTAAAAATAAAAAATGAGGGGTAGGATGTGATGAATAGATACTAGTATGGGATATGATAAGTGAGATAGATTATGAAGAATATGAGTTTGTATTTAAGTAATGAGCTATAGATTTATGATGCCCTTGGCAAAGAAACATTCACTGGGAGTCGAGATGACTTTGTCATAGTTATCGATATATCCCAAGGGGGAATCAAATGTAACATCATGGTGATAGGATTAAAATTCCAGAATATTTAGACATATCCCAAGTAAGGATACATTTAAGGGAGAGATATTTCATAACATAAGACAAGGATTTGATAAGATTGATTATGGGTGTAGCTCTAATCTAAATTTCACTAATATGGTAAAGGTGATGATATGATCGAGTGACCAAAATATGAGGGGAATAATTAGGATTCAATGTAGTCAAATTCATGAGCCAAAATGTGATTAGTAATGATAATTAACCTAACAAGGACACATATAAGGGGGTGATAAATGAGAAATTAACCAGTTAGTGAAGATGGATGAGTGATGAAGGAAAAGATAGATGCAATTTATTAGGCCCAGTTGACAAGTGCAAGTGTTTGATGAAAATATTAAAGAGATGGTTGTAAGGATAATGATTGATACTATATCTCAAATATTTGATTAATTTAGGACTAAAAGATGATGAAAGATAAAAGAGATGTAATGATGAAGGATGGGAAAAGAAGAGATAGTGTAGCCGAGTTATCCTTAGGCACTGAAAAGTGGCTAAGTACCACCTACATAATCTAAAAATACCTTAAGATGATGTACTTTTGACTAGAGGATAAATTATAATTTATGGAATAGAAGATGATGATGAGGAGGAGGAGGAGGAGGAGGATTAGTGATGAGAGGATAATGTTAGTAATCAAAGGATGAGATGAGGATAAAATATTAGATGTTAGTCAAATGGATCAAGAGGATTGGATTAGTGATGGGAATAAGGATGATTAGATAAATGATGAGGGTGGAGATGATCAAGACACCATAGCTATCATAAAATTCATCATAGTATAAGGAATATGAAAGATATGGTACTTAGAAGTATGCCCCATGATATAAGTATGAGAAAGAGGATATTATGCCAAAGTGCATGGGCAAGTAGTGAACTTTACATCATTAAGGGAATGCATAAGCATTATTATAGCCTTGGGTGACCTCATAACATCCTCATTCATTTACCAATAGATAAAAAGTGACATGAGTCAATAATAAAAGGAAAAAAACATATGATGAACAAGATATATATATATATATATATATATATATATATATATATATATATATATATATATATATATATATATATATATATATATATGATGAAAACCAAAAAAACAACATAAAGCATACAAGTAACACACACAAATATCTATATGCAATGGCATGGTGTCTTGTCTAAAGATAGGATGAGTGATTAGGTGATGGGATAGACTAGGTTGATTATGATGTGATGGTGGAATTAGGATAGACTTGGATTTAGAATAGACTAAAAATGATTATTAGGCCATAGGTAAGGATGTGGATATAGATTCAAGGATCTAGATTAGGATTATAATAAGGACTTGGATGAGGATTTGGATATGGGGGCATAGATAAATATTAGGATCAATATAGACTATTTTTTCTCCTGGTTTAGAATGAGAAGGTGGATAATGTGATGGGGTGTGATAGTATTTTTTAACTATTAATTTGGTTTATAAATCAAATTTAAGAGTGGTAAATGAAGGTGATTTGGAAAGGTGGTGTTTTTATATGTGAGGATTAAGATAACAAAGGATTACCAAAAAATAAAACCCTATTAAAAGTTAAATCTAGAAAGAATAGTAGGAAATAATGGGATCAAATAGTTTTCACACTAGAAAAAGAGGGATTGGATGGGTGATAGGTATGAAGAGGCAATGAAAAAAAAGTGATGATTGGATGGGTGATAGGTATGAAGAGGCAATGACAAAAAAGTGATGAGTGCTAGATTAAATTCTTGATAAGGTTATGTATGTTAATAATACCTTGTCAAAAGGATGATGAAGATATGGAAGGATGAGTGACCACTAAAATTTGGTTCCAATATTAAATGTTGTATCCAAAGATGATTAATGAGAAATATAAGATTGATATGAGAGGTGATGAAAGATTAACAATGTGAATATGGATGTAACTAAGAGATTAGACATAAAATAAGACACCATGGACTATTTTTGGCATTTTATAATTTTATGATTTTGAGGTTTTTTGACATATTTCAAATTTTAGGGCTTTTGAAAATATGTATGTAACTATAAAAATAGGTTTATTATCAAAGGGAATACCAATCCTGGCAACAGGATGAGGATGGATGGAATGATGGATGGGATGATAAAAATGATGAGGGTGATGCTAAAAAGGGGATGAAAACAAAGGAAGAAGGTGTAGACACCAGAATTGTGTCTAACCCTTGTCGTCCTCCCCTTAACCCCCATTTTATTCTCCCACACCTATTTAACCCTTGTCAACCATTTTCCCACAAGCCTTGCCCCTGGCAGCATGTCAAAATGAGTAGAAGGCTAGAATTAGCCTCTATCCCCATTCTGCATCTGCCGACGTCGGTCACTACTCGGCCGACGTCACTGACGTCGGTCACCCCTCGGCCGATGTCAGCAGTCCTGCTGGCGTCGGTTAACCTTAAGCTACGTCTGTTAATTTGTTTCTCAATCCATTATTCATTATTCGGTTGCCAATCAGTTTTGCAACTGGTTATCAGACCTTTCTGCATCAAAACATTTCTGGGATCCAAACACCGTAGCAATGATCAGCCAACTTTTGCATCCAAATGATTAGCCAACTTTTACATCCAAACAATCAACCAACTTTTGCATCCAAACGATCAGCCAACTTTTGCATCCAAATGATCAGCCAACTTTTGCATCTAGTCAATCTACAATCCAATCTCTCGTATTTTCTCTCTCCAATACAGGTATTTTGCTTTGGTCATCTCGTTGGAGGTCTGCTACATCAAACTTCTACAACACACGGACAACAGCAATTATGTCTCCTACTCTATCTTCAACGTGTAACAGGTAAGTTTTTCCTTTATGCTTTTGTTTTGTTCTCTGGTTATTGTTTTTTAATATTACCACCCCAACTTAGATTATAGACCCGACTGGACTTCCTCCCGTATCACCTCTATCCACCATTTTCAGTCTGTAACTCTGCCCAGATTTCTGCTCAAACCCCTAAACAATCCCTCTAACTCCCAAACCAACTCCCTAACCCACAGATGAAGACTTCAGACCATTCTACAATCCTAAAACCTTGTCCAGATCTGACCAGACCTCGTCTAAAAATTGCTGCCCTGACCAACACCGGTCATTACCCCTATCGACACCGGCACTTTAACCGACGTCGGCACCATTCCTTGACCGATGCCGGCACAGAGACCGACACCGGTGACTGTGCAGAGTAATTTGCTACATATCAGGTATGCACTTTGTTTTTTGTCTTTTATTTCTTTTATTCTATCTTTCACTATTTTTATTTCTATCAAATATTCTATTTTTAATCAGTGGGTTGATATCCCTTAAGGAAGTCTTCATACTTCAGTGATCAAGCTCTTGCTTGACAACCCACCATCTCCTCATCTAACATTTTTCGTGTTTCAGTCTTTTTTTCTTTGCAGGTGTCATTCCTCCATAGCCAAAGAGGAGTACCTTCCAACATCTGATTTCGGTGCGCATGACAACATCCAGGTAACATCTAACCTTGACCATTTCTTTTAGTTTCTCATTTCCTTCTTTGAATGTAGAAAGCGATATAGCGTAGAAACATTCTGGCACGCCCGGTGGGACACTAGGGCCTTCCTTGGGTTCTTTCTTTCTTTCTTTTCATATAGGTGCATTAGGTTTCTCCCTATTCACCTCTTTTGTCTCTTCTAAACGACATCATAAGCAGGAATAAAAAGAACTTTTCTTTCTTTTCTTGCACTTCTAGACTAGTCAAAAATCATATTCTTCAACCCATTCTCAACTTGTTTTCATTCCAACTTCACATTTCGACTTGGGGCTTAAAACACTTTGCATTCATTTTTGCTTGCTTCCATTTCTTAGACCACACCTAGTAATTAACCGCATATTGAATTAATCTAGTCCACTTGAGGTTACATGACCGAACCACTTGCACAAAACAAACATCTTAACTTACCTGAGACAAGGCCTGACTGGGATTTCATCACCCAGTGGCTACCTTACGCATCCCGGCAATCTTACTTGGATTTCATCACCAAGGGGAAAGCCCACTCCATTCTCTGGCAGAGGATAATCTCTAGGGGAAGTATATTTTGGCTAAGCAAGACCAGCTTATCACTGGACTCGTGAAGTGAGGGGAGCTTGCTCCTTAGCACCAGGCCAAGTACGGAACCTAACATAGACTTTTGAGCACCATAACTAACCCAAAACCATCCATAGACTACTTCCTCTAGGACCCGACTCAAAAGCCAATCTTCCTCTACACATATTCTAAGGCATAAGCCACTATAATCCTAATAATTTACTCCTAGAGTTTTTTTTTAGGATCTATTTATATTCTTCATCTTTTCTATTCTTATCTACTTGTTTGAGCTTGTGAGGACATTCTTTATTGCCTTGAATGGTTCTGACTCGTAGCCAAGCCAAGGCTCTAGTCGATCACGTGAGGCATCATCCACTTCCATCTACCCCATCCATAACCAGTCCTATAATGGAGTTCCACTCAGAGATTGAAAGAACTCCTACTAGACCATCCCTAACCCAGACTCCTATTGTCCTAGAAGGGGACCAATATTTTGCACAATTTTTGGACCTCAACATCAAAGCCTTACAGCACTATCTCGCGAATAGCCGAACGCGAGACTCCTTGGGCAATCCAATTCATGGAATGCTGACCTCTCTTCTCGAGACTGCGGCTGTATCAACAGCGTCCGTAGTTCAACCCTTAGACACCCAGGCTATTGCCTTGACCAATGACTAGCCTTTGACCAACCATCCAAGTGAGGCCTCTCCCTCCATCTTTGGGCCCACTTCCACCAGGGTTTTGCCCCCTATCAACCTCAACCCACTCAACCACTCTCTACCCCCTTTCAGAATCTGGTCATCTCTATTCCACCTACCCTTGCTCCTATCAACACTAGGGTGGCTACCTATCCATTGGCCCATGTTACCTCTAACCAACTTCTCGTGACAACATCAAACCTAGCCATGCCTTCTACCCAACCATCCTTAGTCTCCTCTTCTATCCCTACGACTAGTCATCTGTACGTTGCGCCCTTACTGGTATAACTGACTATGTCGTATGCCTCTTCTAGCCTCTTTCAAGTGCCTTATAATCTAGGGGGTGCTCCACCCACCAATCCATCAGTAGATATCATCAAAATGCTGATGGACAAGATGTCTAGCCTAGAGACCTCCGTTTCCAGCTCACACAATACTCTCTCATATGAACAAATTTGCAATGAGCCCATTCATCCTTCTGTCCCGATCAGACCATATCCTAGCCAGTGGGAGCTTCCTAAGTTTTCTCTTTTTCAAAGCAAGGAAGACCCACAACAGCACTTACAGGCATTCAGACATGCCTGTTACCTTATTGCCCACGATGATGCATTGCATTTACGCACATTTTCTATGTCTCTCTCAAGTGCTATGCTTGACTGGTACAGCTCCCTTGCTAGCCATTCCCTCTTCACATTCACTTAGCTGGCCTAGCTCTTCCTTGATCATTTCTCTATCAACATCACCAAGAAGGTCTCAATCATAGACCTCTATTCTATCCACCAATTCGAGGATGAATCCATTGCTGATTTCATCGCTCGATGGAGGGGCCTCATCAATCAAATCTCATTTTCCTTACCCCAACCTGAACTTATTGAACTTTTCTCCCAAGCCTGTGCCAAACATATTTCTTCCACCTTAAGGGTTCAGACCTTCTGTACTTTTGACGAAGCCTTCACAATGGCCCGCAAACTTAAGTTACGTGCCATCGAGGAGAATAAAGTCAAGCTGCAGAGCAAGAATCCCAACTCCAAGACCAATGACCCCTCTTCTAAGCCTTCCTCATCCAATCCTAAATCTAAAGCTTTAGCAAACGCTATGGTCGTTAGATCTTCCTCCTCTTCCCCTTCAACTAACCAGCCTAAACCATCCACGTCCCAAAGCATCACCCGCCAATTCTAGTAGAGATACGTACAACGACAGTATACTCCACTCGGTGAATCATACGCATTTGTGCTAGAAAAACTCATCAAACAGGGGGTCCTCAATCTCCCTCAGATCTGACCACCTCCATAATTTGATCCCTCACATGCCATCCCTATGTGGTATAGGGAAAATGACTTCTGTGACTACCACCATGTTAAAGGTCATGACACGGGCAACTGTAAAACCCTTAAAAACATAATTCAAGACATGCTTGAAAAGGGTGACCTCATCTTAGACAATCCCAATGCACCACCTAATCAGGGTATCGACATCTTCAAACAACCATTCCCCAATCATCCACCAACTCAAAACAATGTCCAGACCTTGATTGACAACACTCATGAACACAACATTCAAACAGTCAATACGGTCTCGCCCTTCATTTCTGACCAACCTCAAGAAGTCAGTCCATCACATGTGGATGAACCTCTTTCTCTGATTAGTTCTCCGTCAACTTCTCTCATCTTGGAGGATGCCTCGACCTTACTAGCACCGCTAGTTTCACCATCCTCCTTGTTGCCTATGGAGGACCCAACCCTTCCTAATCCTCAACCGCAAGTGGAGGGCACCATCTTCCCTGCCCTTTACCCACTTGAGGAGCCTCATTCTCTGGTTTCTTCTCCACCCAGGGAAGAACCTACCTCTCCTTTGTCTCCAACCAAGGACGAACCTGTCACGACTTCATCATGCCTTGGGGCTGAGACTACCATACCTTCGGTCCCACAACCGTTGACATCTTCTCAAGAACCTAAACCTCATCCAACATCTTCTCAGCCATTTTCCCGATTAGTGGAGAAACTCAAACTTCTCCCTTCAAGGAAAGTGGAGCATCAGGGATTGTGGGAGCGTCTCATAGCTCTTCAACATGCCCATGCCCTCTCATCTCATGTTGCTAATCCTCCCATGGCAGAACCTCCCAAGACTCTCAACAAAAATCGGACTTCCACTTCTAGACCGTCTATACCTCAATCAACCGCATCAGGACCGAAACCCTCATCTACCCCATCTAAACCAATCAAGTCACTTGGCATTCACCCTATCTCCAACCTCACTCATCCACAAGTGAAGGTGGACTTAGACCAAACTTCGACCAATAGTAGTCTTCAACCCAAATCAAAAAATACTGCCAAACCACAGAGGCGAATGCCTCCTCCCCCATCACCATTGCCCTCTATTTTGGGCCCTCATCCTTCGACCCTGACCAGATTCTTCCCCACTCTGACCTCTAATCAAAACTAGTTGCCTCCTTTGCTTCCTTTGCCTACTGCTAGCCTACCCTCTCCCAAAAGGGTGGTACCTCTCATGAATAAAGTACCATCTCCACCTGTCACCGCACCATCAACCCAGAAGGTGGTATGGAAACCTCCTCCAACTCTGCCCAAGCAAAAGTCACTAGCATCGCACACATCGACAAGCACGGACCCTTTAGTGGGCTCATACTCTTTGATCTTGCACCAACTTTTGCAAACTTCCAGCATAACTCTTCCACCCATCAGGCCTTTCCAAACCCTCGAGTCTAAGCCCTCCTGGTTCGACGACATGAAGATTTGCTTATACCATCATACGCCAGGACACGATACCGAGACTTACTGTGCCCTCAAAGTTGTCATTCACCGCTATCTAGAGAAAGACACCCTTTTCTTTGAGGACACTCTCGACTGACCCCTGACTCTTTCTCATAACCCTCCAACCTCTTTAAACTCATCAACATCTCATCAACAGGTTACAACCCCTTTATCTCCTTCACCTCCTATCTTTGAAATCAATGCCATTCACATAACCACTAGGTCACAAAAGGACAAGGAGAAAGAAAAATCCGCCATTCCTTGGACTTACCCTTTCATCAATCCACCTCAACCACCCAAGCCTAAGATTTCTATCCTTGACGCGCCTCAACCCTCTTCTTCTTCCTCTTCAGGACCAATCCACGACTCCATGTTGAAATAGCTTCACCAGACGTCTATGAAGATGTCCCTCTATGACCTCATCCAAACCTCACCCCAACATCATCAAGCCCTCATTAGAGCCCTGCAGGTAGTGGAGGTCCAACCTGAGAATGCCCAGCCACTTGTTGCCCTTGTCCACTCTTTAGCCCCTATTGCCTCCATCACATTCAGTGATTCTGAGATTCCCACATCCAACACGAAAGATCAGGACACTGCTCTCTTCATCACTGCCTATGTTGATCAGACACGCATTAAACACATTATGATCGATGGAGGTGCCAGCATCAACATTATCTCCACCCATGCCTTTGATCAATTGGCTCTTCCCAAGAATTGCGTCTCCAAAACTGACACAATCTTGCGCTCCTTTAATGACACCACTACCACGACCATTGGCACAGTCGTCCTTGACATTCACGTTGGTCCACGCACAGTCTCAGAGCTCTTCTATATCATCAAAGGAGAGTTTCAATACAACATGTTGCTGGGCCGACCCTAGATCCATGCCATGGCCTGTGTCCCCTCCACCCTGCACTGTTGTGTGAAATTTGAGCACGATAGACAAGTCCACACCATTCTCGCTGACCCTTCACCCTTAAAAACTTGCAACACCACCTACCATCCAAATGACGTCCTCATTCCTATCAAGCCATTAATCTCAACACCGCCTCCATCCACAGAAGCTTCAACCAGTTCACAACAGGCGATCGCCCTCACACCTCCCTTTCAAGTGACAATGACAGACCCCATGGAAGACATCTTCCAAAGACTTTCATTGGGGGAGTATCGCTTGCTGACCTTAGACATGTTCCAAACTCCACAAGAGTATGGACGCCTTTATCACAGCCCCAATTACGACCATCGGATCAAGATGGTCGTGCCTTATGGTCCTCCTCAGCTCCGAACTAACCTTGTCTATGGGGGGCTCAATCAAGCTCCTACTGACGGTAATCCTCTTTCTTCACCTCAACCTTTCACATCTGACTTCTCATTTCTTGGCAACCCCACCTTTGCACACACTTACCTTTATAGGTGTGCATGGAAGGGTTTTGGTTTCAGACGCTATGAGCAAGGCTCCCATCAGCCTATTGAGCTGCTCAATGATGACAATACCAAGAAACAGTATGGCCTGGGATATCACGACCCCACTCAAGACCCTGCAGACCTTTACCCTGAACCAACCATTGACCAATCTCCTCCACGCTCACCCATTGTTCCTCCTTCACCTACGGAGTCGGTGGTTTCCATCCCTCCTAGTTTTTTTTGCATAAACACCATCCGCCTGGAACCCCTAACTTATCAGCTAAATGGGGTGTCCAGGTCTCTCCCTCTCATTTTTCCTAGCATGATAGAAGATGAGTCGGCAACCATTCACACTGTCCACTGCATTGATGATGATGCCATTCTTTCTTACATGGGTGCCAATGACTCTTTCATCCAGCACTCCCTCCCTTCTGAGACCCAGGTTATGTTAAATGAATCAACCATTGACATCAACCTTCCTTCTTCTGATGTTCCTTATGTCTTAAAGATTGGCCAATCTTTAGATGCTCAGGAGCAGCTTGACTATATCCAGTTCCTCTCTGACCATAGCAAGGCCTTTGCCTGGACTTATAGTGACATGCCTGGCATCGACCCCACCATTACTACCCATAACATTGTCACCAAACTAGAGGCTAAGCCTGTCAAGCAAAAGCTTCGAAAGATGCATCCTCGCATTGCCCTCCTTGTCAAAGAGGAGCTTCAGTGCCTCCTTTCTGTCTCCTTCATCCAGCCCATCGATTATCTGTAGTGGGTCTCTAACATCGTCCCAGTCACCAAGGTGACTGGGGGGATCTGGATCTGCATGGACTATCATGACCTTAACCTAGCTTGTCCCAAAGATGACTTTCCTCTTCCCAACATTGACTAGCTTGTTGATCTCACGGCTGGCCATGAGATGCTATCTCTCATGGATGGGTTTTTAGGATACAATCAAATCTTGATTGCTCCAGAAGATCAGCACAAGACCACTTTCATTACCCCATGGGGGAATTTCTACTATCGAGTCATGCCTTTCAGCTTGAAGAATGCAGGTGCCACTTATCAGTGTGCCATGACTTACATTTTCCACGATCTCCTCCACAAAATCATGGAGGACTATGTGGATGACCTACTCGGCAAGTCCAAGCTTTGTCATGACCATCTAACCATTCTCAAGATCATCTTCTCTCACCTTATTCAATACAATGTTTATCTCAACCCCAAGAAATGTGTCTTTGGGGTCCTCTCTGGCAAGCTTCTCGGCTTCATCATTTCTTTCCGTGGCATTGAGATAGATCCCACCAAGATTCACGCTATCCTCGAAATGCCGCCCCTGACCAATCTCAAGCAACTTCACAGTTTGCAAGGGAAGCTCTAGTCCATTCACCATTTCATCTCATAGCTTTCTAACCGCTGCCAACCTTTTCATCATCTCCTTAAGAAGGATGTCTCCTTTACATGGGATAAAGACTATCAAGAGGCTTTTAAAGCCCTTAAACGCTATCTAGTCTCTCCACCAGTCCTCATTCCACCTAAAGATGACCAACCCTTCTACCTTTATATCTCAGCCACTAATCATTCGTTAGGGGCCATGATCGTGCATTGAGATGAGCATCACCGTGAGCAAGCAGTCTATTATATCAGCCAAACACTGATTGACTATAAAACTCGGTACACTCATATCGAGAAACTCTATTTGGCATTAGTCTTTGCCACTACCAAGCTCTGCCACTATCTTCTTAATCACAAGACCTTTTTCATCACCCACACCGACCCTCTCAAGTATATGCACTTCAAGCCATGTCAGAATCAACGTATGGCTCGATGGCTCATGCTGCTTGCTGAGTTCGACCTCAAATTCATCTAGCAAAAATCTATCAAGGGGTAAACCATCACTGACCAACTAGCAGATGCCCCTCTTCCTGACAATCAACCTTCATAGTGTGAGTTTCTTGATGAATCTATCACTGTGCTTTCCACCGATGACACCGTCTATCAGATGACCATGTTCTTTGATGGCTCCAAATGTCAACTCGGTGGGGGTGTTGGGGTCATTCTCATCCCACTTGAAGGGGAGCCCGTGCCTCTATCTTTTAAGCTCGACTTTGATTGTACCAATAATATGGTCGAGTATGAGGCCTTAATTTTGGGACTTCAGACTGCCCTCTCTCTTAGCATCAAGTCCATCAACATCTTCGGTGACTCGAAGCTCATTGTCAATCAGGTCAACGGTTCATACCTCTGTACAAATGAAATTTTGCAAAGGTACAAAAACTGTACTGACATTCTCCTTGCATCTTTCGACCATTACCTCCTGCAGACTGTTCCTCGATCCACAAATAAGTTTGATGACACCATGGCTTCTCTCGCTTCGCATATCCCATCTTCCTCATCTGCATCCAGACTTTTTGTCACAATGCATCATGTGTCGTTGCCTTCCTATATCTCTCCTCACATTAATCATGTCAACACTATAGACCCTAGCCCACGAGATGATTGGTATAAGCAACTTGTGGACTTCTTATCTTTTTCTATCATTCCTCCCAACCTCTCTAGCAATGTGTGATGAGCTTTTATCAAGCGTACCGCTTGCTATACCATGCTAGGGGGTCTTCTCTATAAGCAGGGCTTTGACGGCCTCCTTCTTCACTGTCTCACCTCCACTGAAGCATCTCAAGCCATTAAGCAAGTCCATGATGGGATTTGTGGTAGACATTTCAGTGGGAATTCGGTTGCCAAGCACATCCTTCATTTGGGCTATTATTGGCCTACCCTTCATCAAGACTGTAGCGACTATGTTCAGCATTGCATCAAGTGTCAGTAGCACTCTAACTTGCTTCATCTCCCCAGCCATGCCTTACAAATCACTCAAGATTTTTGGCCTTTTTCTCAGTGGGGTTTAGATCTCATCGATGAGATTAACCCCCACTCATCTCTTTGTCATCAATCCATCATCACAGCCACTGAATATTTCACCAAGTGGGTGGAAGCCATTCCTCTCATCTCCATAAAAGCCAACAAGATCATCGACTTCATCAACACCCACATCATCTGTTGTTTTGGTGTCCCTCATACGATCATCACCGATAATGGCAAGTCCTTCAAAAACAAGACTGTTCAAAAGCTATGCGACTCATTCGGCATCAAACTCAATTTCTCTTCACCTTACTACCCATAAGCAAATGGGCAAGCTGAGGCTTCCAACAAAATTCTCACTAAAATTCTCATGAAGGTGGTCAGCGACATAGGAAGGGACTGGCACATTCACATTCCCTTCACTTTGTGGGCCTACCGCACTAGCATCCGAACCTCTACGTGTGCTACCCCTTTCTCTCTCATGTATGGAACAGAGGCTGTCCTACCTCTCGAAGTACAGATCCCATCTCTCTGAATTTCTCTACATGACATCCTTTCCAATGATGACTTTCATCAAGATCATTTAGCTCAACTTGAGTTACTTGACGAGCGCCGTCTTGCTGCCCTTAATCATCTCCATGTCTATCAACATCGCATCAAGCAAGCCTATGACAAAAATCTACGAGAACAAGATTTCAACATTGGAGACCTCGTCCTCAAAGAGAATCAACATGTGACCAATATGGAGCGAAGCAAACGAGGCAAGTTTTCTCTTAATTAGCTCAAACCTTTCATTATCACACACAAGTATGGATCAAGGACTTATCATCTGTCCTCTCTTGATGGATGACCAGAACCTGAGCCTCTTAATGCATTGCATCTGTGACCGTTCTACTGCTAGTCGAGTACTCGTTCACTTGACATTTAACTTGAGCTCATCCCTTGAGCAATCCCCTTCCTCTTAGTCTTAATTCCTTTCATCCCTATTCCTCTTAACAATTCCTCTATAACCCTTTTATGATGTATGGATGCTTTGTCCTAATAAAAGGGAGCCCTTGACCTTCTATAATCTTGTCCATGACTCACATTTCTGTTCAAACAAATCAAGATGTCAAAATATCCATGGTCACTATATCAATATCAAATTAAAACGATAGACTGCTCCCTCGAAGGATAGCTGTACTATCATTGTTGTAATTAATAGACTGCTCCCTCGAAGGATAGCTATTCAAAAGCCTTTATATTAAGCAAAATTCTAGACCACTCCCTTGAAGGATGGCTATGACTAACTCTGGCAATAAACAACACTATCTTAGAAGCTTCCCGCATTAATTAATTTCATAAAGGACCACCAAGCAAATGACATCTCTATGCAGGCTTCCTGCATCGATCAGTTTGCCAAAACAAAAAAAAAAAACAAAAAAATGAGTCATGGACTCGACTTATCATTGTCTCAGGGTCTCCTATAAACAAGGGTAAAGTTATCTCTACTCTAAAACAGGTTATCCTATTTTCCTCCTCCTATCACCTGCTCAAGGGACTTCGAGCTCACTTTAATATCAAAGTGATTTGATTACCGTTCTAACACAACATCTGGTCAATGATGTCATTCATGAATGGGGCTCTTGGTTCTAATAACCCTAACTATGCTGTCATTCTGGTCCTTGTCAATGAAAGAGCAATATGCTTTTCACTTCTTCTATACTTTGGTCACATTCAACTTCATCACTTGTCAAACCTAATCAACTCAACTCAACTCTCTTTTCAGGCCACTCTCATATCCTATTCACACTATTTTCTATGGACACCAATACACATGGAAACTATCGACCAGACGCAATTTATGTTAAGCATAAACCAATGCTTGCTGAAGCATAAATAGACCTCAATTCCTCTTTAGCATACATCCATCACAAATATGGAAAATTTCTAGGGATGAAAGACCCCTCAACCAATGTTGCAGAATACACCATTTGGAAAAGGCTGTAACATCATTTTCTCCTCATCATTTCATCATGACCAAGACTAACCTATCGACCACTTTGACCACACCAATCATCAACCAATCTTCTCAACTAGTCTAAACTACATTGGTCTGAGGCCCTAAGACTAGGGCTATGTAGGCAACACTCAGATGATACGGCATCATCTGGGGTTAGCTCGACCACCCTCGTTTGTTCGTGTCTCTGATGGACAAAACCTTCTTTCCTCCTTTTGACCATAACCTTGCCCTTGACCAAGACCAATTCCATCCCTTTAACCCTTCCTCCCTTCTAGGGAGAACTGCATTAGCTTGAGGCCCTTCCACAGGGGCTATGTAGGTAGCACTCAGATCACATAACATCTTCTGAGGTTAGCTCGGCCACTTTCTTTCATCCATTCCTCCCCCTCGACCAATGACCATTGGATATCATGCCTATCTCCTCTGAATTCAACCACTTCCAAAGCAATGTTGCCTTGGTTGTTTTTGCCTATATGCTACCTCATGACTAGTTAGCCAAATTGTGTGTAGACTATTTTTGGACCCTCACAAGTATCGGATCACAAGCCGGTTGATCCGCACTACTTGTGACATTTTTATGTTTTCTAGGAGCACTTCCTGAGCCCAGGATACCTGGAACACGACGACCCATTAGAGCTTCAGCTTCGATTGAATAACCCAATCAGCAGATGACTAAATGCTGGGGCCCAGTTATTTTAATTTTAGCACTCCTTGACCCTTGACCTATGACACTTTGACCTGACCATCTCATGAAGAGGTATGCGTGCAATCACAACTTTTACAGCGTTCACCTTCACCCTTTTTTTTTTCTCATCCACTCTTTGTCAAATCAGCACCCGATTCCCGGTTCCCTTCCTTTGACTCCTGCTTTGAGGGGGAATACCTCATCCATAATCAGGGCAATCCACCTCCTATTTTTGTCTTGCAGTTCATTCAAACAACCAACAAGATGGAATCGACCTTATCCCACACCTGGGGCAATCCACCTCTTGTTTTTGTCTTGCAGTTCATTTGAACAACCAACAAGACGGAATCGATCTTATCCCACACCTAGGGCAACCACCTCCTATTTTTGTCTTGCAGTTCATCCAGAACAACCAACAAGACAAAAAGAGGCAAATGTAAACACCAGAATTATGTCTAACCCTTGTCGTCCTCCCCTTAACCCCCATTTTATTCTCCCATGCCTATTTAACCCCTGTCGACCATTTTCCCACAAGCCTTGCCCCTAGCAGCATGTCAAAATGAGCAGAAGGCTAGAATTAGCCTCTGTCCCCATTCTACATCTGCCGACATCGGTCACTACTCGGCTGACGTCACCGACGTCGGTCACCCCTCGACCGACATCGACAGTCCTACTGGTGTTGGTTAACCTTAAGCTACGTCCGTTAATTCATTTCTCAATCCGTTATTCATTATTCGGTTGCCAATCAGTTTCACAACTGGTTATCGAACCTTTTTACATCAAAACATTTTTGGGATCCAAACACCACAGCAATGATCAGCCAACTTTTGCATCCAAACGATCAGCCAACTTTTGCATCCAAATGATCAACCAACTTTTGCATCCAAACGATCAGCTAACTTTTGCATCCAAATGATTAGCCAACTTTTGCATCCAGTCAATCTGCAATCCAATCTCTCATATTTTCTCTCTCTGGTACAGGTATTCTACTTTGGTCATCCCACTGGAGGTCTGCTACATCAAACTTTTGCAACACACGGAAAACATCAATTATGTCTCCTACTCTATCTTCAGCATGTAATAGGTAAGTGTTTCCTCTATGCTTTTGTTTTGTTCTCTGGTTATTATTTTTTAATATTACCACCCCAACTTAGATTATAGACCCGATTGGACTTCTTCCCATATCACCTCTATCCACCATTTTCAGTCTGTAACTCTACCCAGATTTTTGCTCAAACCCCTAAACAATCCCTCTGACTCCCAAACTGGCTCCCTAACCCATAGATGAAGACTTCAGACCATTCTACAATCCTAAAACCTTGTCCAGATCTGACCAGACCCCGTCCAAAAATTGCTGCCCTGATCGACGCCGGTCATTACCCCTACCGACGCTGGCACTTTAACCAACATCGACACCATTCCTTGACCAACGCTGGCACAGAGACCGACACTGGTGACTGTGCAGAGTAATTTGCTGCATATCAGGTATGCATTTTTTTTGTCTTTTATTTCTTTTATTTTGTCTTTCACTATTTCTATTTCTGTCAAATATTTTGTTTTTAATCAGTGGGTTGATATCCCTTAAGGAAGTCTTTGTACTTCAGGGATCAAGCTCTTGCTTGACAACCCACCATCTCCTCATCTAACATTTTTCATGTTTCAGTCTCTTTTTCTTTGCAGGTGTCATTCCTCCATAGCCAAAGAGGAGTACCTTCCAACGTTTGATTTTGGTGTGCATGACTACATCTAGGTAACATCTAACCTTGACCATTTCTTTTAGTTTCTCATTTCCTTCTTTGAATGTAGAAAGCGATATAGCGTAAAAACAGAAGGGATTGAAAATGACCACATCATGAAGGAGTTAGATGTTTAGTTTCCTAAGTGTTCATTATAGGATATGCCAAGATGATTCCAAAAGATTTTTCAAGACACCTTCCTTGACCTTACAAAGATCAAGACTGGAAAGAGATGCGAGATATGAATAGAGGGATAAATGGGATTGACAAGGGATGGGTTTGATGGATGAAAATTATGTATTTTACTCCTAAGTGCTGAGGTATAAATTTAAATAATAAATTATTTTACTTTGATTCTATAAAATCATTTTTCATCATGGCACTTGCCCAAGGTTCCAACAAATTATTTTTCACTAGTGGATGAATGATTTTTATTGGGCATCTTGATTTATAAGGGATATATTTTATGGATGCAAATGATGGATTTTACCCCCAAGTGTTAAGGTACAAATTCATATAATAAATTATTTTACCATGATGTTAGAAAATTAGTTTTCATCATGGTACTTTCCCAAGGTTCCAATAAACTAGTTTTCCCTAGTGGATGAATGATCTTTTTTAGGCATCTTGATTTATTAGATATGGGTACAAGATGTAGGAATGCTAACACTAGCTAAATTTTCTAGATGACACCTATTCTATAGATGTGTGATGTTAGGACCATCTTGTCACCACTAGATATATTAATGTCCTCATGACCTTTATTGATTCTTGATTGTGACCCCTCCAAATGTCTAGATCATGTGTCTTTGTTAACCCTATAAGAGATGATACTACTCAAGTAGGTGATGTGAGACATGGATTGGATTAGGTTTGGATGTTGATTGGGGAGTAATGGACTAAAATGTATGATATAACTTGATGGAATTGTGGGTTCATGATAAGAAGGTGTGATGTGAGATTGGGGATTAGGACTAGTAATCACATACATCATTAGACATTTTTCATTTGATTGGTGCCAATCGACAAAGGACTATAGGAGATCTAAGACACTTTTAATTTTAGTATTCATATTTGATCTAATAATTTGATAAATTATTAGCCATGTTAATAGTAATTTTGATATCATTTTGATTTTATGACTAGATTTGAGTTTGGCTTCCCCCTGGTGCTTGATTTTTTGCTTCACCAAGGGAGATTGAGTTTTGACTTGATAGATTATGACTATTTTGAATTTGATAGTCCCATAGTGGTAGATTTTGAGCTTCACTAGGGGAAGACATATTTGGGTTAGGTTGATGATTTGATTTTTTTAATTTTGAATTTGATTATCATGTATAAATTTTAGAATATGGTCTTGGACCTTTACATTTGTGGCACACCTTATGTTACATGAGGAAGAGTTCAATGATGTATATTCTTATTCATCCTTATGAAGGGAGGTTATTAAATGATCATTAATATGAATAAAGGGGTCTATGATGAATGGAGGTGGTGGAGAAGGTATGATGATATCAACGAGTGGTGATGGGGAATCATGGTCTTAATAGGGGTTCTTAGGAAACCCCATTTTGACATCAAAGAAAATTTATTCAAGATCAGTAAAAATATCACTAGGACTAGTTGTAGTATATGTATCCAATCTAGGATTAGATTCATTCTAACAATCTCTAATAGATAAAGCTTACAATAACTCTATTATGACTTGATCATCTTTATTGAGATTCAAAGGTATGCTTAGTGATGTATTAGAGGTATCCTAAAAAAGATAATAATTATCAACATCTACTATAATATTGATGAGGGATGACATTTATGATGAGGAATTTGATTCTGATATTGGTATTGAACATGATCCTAATGAAGATAAGACTTGTGTTGACTCTAATGTTAACTCCAATATAAAATATGTAATTTTGATAGTAGAAGATTCATTAGCCATGATTGACCTCTCAACATGGGGTTTTAGATATGATGGATGAGGGGGAGATGATGGAGGAACAATGGGTTTAAAAAATATAGGCCCATGGAAGGAATTATGAGAATTAGGTTCATGTGGAATAGACTTATGTTTGGTGGAAGATTTGCTAAAGGTGGGGGGATCATGGAAGAGGGATGTGGTGTCTTGACCTTGGCTTGGAAGGGGAAAAGTTTGAAAAAGATCAAGAATGGAATCTTATCATTCCTCTTTTTGTTCACCTAAGGATATAGGTTCATCTAGTTCATCCTCAATTTCTATGTCACCATACTCAATGAGGTCTTAGACATAGTCTTGAAAAATATGAAATTGATTAATGGTATGCCCCTAGGTTTAATGATATACACAATATTAATTATCTTTATACCCAGATAATTTAGTCTTGGTGGGATAAATATGTTGTATGGGTAGATAGACCATCATGTTAGTGATAACAAGTTGGTGGAAAAGAGCTTCCAAAGACATAGGAAGGGGAACATAAGGACCCACTTTACTATGTGACTTAGATTTTTAAGCATTAGAATTTAGTTTAGATGTTTGCTAGAATTATTGGGTGGATGGAATAGTAGTATATGAGGTGGCCAAGATAGGATCATGTTTACTAGTTTATGAATAACTAGTGGATGAAGGATTGAAATGGGACTTGCATGAATGGTTTTGGACTAGAGATGAAATAAGTTGAATGGGATCAACACCTTTGGGAAGTGGGACACCCATCTTAAGGAAATACAATATGATCTCATCCTTTTTGGAAACTATTTATTGGTCTATGAGAATAGGGTCTAACTTCATGGTGATGGATGATAAAATATGGATGATGAAGGGGGATGATGCGGAGGTACATGCAAGACTAGAGATAGTCTTTTGAACAAGGTAGGTAAAACTAACCAAGCTAGTATGATCATTAATGATGAGGATGAGATGGATGAAATATGATTGAGATTATGTAGGACTAAGATCAAATTTTAGACTAATATTACAACAAAGGCTATTGATCTATCAATAATGCCTAGTTTTCAAGCTATCAAAAAGATTGGGGATTTTATGGGTGCCTAGGTTCAAACTAGTAATATGACTAGATGGGTGGTAGTTATGAATAGGAAATATGACTGGATTAAAGAAAAATAGATTGATGGTAATGGGTTTTCTAGATTGAAACCATCAAAGTGATAAGATACTAGAAGGATACTAATAGGTATGAGATTTGACCAATATCATGAGTGATAGTGGATTAAGATAATAGGATGATGTGGATAGGTAACACAAGGACTAGCTCAAGCCTTGGACTAATTGGCTCAAAATGAGATGGGATAATATTTTTTGATGAAGGTTATTAGGATTATGGGACAAGTACAAGTATAGATAGGTGATGATGAAATAATGGGGGGTAATGTAAATGAGATAAGGATGGTTGGGACATGGGTGTGACCTAAAGAGCCAACTAGGATAAGATAAGATGTAGGTTATATTATATGGGGAATGAGATCTAGTTAAATGATTGATTATGGATAGAGTAGACTAAGGATGAGATGTGAATATAAAGTTTTTATTAGGATATGTGAGTGGTGGGGGGTATGACTAGGATGGGTTGAAGAAAATATGGGAGATGGGATATGATAAATGAAAAGTATATATAAATATATGTATAATGGGATGATGTCAAAGATATACAAGATAATATGTATAAAAATGATAGAATGATGAGGCAAGAATATACAAGATGATGTGTGCAAATGACCTACATAGGTGTGTATAGGTTTGGGTGAAGGTTAACTTAGATCACAAACAACATTGGTTTAGCACAATAGTCACCCAAGTAATCATACCATAATCATATGATTATTAAACTTAAGGGTGTGTAATCTTATGTTTGAACCATATAATGGCTTTTTAGGTGAGGCTATAGGTTGGTGAGATATTATGGATTTGACTGAACCCTCTTAACCCTATTTGCACTTAATAACTTCTTAGGAGTTGATCCTAACTTTGGCAATAAAATGCAAGTTATGGATGAAAGGGCTTATGATAGGTTTGCACAAGGGTTTTTAGCAGAGTCCCTAATATACATAAAAGTATAATAACACCCAAGTATATGTAATATATTATCTAATTACCTTGTGTATTGGAGCTTAAATTCCCCTCACTCCATGAAACCCTTTATGGGTAATTCCAGTTTGGTGATTAATGATAGATCTGATATTTATACTTTGTTTAAACATATAGTTTGGTCTAGTGCATGGTGTCAAAATCCAGGTCACTTACCCATAAAAAATAAAAATGGGAGGGTTTATTAGAGGTTATGATTCTCTAGGAATCACCACAAAGATGCAAGGAGGAGAGCATACACTGCCATAGCCCTAAGGTGACAAACAAGCATACCAATAAGATTGATTAAGAGATTAAGATTAAGGTGTGATATATTTACAAGATGCAAGAATATACAAAAGAGATACAAGAAAAAATGATGAAAATGATAGATACAAGACAAAATGATTGAAATGAAGGAGTCTTTGATAGGTATCCTATAATCACATGGTTACTAGTTTCAATAGTACTTAAAAAGAGGTAACCTATAACACAAGGATTAGTAATTTGATATATTCATTGAAAAACTACCAATTGCCTAAAAAACCATAAATACATAGTAAAATTGTAACTGAAGAGTGTAAAACCACAACTCCAAGTCAAAATCATAGATTATTAGTCATGACTTGTAGTAAATAGTCAATTGTGCTAGGAACCTACAAAACCACAATTAATAATTCAAAACTATGACTCTCAAGGCAAAATAATAATTATCAAAATTGATTAGAAATTTTGTGATAAAGTAAAAAATATTCAAAAATTTGACTATTTGAACAAAAAAAATGTTTATGGTAGGTTATGACAAGTTACTTAGATGACTAGAAATGCTTATTTATAGATAATCATGATAGATTTAAAAATTAATTATGATATATCAGATGGATATTAAAAATGGATAGAATCTAGAACTATAAAATAGTAATTTTAGTTAAATTTGGTTCTAAATCTACCCTATAAGATCTAAAGATGACAACTAATAGACATAATTTATTTAAAATGACAAAATTTAACAGAATGAGAAAATCGCTAATATAGATGCAATATCACTATTTACAAGGCAAAGTCATGATTTCATGAGTTGTAATTTTGAAAAAGATAAGAAAAAGGTGAAAGGTTGTGTTTTTTTGGACTTCAAGTAACCTCCTTAGCTTGGCATCTCTCTTGTTAACCCTAACAACCACACAACAAATCTGTAGAGATAAAATCTTTGTTATAAAAGTGTGGTTAGCTAAAATTTTCTCTTAAGACCCAAATTACTTAGATAAGATGCAAAAGGGGTTTGTATGATGTTTATATGAGTATTAGCCCCTAAAAGATAGAAAATGTTAGAATAAATCCTACATGTCAAAGGGTAATATACAACTATTAGTTTTTTTATCAAGAACTACAATATCATGACTCTCATTGCAATATCATGATTCTCAGGTCAAAATCGTGAGTCTAAGATTAGTAATATTATATCTTAATATTTATTGACTTGATTCCCTTGATACTATGTTTATTCCTTAGATCATTTAAAACCATGATTAGTCATGAATTGTCATAAGTATTAGGGTGATATCACAACTCTAGGAATAGTGATATTACATCTTAGCAAATAAAAACTTGAATCTTGACCATGTATGTCTACATATAGAGGGTTAAAACCTAGATTTAAACACAAGAATGTTTCAATATAAGAACATAGAAGTTATAAAATGAGATAAAAAAATTAATGATTTTAATTTTGACATAAGGGCTTGGAAAATCATGACTAAAAGGTGTAATATCATGACTTTTAGTGAAAAAATATGATTCACAATGATCCAAAACTTAGAAGTTTTGGTTGATAAATATCACAATAACATAGAAATAACATAGTAACAATGAATTCTCTGAGAAGAGACGTAGTATTACTCAAGATCGCAATACAAATATATGCTTATCTCTGGGAAGAGATGTCTATCTTCACATTTTGGGTTACCTCTTCTTTTATATAAAATTTGAAAGCATGGGGAGGATGTGGAAGGTCACAAATATCAAGGGAGCTTAAGTGGTTTGACTTCCAATATTTAAAATAATACAAAATTTGAGAAATTACTATTTTTAGAAACTTACTATTTTTAGACTGCACTACTAAAATTGAAATTTGAGTCACTTCCATTGGGTTTTTGGTGGTAAAACTTAACTGAGCATAGATTTATGCCATTTCATGATGTTCCTCTCATTATTAGCTTTCCAATGATTCAAACGGTGAGTCAATTAGAGTTACGGTGCAAAAGATATGGCTCCCAAAAGTTTCGTCATCAATTGGGGTGGAACTGTCACCCAAATTATCACCTAAATTGATGCCTGGATCATTTCTCCCTCCTTGAAAAGCAATGTTACCCATTGCATCAATGATCCCCATTAGGTGTGGTAGTTATTTCTTGATTTGATTCTCTGTGAGCCACTCACCTTGATGGCTAAGCTGGCCCCTTTTGACCACTCGATAAAGCAGAATAGAGCGTCCTCTTGTTGTCTTCATCCAGGTATCCACAATCTAATCCTCTTCCACAAGAGCAAAAATTTGTGGATCAAGTTCATCAATGTCGAGTTGTTCTGATACAACTAAAGTGTCTAAGAGAGGTGGATGATATGGTTTGAGGAGCTCCACATTGAATATTGGGTGCAAACCAAGGTAGGCTGGTAGGTTCAACTCAAAAGAATTTTCTCCAACTCATTTGGTGATGGTGTAGGGACCATATTGTAGAGGTTGAATATTTATATGTCGGCTTACAAGTTATTCCTTTTGAAGTCACAACCAAACATTGTCACCCATAGCAAAATGGTGTACAATCCTGTGTTTGTCATGGCGTTGCTTATACTTTTGATTCATCTTCTCCAGGATGTCATGAACTTGTTACTGGAGGTGTCGCATTTGTTCAATAAAGTTGGTATCTTTTGCTTCCTTAGATCTTCCATGAGGTGTGTATTCCATGGTGGAAAATGGAACCGCTATATCAATTGGTCCCATGGGTTGGAACCCAAAACATACTTGGAATGTATTGTGCTTGGTCGAGCTGTGCAGTGCCCGATTGTATCCATGTTGTATAAAAATAAGTCCCTCATCCCATGTACGTGGATGTTTAGAGTGATACATCTAAATCATGTGAACAATCAAGTGATTTACCACCTTTGTTTGAACATCAGTCTATGGATGGAAGGCTGTGGACTTCATCAGCTTAGTATCCATCATCTTCCATAGAGTGGACCAGAAGATGCTTAAGAACCTACTATCTCAATCTGAGACAATGGACTTGGGAAGACCAAAATGGAGCCATACATGACTACAATATAGTTGAGCAGTTTCCTCAATAGATATATTTTTCTTAAAGGCAATCATGATAGCCATTTTTGAAAAATGATCAACTACCACAAAAATATAGTCCTTACCATGTTTTAAAGTGGGAAAACCTGAGAGAAAATCCATTGAGATAGATTCCCAAGGCTTGGTTGGTTCTGGCAATGGCATGTACAATCCATCCTTCTTATTTGTTGGCTTGGCTATCGTACATGGGGTGAAAGATTTGAGATATATCTCCACATCCTTTCGCATATGGGGCCAGTAGAAGTGTTTTTGAAGAATTGCCAATGTTTTCTCAATACCAAAGTGTCTAGTTGTCCTACTGAAGTGTGCTTCCCATATCATCTTTTGTTGCTATGCAACTGGAACACAAATGTGTCCCATATGATACAAGACATTATCTTGCAAATAGAAATAAGAGACATGTGTACCTTTTTGAAGTGCTTGATATGTATCAGCAAAGGTAGGATCTGCTTCATATAGGGTACCCCAAGTGGTAGTCTCATGTCCGCACAGGTCCATAACTATTGTGAGTGTAGTAATTGGTGGGTGGATCAGACAATCTACAGCTGTATTTGAGCTCCCCTTTTTGTTTTTGATTATTAGGTGGAATTGCTGAAGATATGTGGCCCACTTTTGATGCCTCTCATTTTGGAGATTGCTTTGCATCTGGATGAATTCCAATGGTCTGTGGTTAGTGTGAATGACCGTTTCTTTCCCCAAGATGTAGTGTTTCCATTGTTTGTAGGATTGCAGAATGGCATACAGCTCCTTATCATATGTTGGATATTTCCTGACTGTATCAGTGAAATTTTCACTATGATATGCAATAGGATGGCCATGTTTCATGATGACATCTCCCATGGCATATTCAGATGCATCTGTCATCAACTCATAAGGTTGATGCAAATTTGGCAAGGCAAGAACAAGGGCTGAGCAAAGTCTGTTCTTCAAATTCTCAAATGACCTTTGCTATATTTCACCCCAATGAAATGTAGATTTAGCTCCTCCTTTAGTCACTTGGGTTAGTGACCAAGCAACATGTGAAAATCCAAGAACAAACTTACGGTAGAAATTTGCAAGACCCAAAAAACTACGAAGCTCTGTGAGGGTCCTTGGTGTGGACCATTCTCAAATAACCTAAATATTTTCTGGATCAACATGGACCCCTTCCTCATTCACAATGTACTTGAGGTACTAAATTGTTGTCATCTTGAATGTGCATTTTTCAAGATTTGCATACAACTTGTGCTCCCAAAGAGTTTGAAGCACCTTATAAACATGTTGCAAATGTTCTTCCCATGTTCTGCTATAGATGAATATGTCATCTAAGTAGACAACCAAAAATGAGTTGGTGAAGGGTCATAGGATGTCATCCATCATCCTCATGAAGGTTACAGGTGCATTAGTTAAGCCAAAAGGCATAACCAACCATTAAAAGAGCCCCTCAGATTTGAATGCAGTCTTTCAGACATTAGTGGGATCGATGGGAATTTGGTGATAACCAAATTTGAGATCAATTTTGGTGAAGAAATTTGCACCACAGAGTTGGTCCAACAGGTCATCAATCCTGGGGAGAGGATAATGATTCTTCACAGATATTTTATTCAGGGCTCAATAGTCAATGTAAAGCCTCCATGTTTCATCTTTCTCTGGTGCCAAGACAATTAGGCTACCACAATGTGAAGAGCTTGGCCTGATGTGACCTTTTTGGATCAATTCTTGAATCTATCTTTTTATCTCATCATTCTCCAAAACTGATCTATGATACACAGGACTATTAGGTAAAGGTGATCCTAGGATCAAATCAATATAATTTTTTACCTGACAATGTAGTGGAACTCCTGTGGGTGACTTGAATAAGTCATCATATTCTACTATGATGTGTCCTATTTACTTTTGTTGTTGTGTTTATTGTGTAGTCAGGACTGCAACATCAACCTTCTTGGATTTCTATGGCTTGACCACCATGAGGACAAATTGCTTTGTTTTCTCCACCAATCTCTTGCATTGCTTCACACTCATCAGGGAGATAGATGTAGGAGGTGGTACCTCTGGTACCCTATAGCACCATGTTCCAAGAGTGAGGGTGATCCTTTGAGTTTGTGATTCATAGATGCCATGTCACTCATACATGAATGGCTGACCAAGGAGTACATCACAAACATCTAGACTGACAACATCACACAAGAATTCATCTTGAAATGGTTTTATAGCATATGAAAGAAGACACTGATGGGTGACATAGAGGTCTCTCCCTAGGCTTAACCATCTAATACTGTAGGGCTTTAGATGAGGCTTCATGGATAGATTTAGACTTTTCACAACTTTAGCAGAGATTAAATTCTTTTGACTCCACTATCAAGAATGAAATGTAAAGGCTTACATTTTACCCATAATTTGGAGTGGAACAATCTTTCCTTGTCATATGGTCTTTCCTCATGATTCTGTGATGAAGTGATAATGGTGTCAGGCTCAGCATCTATAATTTCTTCTTCATCCTCTTTGACTGTGGGTTGTGTATGAGGTAGAGTAGTGTAGGTTGAGTATTGTGACTCAGAAAGTAATGACTTGATGGATCGACATTCTTCTTTAGAGTGAGTTACAATTTTGTGGTAATCACACCATTTTATAGCCTTCCCTTTCTAGGATTTCTTATCCTAAAACTCCTTTTGCTTCCAATTTGGGCCTCATGTTTGAACTTCCTTGTCACTTTTCCATTTTGAGGGTTGACTCTTCATATTCTTTCTGCCATGCTTCTGTTCAATCTTCACTACAAATTTGAATGCCTCATCGAGGGTTTCTAAATCGAAGAGTTCCATTTCCCCCTGTATGTACCATTATATTCCACTATGATATTTTAGAGTCTTATGTTTCTCACTGTCTTGAATGCCCAACCTTGCAGACAAAGAATGAAAAGTGTCTGTGTAATCTTGAACAGATTGGTCCTTACTTTGGCAAAGTTGTTGCCACTGTATGTAGAGATCATCATATGCTCCGATGGGATAGTATTCTTCTTTCAGTGCTTCCACAAAATCATCCCAGGTAGGTTCCACCTCAAGGCCAATGTCATCTGTACTAAACCTCTTTTTGGACACTTCCCACCAGTTTTTCACAAGCAATGTTGATTTCAAAAGAGCAAAAGTAATCTTTTCTCCATCGGTGAACTTATTTATAGAGAAGTAGGAAGACAATTGATCCAACCAATTTTCTATTGCATTAGCATTGATTTTACCTTCAAATTTAGGAATATCAAAATTTACCTGGAACTTGAAGGGTGTTGGGGCACTGAAAGGACATTCCCTTGATGAGGAGCCAAGAAGTGGAGCCACAGAGCCAGGATTTCACATCGAAAGTGTTTGAAGAATTTGGGCAAATTATTGCAGCATCTATGCTTATTGCCATTGGAGGGCCTCATTCACCATTTCCTTAAAAGGAAAAGATGTCTTTGTGTCATCTACCATTTGATGTCATTTGAGCGAACAAGTGGAAAATTTGGAAGCTCTATTGTTTCCCACCCAAGCTTCTTGTAGCTTGACCTCATCCTCGGGACCATACACTCTTAATACAAACCACTCTGATACCACTGATCCAAAACTCAAAAGTTTTGGTTGATAAATACCATAATAACATAGAAATAACACAGTAATAATGAATTCTCAGAGAAGAGACATAGTATTACTCAAGATCTCAATATAAATATATGCTTATCTCTGGGAAGAGATGTCTGTCTTCACATTTTGGGTTACCTCTTCTTTTATACACAATTTTAAATCATGGGGAGGATGTGGAAGGTCACCAATCTCAAGGGAGATGAAGTGGTTTGACTTCCAATATTTAAAACAATACAAAATTCAAGGAATTACTATTTTTAGAAACTTACTATTTTTAGACTGCATTACTAAAATTGAAATTTGAGGCACTTACGTTGGGTTTTTTGGGGTCAAAATTTATCAAGTATAGATCAATGCCATTTCAAGACATTCTCCTCATTCTTAGATTTCCAACGGTTCAAACTACGAGTCGATTAGAGCTACGGTGCAAAAGTTATGGCTCTCAAAAGTTCCGTCATCAATTGGGGTGGAACTGTCACCTGAATTGTCACCTAAATTGATGCCTAGATCATTCATACCTCCTTGAAAAGCAATGGTTCCCATCAAGTGTGGTAGTTATTTCTTTATTTGATTGTCTGTGAGCCACTCACCTTGATGGCTAAGTTGGCCCATTTTGACCACTTGATAAAGCGGAATAGAGCATCCTCTTGTTGTCTTCATCCAAGTATCCACATTCTGATCCTCTTCCATTGGAGACAAATTTTGTGGATCAATTTCACCAATGTTGAGTTGTTCTACTACAACTAAAGTGTCTAAGAGAGGTGGATGATATGGTTTGAGGAGCTCCACATTGAATATTGGGTGCAGACCAAGGTAGGCTGGTAGGTTTAACTCAAAAGCATTTTCTCCAACTCGTCTGGTGATGGTGTAGGGACCATATCATAGAGGCTAAATCTTTTATTGTGGGCCTATAAGTCATTCCTTCTAAAGCCACAACTAAACCTTGTCACCCAAATAAAAATGGTGTGCAATCCTGTGTTTGTCATGGCGTTGCTTATACTTTTGATTCATCTTTTCCAGGATGTCATGAACTTGTTGCTAGAGGTGTTGCATTTGTTTAATAAACTTGGTAGCTTTTGCTACCTCAGATCTTCCATGAGGTGTGTATTCCATGGTGGAAAATGGAACCATTATATCAAATGGTGCCATGGGTTGGAACCCATAACATACTTGAAATGGACTATGCTTGGTCGAGTTGTGCAGTACTTGATTGTATCCATGTTGTTTGAAAAGAAGTCCCTCATCCCATGTGTGTGGAAGTTTGGAGTGATACATCTGAGTCATGTGAACAATCAAGTGATTTACCACCTCTATTTGACCATCAGTCTATGGATGGAAGGTTGTGGACTTCATCAGCTTAGTATCCATCATCTTCTATAGAGTGGACCAGAAGATGCTCAAGAACCTGGTATCTTGATCTGAGACAATGGACTTGGGAAGACCAAAATGGAACCATACATGACTAAAATATAGTTGAGTAGTTTCCTCAGTAGATATATTTTTCTTACAAGCAATCATGATATCCATTTTTGAAAAATGATCAACTACCACAAAAATATAGTCCTTACCATGTTTTGAAGTGGGCAAACCTGAGAGAAAATCCATTGAGATGGATTCCCAAGGCCTGGTTGGTTCTGGCAATGGCATGTACAATCCTTGCTTCTTATTTGTTGGCTTGGCTATCACACATGGGGTGAAATATTTGAGATATTTTTCCACATCCTTTCGCATGTGGGCCAGTAGAAGTGTTTTTGAAGAACTACCAATGTTTTCTCAATACCAAAGTGTCCAGCTGTCCTACTGAAGTGTGCTTCCCATATCATCTTTTATTGCTCTACAACTAGAACACAGATGTGTCCCATATGATAGAGGGCATTATCTTGCAAATAGAAATCAGAAACATGTGTACCTTTTCAAAGTGCTTGATATGTATCAGTAAAGGTAGGATCTGCTTCATACAAGGCATCCCAAGTGGTAGTCTCATGTCCACACAGGTCCAAAATTGTTGTGAGTGCAGTAATTGGTGGGTAGCTCAAAAAATCTGCAGCTGTATTTGAGCTCCCCTTTTTGTGTTTGATTATCAAGTGGAATTTTTGAAGATATGTGGCCCACTTTTGATGTCTGTCATTTCAGGGCTTGCTTTATGTCTCGATGAATTCCAATGGTCTGTGGTCAATGTGGATGACCATTTCTTTCCCCAAGATGTAGTGTTTCCATTGTTTACAGGCTTGCATAATGGCATAGAGCTCCTTATCATATGTTGGATATTTCCTAACTATATCAGTGAAAGTTTCACTGTGATATGCAACAGGATGGCCATGTTGCATGATGATACCTCCCATGGCATATTCAAATGCATTTATCATCAACTCAAAAGGTTGATGCAAATCTTGCAAGGCAAGAATAGGGGCTGAGCAAAGTCTATTCTTCAAATTCTCAAATTCCCTTTGTTTTATTTCATCCCACTGAATTGTAGCTTTAGCTCCTCCTTTAGTCACTTGGGTTAGTGACCAAGTAACATGTGAAAATCCAAGAACAAACCTGCGGTAGAAATTTCCAAGACCCAAAAAACTACGAACCTTTGTGAGGGTCCTTGGTGTGGGCCATTCTCGAATAACCTAAATCTTTTCTAGATCAGCATGGACCCCTTCCTCATTCACAACGTACTTGAGTTACTGAATTTTTGTCATCTTGAATGTGCATTTATCAAGATTTTGATACAACTTGTGCTCTCGAAGAGTTTGAAGCACCTTACGAACATGTTGCAAATGTTCTTCCCATGTTCTACTATAGATGAGTATGTCATCTAAGTAGACAACCACATAGGAGTTGGTTATGGGTCATAGGATGTCATCCATCATCCTCATGAAGGTTACAAGTGCATTAAAGGCATAACCAACCATTCAAAGAGCCCCTCCTTATATTTGAATATAGTCTTCTAGACATCAGTGGGATCGATGGGAATTTGGTGATAACCAGATTTGAGATCAATTTTGGTGAATAACTTTGCACCACAGAGCTGGTCCAGTAGGTCATCAATCATGGGGAGAGGATAGTGATTCATCACAGATATTTTATTCAGGGCTTGATAGTCAATGCAAAGCCTCCATGTTTCATCTTTCTTCGGTGCCAAGACAATTGGGCTACCACAAGGTGAAGATCTTGGCATGATGTGACCTTTTTGGATCAATTCTTGAATTTATCTTTTTATCTCATCATTCTCTAAAATTGATCTACAATACACATGACTATTAGGTAAAGGTGATCTTGGGATCAAATCAATAGAATGTTTTACCTGGCAATGTAGTAGAACACCTATGGGTGACTTGAATAAGTCATCATATTCTCCTGTGATGCATCTTATATGCTTCTGTTGTTGTGTTGATTGTGTAGTCAGGATTGCAACATCGACCTTCTGGGATTTTTGTGCCTTGACCACCATGAGGACAAATTGCTTTGTTTTCTCCACCAATCTCTTGCATTGATTCACATTGATAAGGGAGACAGATGTGGGATGTGGTACCTTTGGTACCCTATAACACCATGTTCCAAGAGTGAGGGTGATCCTTCAGGTTTGTGATTCATAGATGTCATGTTGCTCATACATGAATGGCTGACCAAGGAGTACATCACAAACATCTAGATTGACCACATCACACAAGACTTCATCTTGGAATGGTTTTATAGCATATGAAAGAAGACACTAATGGGTGACATGAAGGTCTCTCCTTAGGCTTAACCATCCAATATTATAGGGCTTTAGATGAGGCTTCATGGATAGATTTAGACTTTTCACAACTTTAGTAGAGATTAAATTCTTTTGACTCCCACTATCAAGAATGAAATGTAAAGGCTTACCTTTTACCCATAATTTGGAGTGGAACAATCTTTCCTTGTCATTTAGTCTTTCCTCATGGTTTTGTGATGAAGTGATAATGGTGTCACGCTTAGCATCTATAATTTCTTCTTTGTCCTCTTTGACTGTGGGTTTTGTATGAGGTAGAGAAGTGGACGTCGAGTATTGTGACTCAGAAAGCAATGACTTGATGGCTCGACATTCTTCTTTGGAGTGAGTTACAGTTTTTTGGTAATCACACCATTTTCTAGCCTTCCCTTTCTAGGATTTCTTATCTTAAAAATCCTTTTGCTTCCAATTTGGGCCTCATGTTTGACCTTCCTTGTCACTTTTCCATTTTGAGGGTTGACTCTTCATATTATTTTTGCCATGCTTCTGTTCAATCTTCACTACAAATTTGTATGCCTCACTGAGGGTTTTCAAATTAAAGAGTTCCATTTCCCCTCGTATGTACCATTTTAGTCCACCATAATATTTGAGAGTCTTATGTTTCTCACTGTCTTGAATGCCCAACCTTGCAGACAAAGAATGAAAAGTGTCTGTGTAATCTTGAACAGATTGGTCCTTACCTTGGTGAAGTTGTTGCCACTGTATGTAGAGATCATCATATACTCCAATGGGATAGTATTATTCTTTCACCACTTCCACAAAATCATCCTAGGTAGGTTCCACCTCAAGGCCAATGTCATCTATACTGAACCTCTTTTTGGACACTTCCCACCAGTTTTTCACAGGCAATGTTGATTTCAGAAGAGCAAAAGTAATCTTTTCTCCATCGGTGAACTTATTTAAAGAGAAGTAGGAAGACATTTGATCCAACCAATTTTCTACTGCATCAGCATTGATTTTATCTTCAAATGTAGGAATATCAAAATTTACCTAGACCTTGAAGGGTGTTGGGGCACTGAAAGGACATTCCTTGGATGAGGAGCTAGGAAGTGGAGCCGCGGAGCCAAGATTTCCCATCAAAAGTGTTTGAAGAATTTGCACAAATTATTGTAGCATCTATGCTTGTTTCCATTGGAGGGCCTCATTCACCATTTCCTTAAAAGGATTGGATGTCTCAGTGTCGTCTGCCATTTAAAGTCATTTGGAGCAAACAGGTGGAAAATTTGGAAGCTCTGTTGTTTCCCACCCAAGCTTCTTGTAGCCTAACCTCATCCTCAGGATCATACACTCTCAAGACAAACCACTCTGATACCATTGATCCAAAACTTAGAATTTTTGGTTGATAAATATCATAATAACATAGAAATAACATAGTAACAATGAATTCTCTGAGAATAGACATAGTATTACTTAAGATCGCAATATAAATATATGCTTATCTCTGGGAAGAGATGTTTGTCTTCACATTTTGGGTTACCTCTTCTTTTATACACAATTTGAAAGCATGGGGAGGATGTGGAAGGTCACCAATCTCAAGGGAGATGAAGTGGTTTGACTTTTAATACTTAAAACAATACAAAATTTGAGGAATTACTATTTTTAGAAACTTACTATTTTTAGACTGCACTACTAAAATTGAAATTTGAGGCACTTCCATTAGGTTTTTGGGGTTAAAAATTCATTTATAAAATATTTATGCCATTTCATGATGTTCTCCTCATTCTTATCTTTCCAACGATTCAAACGGTGAGTCAATTGGAGCTACGGTGCAGAAGTTATGGCTCCCGAAAGTTCTATCATCAATTGGGGTGGAATTGTCACCCGAATTGTCGCCTAAATTGATGTTTGGATCATTCCTCCCTCCTTGAAAAGAAATGGTCCCCATTGCATCAATTCTCCCCATCAGGCATGGTAGTTGTTTCTTGATTTGATTCTCTATGAGCCACTCACCTTGATGGCTAAGCTGGCCCCTTTTGACCACTCGATAAAGTGGAATAGAGCATCCTCTTGTTGTCTTCATCCATGTATCTACAATCTAATCCTCTTCCACTGGAGCAAAACTCTATGGATCAAGTTCATCAATGTCAAGTTGTTCTACTACATCTAAAGCATATAAGAGAGGTGGATGATATGGTTTGAGGAGCTCCACATTGAATATTGGGTGCAGACCAAGTTAGGCTGGTAGGTTCAACTCAAAAGCATTTTCTCCAACTCATCTAGTGATGGTGTAGGGACCATATCACAGAGGCTGAATCTTTCTATGTGGGCCTGCAAGTCATTCCTTCTAAAACCGCAACCAAACCTTGTCACCCATAGATAAATGGTGTGCAATACTATTTTTGTCATGGCGTTGCTTATACTTTTGATTCATCTTCTCCAGGATGTCATGAACTTATTGCTGGAGGTGTTGCATTTGTTCAATAAACTTGGTAGCTTTTGCTGCCTCAAATATTCCATGAGGTGTGTATTTTATGGTGGAAAATGGAACTATTATATCAATTGGTGCCATGGGTTGGAACCCAAAATATACTTGGAATGGACTATGCTTGGTCGAGCTGTGCAGTGCCCGATTATATCCATGTTGTTTGAAAAGAAGTCCCTCATCCCATGTGCATGGATGTTTGGAGTGATACATCCAAATCATGTGAATAATCAAGCAATTTACCACCTCTATTTGACCATCAGTCTGTGGATGGAAGGCTATGGACTTCATCAACTTAGTATCCATCATCTTCCATAGAGTGGACCAGAAGATGCTCAAGAACCTACTATCTCGATCTGAGACAATGGACTTGGGAAGACCAAAATGGAGACATACATGAATAAAATATAGTTCAGCAGTTTCCTCAGTAGATATATTTTTCTTACAGGCAATCATGATAGTAATTTTTGAAAAATGATCAACTATCACAAAAATACAGTCCTTACCATGTTTTGAAGTGGGCAAACTTGAGAGAAAATCGATTGAGACAGATTCCCAAGGCCTGGTTGGTTCTGGCAATGGCATGTACAATCCTTGCTTCTTATTTTTTGGCTTGGCTATTACACATGGGGTGTAAGATTTGAGATATCTTTCCACATCCTTTCGCATATGGGGCCAGTAGAAGTGTTTTTGAAGAACTGCCAATGTTTTCTCAATACCAAAGTGTCCAGCTGTCCTACTAAATTGTGCTTCCCATATCATCTTTTGTTTCTCTACAACTAGAACATAGATGTGTCCCATATGATAGAGGACATTATATTGTAAATAGAAGAAACATGTGTACCCTTTTTAAGTTCTTGATATGTATCAGCAACTATAGGATTTGCTTCATATAGGGCACCCCAAGTGGCAGTCTCATGTCCACACATGTCCAAAACTATTATGAGTGCAGTAATTGGTGGGCAGGTTAGATAATCTATAGCTATATTTGAGATCCCCTTTTTTTGTTTGATTATCAAGTGGAATTTCTGAAGATATGTGGCCCACTTTTGATGTCTCTCATTTCGAAGCTTGCTTTGCATCTAGATGAATTCCAATGGTCTGTGGTCAGTGTGGATGACCATTTCTTTCCCCAAGATGTAGTGTTTCCATTATTTGTAGGATTGCAAAATTGCATAGAGCTCCTTATCATATGTTGGATATTTCCTAACTATATCAGTAAAAGTTTCACAGTGATATGCAATAGGATGGCCATGTTGCATGATGACAACTCCCATGGCATATTCAGATGCATCTATCATCAACTCAAAAGGTTGATACAAATCTGGCAAGGTAAGAATAGGGGTTGAGTAGAGTCTGTTCTTCAAATTCTCAAATGCCCTTTGTTGTATTTCACCCCACTGAAATGTAGCTTTAGCTCCTCCTTTAGTCACTTGGGTTAGTGACCAAGCAACATGTGAAAATCCAAGAACAAACCTGCGGTAGAAATTTGCAAGACCCAAAAAAGTATGAAGCTCTATGAGGGTCCTTGGTGTGGGCCATTCTTGAATAACTCAAATCCTTTTTGGATCAACATGGACCACTTCCTCATTCAAAACGTACCTAAGGTACTAAATTGTTGTCATCCCGAATGTGCATTTGTCAAGATTTGCATACAACTTGTGCTTCCAAAGAGTTTGAAGCACCTTACGAACATGTTGAAAATGTTCTTCCCATGTTTTTCTATAGATGAGTATGTCATCTAAGTATACAACCACAAAGGAGTTGGTGAAGGGTCATAGGATGTCATCCATCATCCTCATGAAGGTTGTAGGTGCATTAGTTAAGCCAAAAGGCATAACCAACCATTCAAAGATCCCCTTCTTAGATTTGAATGCAATCTTCCAGACATCAGTGGGATCGATGGGAATTTGGTGATAACTATATTTGAGATCAATTTTGGTGAAGAACATCTCACCACGGAGCTGGTCTAGTAGGTCATCAATCCTGGGGAGAGGATAGCGGTTCTTCATAGAGATTTTATTCAGGGCTCGATAGTTAATGCAAAGCCTCCATGTTCCATCTTTATTTGATGCCAAGAAAATTAGGCTACCACAAGGTGAAGAGCTTGGCTTTATGTGACCTTTTTGGATCAATTCTTGAATCTATCTTTTTATCTCATCATTCTCCAAAATTGATCTGTGATACATAGGATTATTAGGTAAAGGTGATCCTGGGATCAAATCGACAAAATGTTTTACCTAGAAATGCAGTGGAACTCCTATGGGTGACTTGAATAAGTCATCATATTCGCCTGTGATGCATCCTATCTGCTTTTGTTGTTGCGTTGATTGTGTAGTCAGGACTGCAACATCAGCCTTCTTGGATTTCTGTGGGTTGACCACCAAGAGGACAAATTGCTTTGTTTTCTCCACCAATCTCTTTTATTGCTTGCCACTGATTAGGGAGAAAAATGTGGGAGGTGGTACCTCTAGTACCCTATAGCGCTATGTTCCAAGAGTGAGGGTGATCCTTCAGGTTCATGTTTCATAGATGCCATGTCACTCATACATGAATGGTTGACCAAGGAGTACATCACAAATATCTAGATTGACCACATCACACAAGACTTCATCTTGGAATGGTTTTATAGCATATGAAAGAAGACACTAATGGGTGACACGGAGGTCTCTTCATGGGCTTAACCATCCAATACTGTAGGGCTTTGGATGAGGCTTCATGGATAGATTTAGACTTTTCACAACTTTAGCAGAGATTGAATTCTTTTGACTCCCACTATCAAGAATGAAATGTAAAGGCTTACCTTTTACCCATAATTTGGAGTGGAACAATCTTTCTTTGTCATCTGGTCTTTCCTCATGGTTCTATGATGAAGCAACAATGGTGTTAGGCTCAACATCTACAATTTATTCTTCATCCTCTTCGACTGTGGGTTGTGTATGAGGCAGAGTAGTGGACATCAAGTATTATGACTCATAAAGCAATGACTTGATGGCTCAACATTCTTCTTTGGAGTGAGTTCCAATTTTTTGGTAATCACACCATTGTCAAACCTTCCCTTTCTAGGATTTATAATCCTAAAACTCTTGTTGCTTCCAATTTGGGCCTCGTGTTTGATCTTCCTTGTCACTTTTCCATTTTGAGGGTTGACTCTTCATATTCTTTCTACCATGCTTCTGTTCAATCTTCATTCTAAATTTGTATGCCTCACCAAGGGTTTTCAAATTGAAGAGTGCCATTTACACCTATATGTACCATTGTAGTCCACCACGATATTTGAGAGTCTTATGTTTCTCACTGTCTTGAATGCCTAACCTTGTAGACAAATAATGAAAAGTGTCTGTGTAATCTTGAATATATTGGTCCTTGCCTTGGCAAAGTTGTTGTCACTATATGTAGAGATCATCATATGCTCTGATGGATAGTATTCTTCTTTCACCACTTCCACAAAATCATCCTAGGTAGGTTCCACCTCAAGGCCAATGTCATCTATACTGAACCTCTTTTTCGACACTTCCCACCAATTTTTCACAGGCAATGTTGATTTCAAAAGAGCAAAAGTAATCTTTTCTCCTTCGATGAACTTATTTAAAGAGAAGTAGGAAGATAGTTGATCCAACCAATTTTCTACTACATCAGCATTTATTTTACCTTCAAATGTAGGAATATCAAAATTTACCTGGACCTTGAAGGGTGTTGGGGCACTGAAAGGATGTTCCCTAGATGAGGAGCCAAGAAGTGGAGCCGCGGAGCCAAGACTTCCCATCAGAAGTGTTTGAAGAATTTGGGAAAATTATTGTAGCATTTATGCTTGTTGTGATTGGAGGGCCTCATTCACCATTTCCTTAAAAGGATTAGATGTCTCTGTGTCATCCACCATTTGAAGTAATTTGGAGTGAACAGGTGGAAAATTTGGAAGCTCTATTGTTTCCCACCCAAGCTTCTTGTAGCCTGACCTCATCCTCGGGATCATACACTCTCAAGACAAACCAATCTGATACCACTGATCTAGAAATTAGAAGTTTTGGTTGATAAATACCACAATAACATAGAAATAACATAGTAACAATGAATTCTCTAAGAAGAGACGTAGTATTACTCAAGATCGCAATATAAATGTATGCTTATCTCTGGGAAGAGATGTCTGTCTTCACATTTTGGGTTACCTCTTATTTTATACATAATTTGAAAGCATGGGTAGGATGTGGAAGGTCACCAATATTGAGGGAGATGAAGTGGTTTGACTTCCAATATTTAAAACAATACAAAATTTGAGGAATTACTATTTTTAGAAACTTACTATTTTTAGACTGCACTACTAAAATTGAAATTTGAGGCACTTCCATTGGGTTTTCAGGGTTCAAACTTCATCAAGAGGATATTGATGCCATTTCATGACATTATCCGCATTCTTATCTTTCCAACAGTTTAAATGGCGATTCAATTAGAGCTACGGTACAAAAGTTATGGCTCCTAGAAGTTCTGTCATCAATTGGGGTGGAACTGTCACCCGAATTGTCACCTAACTTGATGCCTGGATCATTCCTCCCTCCTTGAAAAGCAATGGTACCCATTGCATCAATTCTCCCAACTAGGTGTGGTATTTTTTTCTTGATTTGATTATCTATGAGCCACTCACCTTGATGGCTAAGCTGGCCCCTTTTGACCACTCGATAAAGTGGAATAGAGTGTCATCTTGTTGTCTTCATCTAGGTATCCACAATCTAATCCTCTTCCATTGGAAAAAAACTTTGTGGATCAAGTTCATCAATTTCAATTTGTTTTTCTACAACTAAAGTGTCTAAGAGAGGTGGATGATATGGTTTGAGGAGCTCCACATTGAATATTGGTTGCAGACCAAGGTAGGCTGGTAGGTTTAACTCAAAAGCATTTTTTCCAACTCGTCTAGTGATGGTTTAGGGACCATATCACAGAGGTCAAATCTTTATGTGTGGGCCTGTAATTCATTCCTTCTGAAGCTACAACCAAACCTTGTCACCCATAGCAAAATGGTGTACAATCCTATGTTTGTCATGGTGTTGCTTATACTTTTGATTCATCTTTTCCAGGATGTCATGAAATTGTTGCTGGAGGTGTTGCATTTTTTCAATAAACTTGGTAGCTTTTACTACCTCAGATCTTCCATGAGGTGTGTATTCCATGGTGGAAAATGGAACCAATATATCAACTGGTGCCATGGGTTAGAACCCAAAACATACTCGAAATAGACTATATGCTTGGTCGAGCTGTGCAGTGCCCGATTGTATCCATGTTGTTTGAAAAGAAGTCCCTCATCCCATGTGCATGGATGTTTGGAGTGATACATCTGAATCATGTGAAAAATCAAGCAATTTACCACCTCTGTTTGACCATCAATCTATGGATGGAAGGTTGTTGACTTCATCAACTTAGTATCCATCATCTTCCATAAAGTGGACCAGAAGATGCTCAAGAACCTGCTATCTCAATCTGAGACAATGGACTTGGGAAGACAAAAATGGAGCCATACATGACTAAAATATAGTTGATCAGTTTCCTCAGTAGATATATTTTTATTACAGGCAATCATGATAGCCATTTATGAAAAATGATCAACTACCACAAAAATACAGTCCTTACCATGTTTTGAAGTGGGCAAATTTGAGAGAAAATCCATTGAGATGGATTCCCAAGGCCTGGTTGGTTCTGGCAATGGCATGCACAATACTTGCTTCTTATTTGTTGGCTTGGATATCATTCATGGGGTGCAAGATTTGAGATATCTTTCCACATCCTTTCACATATGGGGCTAATAGAAGTGTTTTTGAAGAACAACCAATCTTTTCTTAATAACAAAGTGTCCAGCTATCCTACTAAAGTGTGCTTCCCATATCATCTTTTGTTGCTCTGCAACTGGAACACATATGTGTCCCATATGATAGAGGACATTATCTTGCAAATAAAAATTAGAAACATGTGTACCTTTTTGAAGTGCTTGATATGTATTAGCAAAGATAGGATCTGCTTCATACAGGGCACCCCAAGTGGCAGTCTCATGTCCACAGTGGTCTAAAACAATTGTGAGTGCAATAATTAGTGGGCAGCTCACACAATCTATCATTGTATTTGAGCTCCCATTTTTGTGTTTGATTATCAGGTAGAATTGCTAAAGATATGTGGCCCACTTTTGATGTCTCTCATTTCAGAGCTTGCTTTGCATCTAGATGAATTCCAATGGTCTGTGGTCAGTGTGGATGACCGTTTCTTTCCCCAAGATGTAGTGTTTCCATTGTTTGTAGGCTTGCACAATGGCATAGATCTCCTTATCATATGTTGGATATTTCCTAACTGTATCAGTGAAAGTTTCACTATGATATGCAATAGGATGGCCATGTTGCATGATGATAGCTCCCATGGCATATTCAGATGCATATGTCATCAACTCAAAAGGTTGATACAAATCTAGCAAGGCAAGAATAGGGGTTGAGCAGAGTCTGTTCTTCAAATTCTCAAATGCCCTTTGCTATATTTCACCCCACTAAAATGTAGCTTTAGCTCCTCCTTTAGTCACTTGGGTTAGTGACCAAGCAACATGTGAAAATATAAGAACAAACCTGCGGTAGAAATTTGCAAGACCCAAAAAACTATGAAGCTCTGTGAGGTTCCTTGGTGTGGGCCATTCTCAAATAACCCAAATCTTTTTTGGATCAACATGGACCCCTTCTTCATTCACAATGTACTCGAGGTACTGAATTGTTGTCATCCCGAATGTCCATTTGTCAAGATTTGCATACAACTTGTTCTCCTGAAGAGTTTGAAGCACCTTACGAACATGTTTCAAATGTTCTTCCCATGTTCTGCTTTAGATTAGTATGTCATCTAAGTAGAAAACCACAAACGAGTTGGTGAAGGGTCATAGGATGTCATCCATCATCTTCATGAAGGTTGCAGGTGCACTAGTTCAGCTAAAAGGCAAAACCAACCATTCAAAGAGCCCCTCCTTAGATTTGAATGCAGTCTTCTAGACATCAGTGGGATTGATGGGAATTTGGTGATAACCAAATTTGAGATCAATTTTGGTGAAGAACTTTGCACCATGGAGCTAGTCCAGCAGGTCATCAATCCTTTGGAGAGGATAACGATTCTTCATAGAGATTTTATTTAGGGCTCGATAGTCAATGCAAAGCCTCCATGTTCCATCTTTTTTCAGTGCTAAGACAATTGGGCTACCACAAGGTGAAGATCTTGGCTTGATGTGGCCTTTTTGGATCAATTCTTGAATCTATCTTTTTATCTCATCATTCTCCAAAACTTATCTGGGATACATAGGAGTATTAGGTAAAGGTGATCCTAGGATCAGATCAATAGAATGTTTTGCTTGGCAGTGCAGTGGAACTATTGTGGGTGACTTGAATAAGTTATCATATTCTCTTATGATGTGTCTTATCTGCTTTTGTTGTTGTGTTGATTGTGTAGTCAGGACTGCAACATCAACCTTCTTGGATTTTTGTGGCTTGACCACCACGAGGACAAATTGCTTTGTTTTCTCCACCAATCTCTTGCATTGCTTCACACTGATTAAAGAGATAGATGTGGGAGGTGGTACCTCTAGTACCTTATAGCACCATGTTCCAAGAGTGAGGGTGATCCTTCAGTTCGTGATTCATAGATGCCATGTCGTTCATACATGAATGGCTGACCAAGGAGTACATCACAAACATCTAGATTGACCACATCACACATGACTTCATCTTGGAATGGTTTTATAACATATGAAAGAAGACACTGATGGGTGACATAGAGGTCTCTCCCTGGGCTTAACCATCCAATACTGTAGGGACTTGGATGAGGCTTCATTAATAGATTTAGACTTTTCACAACTTTAGTAGAGATTAAATTATTTTGACTCCCACTATCAAGAATGAAATGTAAAGGCTTACCTTTTACCCATAATTTAGAGTGGAACAATCTTTCCTTGTCATCTAGTCTTTCCTCATGGTTTTGTGCATGGTGTTAGGCTAAGCATCTACAATTTATTCTTCATCCTCTTCGACTATGGGTTGTGTATGAGGTAGAGTAGTGGACGTCAAGTATTGTGACTCAGAAAGTAATGACTTGATGGCTCGACATTCTTCTTTGGAGTGAGTTCCATTTTTGTGGTAATCACACCATTTTATAGCATTCCCTTTCAAGGATTTCTTATCCTAAAACTCCTTTTGCTTCCAATTTGGGCCTCGTGTTTTACCTTCCTTGTCACTTTTCCATTTTGAGGGTTGACTCTTCATATTATTTCTGCCATGCTTCTATTCAATCTTCACTTCAAATTTGTATGCCTCACCAAGGGTTTCCAAGTCGAAGAGTTCCATTTCCCCCCATACATACCATTGTAGTCCACCATGATATTTGAGAGTCTTATATTTCTCATTATCTTGAATGCCCAACCTTGTAGATAAAGAATGAAAAGTGTCTATGTAATCTTGAACAGATTGGTCCTTACCTTGGCGAAGTTGTTTCCACTATATGTAGAGATCATCATATGCTCCAATGGGATAGTATTATTCTTTCACCACTTCCACAAAATCATCCTAGGTAGGTTCTACCTCAAGGCCAATGTCATCTATACTAAACCTCTTTTTGCACACTTCCCACTAGTTTTTCATAGGCACTGTTGATTTCAAAAGAGAAAAAGTAATCTTTTCTCCATCGGTGAACTTATTTAAAGAGAATTAGGAAGATAGTTGATCCAACCAATTTTTTACTACATCAACATTGATTTTACCTTCAAATGTAGGAATATCAAAATTTACCTAGACCTTGAAGGGTGTTGGGGCACTGAAAGGACGTTCCCTGGATGAGGAGCTAGGAAGTGGAGCTAGGATTTCTCATCAAAAGTGTTTGAAAAAATTGGGCAAATTGTTGCAGCATCTATGCTTGTTGCCATTGGAGGGCCTAATTCACCATTTCCTTAAAAAGATCAGATGTCTCAGTGTCATCTACCATTTGAAGTCATTTGGAGTAAACAGGTGGAAAATTTGGAAGCTCTATTGTTTCCCACCCAAGCTTCTTGTAGCCTGACCTCATCCTCAAGATCATAAACTCTCAAGACAAACCACTCTGATACCAATGATCCAAAAATCAAAAGTTTTGGTTGATTAATATCAAAATAACATAGAAATAACACACTAACAATGAATTCTCTGAGAAGAGACGTAGTATTACTCAAGATTGCAATACAAATATATGCTTATCTCTAAGAAGAGATGTCTGTCTTCACATTTGGGGTTACCTCTTATTTTATACACAATTTGAAAGTATGGGGAGGATGTGGAAGGTCACCAATATTGAGGGAGATGAAGTGGTTTGACTTCTAATATTTAAAACAATACAAAATTTGAGGAATTACTATTTTTAGAAACTTACTATTTTTAGACTGCACTACTAAAATTAAAATTTGAGGCACTTCCATTGGGTTTTCAGGGGTCAAACTTCATCAAGTGGAGATAAATTATATTTCATGACATTCTCCTCATTCTTATCTTTCCAACGGTTCAAACGACGAGTCAATTGGAGCTACGGTGCAAAAGTTATGGCTCCTGGAAGTTCTGTCATCAATTGGGGTGGCACTATCACCCGAATTGTCGCCTAAATTGATGCCTGGATCACACAAAGTCACAATTTTGTTGTCAAGTAACAACCTCCCAAAATAGACCATTATTAGTTAAGTTGAAAAATCATAAATCTCAAGTTAAAACCATGATTTTAAGGTCATTAATACTAGTATAAGGCTGTAGTGAAAAATTATGATTCACAAAGTCACAATTTTGTTGTCAAGTAACAACCTGCCAAAAGAGACCGTTAGTAGTTAAGTTGTACAATCATAACTCTCAAGTTAAAACCATGATTTTAAGTTCACTAATACTATTACAAGGATGTAGTTTACACCTATGCATTCAAAATTTCAAAAATCTAGTATTTTTGTTATTCAATCACACCTATAGGCTACCAAAATACTTCTAACAAGTAAAATTACTAAAATTGGGAACTAGACCCACCGTGGTCACCAAAATGTAATGTGAATTTTGATTTATTTTATTAAATTACCATAAAATATGTAATTTAAATTAAAAAAATCAAACTACCTATTAAGAGGGATAATGGAAACATATCAAAATTGTAGGATAAATCTTACCAAATCCTTTATTTTAGCTAGCCTCCTTCCAAGATGTTTAAGGAGATGGTTGATCACTATGAAATAAAAATGTTGACATTATGCTTTCTTTATCCTAGATGTTAAATGATGGATTCAAGGATTGGATTGGAATGGAGACTTTATGAACCTAATAGATGGATTCTTATGGAGGGATGGGTAGATTAAATAAAGTGTGGAAGGAAGGATTAATGGCTGAAATTTAAAGTTGGCTTGTGGAGATATAGGGTGGATAATTATCCAAGGAACTTAAAATTTCTTGGAAGCCTCTAGATTTAGAGGCTTCTAGAGAAGAAGGATGAGAATGGAGAGTATTCTATAATTGGAAGATTCCAAAATCCTCTTAAGGGTTGATTAGGATTAGGTATGGTTTAGATAGGGATTAGGTGGGTGATTAGGTTTTATGGGTGTAAGAGATCTTAGGAGTAGGCTTGTGTAGGTGGGTAGGTGGGCCATGGGAATTTAAAATTCTCAAATAATATATAAGTGGGATTAATATGGGATTAAGAGATGAATATAAGTATTAATCATTAGTGGGGATGGAATAAGGTTAATGAATGAAGAAGAATGAAGAGGGATGTTAGATAAATGATTAAGAGGGGTGATAAATTAATAGGATGGAAGGGGATAAATTAGACATGCAAAATTAGTGTCGACTAATATTAATATTAGTGACATTAAATAAAGTGACTGAATTTAGATGCATAGACATAAAACTTATCAAACTTGTCAAGATCAACAAGCTTACACATAACAAGAACAAATGATAAAATAAAAAGTGAAATAGAGGGATAAGGGACAAGATAAAGGACATGTTTAAATGTCCTAACCAAATCACATAGACATGAATAATGTCATAAACAAGGGACATGTTCAAATTTCACACACATATAGGGCCTTTAGACATTATTTATAAATTATTTAACACCTTAATATTATACACTTGGAAAATACATATCATGGATGTACCTTCAAATTATAGACCTTTCACACTATTGAAAGGATCATATACATTATCTATCTATGTCTAATACTTATATCTTAGTCCAACCAATGATATTTTGATGACTCAAACACTCTATCATGCTAAAAATGCTATAAGGATACTTATCTTTTATTTCTACAAGTTATGGACTTATGTCTATTTTACATATACTTGAAAACTTACATCCTAATCAGACTCCTACATCGATGCAAGTGTCCTATCCTGATGCAAGTGTAGAATGCCCCAAAGTCATCCAATTTATAAATGAAACATATTCATATGGTTAACCTAAGTAATTTAATGTGATATACTATCTAAAGGGATTTATATAAATACAACATCAACCCTCATTCATTCTCTACCTATCAACTTCTTAACTCTCACAAGGAAACTTACTAAAATCATCTAATCAAACACTCAATTAAGCAAAACTTTCTTATTTTCTCATATTTCCATATCATTCATAGGCACATCACATCTATATGTCTAAAGTATTTAAGGAACATCCCACGAGCTTCATTTTCCATGTTACAATCTAAGTCACTCTATGTACTTACTTATCACACATTGCATGACACACAACACATAGGGAACAACTACAAAAGTCTGAGGACATTGTCAAAGTATTGGTTATGTAGTTAGCACTCAATAAGAGAGGGGTATTTGGGGTAGCTCAACACCATGTTTACACTAACCCATTTTTCCTACAACCATTATGAAGATGAATAACTAGGATTTTTCTATTTGATAAGGAATGATAGTCCATGAGCTAGATTTGAGCATACTAGAGTGAAGGAAACATAAAATTTAGAGTATTCTATGTGGTTGAATCTAAATATAATAGTTATTCTATATAAGACACATAAATCCAACATTATATAGAAGTGTTGACTCAACCATATGAGGTCTATGTAAGTTTTTGAGGTCATAACAGTTCTTAATCTAGAATCTAACAACATATCTATAATCCACTTTCAGTATTATTCTTTTCTATTCCAGATCCATATCTAAATTAACATTATAACCATATAAGTATCTTTTTTTCATTATCATTAAACCATCTAGCATTATTTTAATTCATATTTTTATCATGTCTCAACATAATAAATTCATTATATGTTTATATGAGTTTACAAATTAATTGGAATGATTTAGAGATAGTCTAGCATTCTTGTGCATTAGGTTATCTCTACCCCTTTAACCTTAGATTACCTCATCTATATTTTAGTGTTAAAAATTTTATGAACTTGAATTATTTGAGTGAAATTATTATTTATTCATAGGTTTTTCATTTGGCTAGTGTTTCAGATTGCTTTATCTTTTAATTTCTCATTTATATTATTTTGCATGCAACTTAGGCATAGCCCTAGAGTGAGAGGTGTGCCTATTGAACACATTGAGCTTCCTTTCATCCCACCTAATCCTAATTCTATGGTCCATGATGATACAAATGTTGAGAATGCAATACATACTAATGATATTATCATAGAATAAGATTATGATAATGAAAAACATGAATCTAATGAAACTGATGAACATGAGAAAATAGATCATGAACACATGAAAGAAATTGCATTATTTTATGAGCATATTCATCATAACCTTGAATATACTAATGAAATCCTAAGAAAAATATTGAAAACTAAAACAAAAAAAAACATATATGCAAAAGTAGGTTCATCTATTGATCATGTTATTAGAGCTATGGGTCATCCCCATATATCAACAACCCTCCCCTTGAGCACATTACTTCTTCATACTTATAATTGGGGCATGAGATATGTATTCCAGCCTTTGTTATCTAAAACTACTATTACCACATATTACATCGTAAACATTGATACTTCAACCCATTTTTTGGTTTCAATACCTATATTTACCCATACTATGGGTACACATCCTTTGGTGACTTCTCAAATATCCAACCTTAAAGACCTAGAGGTACAAGCTCTTATCCAATTCTATAAAACTTATGAAAACTAAGTTTAAATATATTTAATTTTTTTTTATGAAATCGCATTATGATATTGAATTGTAAGAGGTGTTTTATAAACCACTTACACTAAAGATATCTTTGCACCCATTTCTAACTTGTGTTTTTTCACCTAAGTTCACATTTTATAATGGAAAGGGTGATCATGAACAAAATATTTATTATTTTTATGTATTATGCCTTAATTATGACTCTAATGAGAAATAATATACCAAATTATTTCCAAGGAGATTAAAATATTATTATTTAAGGTGGTTCTATGATTTACTAAACCAATCAATAAAAGTATTCAAACCTCTTGCATACCAATTTTTGTCACACTTCTTTTATCAATATCACCAAAATGGTTTCCTATGCCCAAATTGTAAAAATTAAACAAGGAACCAATGAATTAATTAATGAATATGTCTTACGATAAAATAAAATGTTATCTAAAATGATCACTCCTATGGTAGAAAAAGAGATTCAAGACATCCTCAATCAAATTGCTCCTTTACATGAGTCCATTATTTTCAAAAAAATTAAATATTTTGATAACTTATGCCATATTGTTTATGATTGTGAAATGAAACTTATCTCATTAAAAAAACTTATGTAAAAAACACATAGACTATAACTACATCTAATACCAAGTTCACTATCAAACCAAGTTACAAGGTAAAAACTCCTGAACCTAAAAAAGAAACAACTACCATGGCTAATGTGGTATCACAACCACATAATTGGATTGTCCTATCTAATACATCATGAAGATAATTTACATGCTTAATTGATTCTACCACTTCATTAATCTATGTATTATAGAGTGTCACCTCAAATCTCTCCCTCATCCTATATAAGTAGACTTCTACCCAAAGGGTATGATGCGAATGCTTTCTATGATTATCATTGAGTCCTTGGGCATTCTATAAATATATGTTTTACCTTGAACTATAAAATACAAGACCTAATTGATGACCAAAATATTTCATTTGATGACCCTCTAAATTAATTACATTCATAACCTAATGTTCACTAGAACCAAAAAATATTTAAATATCTTTTACAAGACCATTCTAAGAAATATCCAAATGTATAAATGACATATATTACACATCCTCCTCCATCACATTATAGGCACCCATTGAATGGTATTATTGGTACTTATATGTGGCATACACCTCCCATGGTTTAATGACCCTTTATTATTTTTGATGATAGTGAGATTAGGGATGATGAATAATATATTCATTCCTTATTCATTTGAGCATACCTAGATCACCAACTTATACACAATGTTATGATTGATAATGGTGCAAGAAAAAACATTTATACCATGACATTACTTATGTATTTTGGTTATAAAAATCATGATTTACATCTTTTGACTAGATAAATTAGAGAATTTGATGGGACCTCATAACAAATTCTTGGTGAGATTGATTTACCTTTACAAGTAGGTATAAAACATGTGGTTAATACCTTCTAGATTCTACCATCCATAATTGTATTTGATATATTGCTAGGATGACCTTGGATACATACACTTTGATCAGTACCTTTTATAGTACATGGGTATGTTAAATGCATTTATACCAATAAGGTAATTAAAGTTGCAAGAACTCCATACCAAAATCAATTGATCAATAAAAAGTTATACCTAAGCAATTAGTTATCAAACCTACCAAGGTTAATACTCCATAAAAGTGTAAGAAATAGGCAATCCCCTTTCTTAGGTAGTAAGTACTTGAAAAAACATTGAATCAAATATCTACAATGGGTTACATTGAATCCTCATCTACTACACATCATATTTAGATATCTAAAACACATAACTATGTTACTAATACTGATATTTTAATGGATCCACATAACACTCAATGACAGGTTCCATGAACCCCCATTCCTTTTATTTTTTTTCACAACCACAAATTCCTATTACACATATATAGAGCATTACATATTCTACAGTGATAATATTGCACCTGTACATGATCCTGGGTAGTACCACTAGTTTATTGCACCAGGTTCCTAGTGGTGATATACCTATGAGCATCCATTAGATGAGATCATATGATAGTTATTTATTTGACATATTCAAACAATACAAAAAAAAACAATAAGATTAAAAATTACAAAAACAATTTCAACATTACATGTTCTATTAGCTCCTTGGAATATATGTTGTTGGTTCCTTGTTAGTAGATAACATATTATTTATTACTATATACACATGTGTTTCACACATATTTTGAGTGTGATTCAAGAATACATAGATACATGATTTATGCACCTTCAGATGTTGGTCCTTTCTTTGACTCATGTCATGTAGATTTAGGGGCATTCAATTCTTTGATCATGATCACCTAGGTTACATCATTAGATGACCATTTTTCATTATCATGTTTGATATTATGTACTTTGACATGCCTTTATCCATGCTTATATATTTTGTAGTGTGCTTGATATGCTATGTACTTAACATTTTTTTCTAACACATATAATCCATGGGATAATATGATATGTTATGCTAGTTGTTTATTATATATATTTCCTTTATACACTTTTTTGACTGTCTTGTCTTACTTATTGAGCATTTAAATATGCTCCATTTATTATGACACCCGTGCCTAAGTTTAGATATTGCAACATTTATATATGTCATGTTTTTTTATATGTTGACATTTGAATATGTCATTCCTTGGTATGTCTACATCTGACTATCATGTCCATTTACTTATGTGACATTTGAATATTCCCATTATTTGAGGTCTCCTTAGACCTTTGTATTTTGATTTGATTTTGAGTAATATTATGTGTGTGATCATTTGTTTTTGATATTATATTATTACTATCTAGATGTTACCATGACTCACATCATGAATCTTATGACTTGATGTGATCACATTATTTGTGCTTCAATGATATATCTACATAGACATGTTTATTTTATATGCTACATGGTTTATGCATAGATTATACAAATATCTTATCCTTTTAAGATAAGGTGACTACCATTTTATACTTCTTCTCACCTATAAAGGGGGACATATTAGTGGGGCATGCTATAAAGGCATAGATTCCACACTTTTCATAGTTCACTCAATATATATATATATATATATATATATATATATATATATATATATATATATATAGTGGGGGCATGTTTTGGAAACATGTTCTCCACACTTACATAGTTTGAAAATTGGCCAAAAATCATAGTTATATGATTTAGATATAATATTGTGGTAAAATTATCTACATTGGTAACATCATTATACCCAAGTTTAATCATGAGACATACATAAAGTATATATGTTATGAAAAAGGGCACCTACAATTATAAAATCAATTTATTTTTTAGATTTCAAATACTTATATGAACTTTAGCTTATCAGGTTAGAATATTATAGACTATATTGAGTGAATATACTATAGTAGTTGGTTCAATTTTTGCTATGGTTTAGGTGATGAAATCACTCAATAATAGAAATTTTTATAGGTTGGAATAAATTACACCATCCAAACTCACCATATTTATAGTTTTAGTTGACCTAGTTTACTCATACTTAATAGGCTATAAGTATGATTGGGTTGCACAATTGAGCTAATCTCAAATATTGGGTGGAAACTCACCTGTAGCTCTAAGTTTGGGGGATTTTTTTCCTTAATTATTTATATATTAATATTTTTCCTAATATTAGTTTCAATGATTCATAATGATACATATTTTCTAAATCAAATTGTCAAAAAAAGGCAAGGTGGTTGCATTGATACACAAGTGTACTCCTAATATGTGTTCTCTTTCAATTTTAATTATTTTAATGCTTTTAATTTTAGATTATATGCACTAAATATACATTGTAACATGCTCCTATTTTTAGGTTAGATACTAACAAAGCACTCAATTTAGACTCACGCAAAGGCAAGTTGTGTTATACATAACTAAGTACGCATCTATTTTTATTTAAACTAGAAATTTAATTAAACTATTAAAATGGGAGCCAAATATAGACATTATTTCTAAATTATATAACACCTTGGTCTTGTACACCTAGAAAATACATATCATAGATGCACCTTAAGTTTCTAGACCTTTCCCACTACTGAAAGGATCAAATACACCATCTCTCTATGCTTATTGCTTATTTTTTAGTCTAACCAATGCTATTATGATGACTTAGACCTTATTTCATGATCATAATGTTATAAACCTACTTATATTCTATTTCTTGAAGTTTTGGACCCATGCTTATTTTATAGCTACTCAAACACTTGCATTTAAGTCATATGCCTACATCAACATACGTGTCATATCACACTACAAGTGTTTAATAACCTAAAGTAATCCATTTTACAAAAGAAACATTTTCCTATGGTTATAATTAATTCTATAATGTGAGATATTATCCAAAGGATTGGTATAAATAAAAAACCAACCATCATTCATTCTCCACCTAATAACTTCTTACCTCTCACATAGTAACTTACCAAAAGAATTCAATCAAACACTCAAGTGAGAAAAGCTTCCCTATTTTATCCTATTTCAATATCATTCATAGGGACATCATGTATATAGGTCTGAATTAATAAAGGAGCACTCCATGAGCCACATTTTCCAAGTTATAAACTAGGTTACTCTATGGACTTGTCTGTCACACATTGCATGATACACACATAAGATAACACATAAGGAAGAGCTACATAAGCATAAGGCCCTCTTCAGAGTATTATATATATATATATAACACTAATTTACATAGGAGTATTCTTTTGGGTAGCTTGACACCATGTTCCCACTAACATATTTTTCCCATAGCCACTATGAAGATGAATAACCCCTCTGATAGAAGGATGAAACCCTAGGGTTTCATCCTTATGTCACTAGGGTTTCATATTTATATAATTAGGGTTTCATCCTTCTATCACCAAAGTTTCATTTATTATATATAACCTTAAAAAACCCTATGTCACATTAGGGTTTCATCCTTCTATCATTAGGGTTTCAAATTTTTGTATTTTGATTTGATTTTCAAATCAAATTTTTATCTACCCCTTCACATGTGGCCAAAACCTATATCCTCATGTTTGTTTTATTATTAGGATTAGGATTTTTTCTTGTGATTTTTTATATATTAGGGTTCAATAATTTCAAAATGAGTGACCAATTTTAAACTTACAATAGCTATCACCCTTTAGATATAATATTTTATAATCATTTAATGCCTTATACTTATGATAGTGAATGGATTATATGATCAATGATGATACTTATATGAATGAATAATTTAGTGATTTTGATTATGATTATCAATAGGATTGGTATAATAGTGATTATTATATTGAAGTATAAGAATACTAAGATGATTTTGAATTTAATTCTCCTACTTCTACACACTTTCCTTATCATACTCTAGAATACAAATAAAGTAGCAACAAACTGTATGATGTTTATAGCATTTCACTTACCAATGAATGTATAATAAATCCATGTATAGATGATAAGAATGTAGATGATCTTTATTTTTTCTTGGGAATGATAGTTATAAATGTAATGATGCTTCTATTGATATAGAAAATATTCACATCAATTTTTCTCAACTAGAATGTGATACTAGCTTTTCTCTTGAAATAACAAATGATGTTATTATTGTAGATTAATGTGATGTTTCTTCCTCTTCTCTTATAACGATAATTTTTTTATTATTTAAAAGAGTGTGATTTTACTTCCTCTTCTATTGAAATAAAAAATTATTTTATTGTTACAAATGAATGTGATATTCCTTCATCTTCTATTGAAATGAGAAATTATGTTATTATTGCAAATGAATGTAATGTTCCTTTTATTTTACCCTAATTTTGGTATAATAATTAATATGTTATATAATAAGAATAAAAATAAATAGAGAATCATAATGCTAATGTCACATAATTATTAACAATTCTTATTTATAAATGTTAAATATGGAAATATCCTATTTTTGGAAAACACTAAGAAGAAAACAACTTAGCTTAAACCTAGATTTATGTTGACTATTTTGGATTTATAAAAGTGAAAAGTAGTAAGAGAATATATTATGACAATGCTTAACCAGTGGAATAATTTGAAATTAATTATGGATAGGTTTATGCTTCTTAGATATATCTGTTGACTATGGACCTATCCCAATTGACTGTGAATAATGAATGATACTTAAAACAAAGAAACTTAGAGCTATGATAGTGCATGGCCAAAAATAAAATTTGAGATTATCATTTGAAAACACTATTCTCCCTGGAAAACAACACAAGTCACTTGCATCCTTTGTCTATGGATTTGTTCATTTGACTATGAAAAAAAGAAAACCACTCCACCATCTGCATTTATATCTACTGATTACATTGAGGTGTTATGATTTAGATTGTGTTGTGTGAATATTTTTATTTTTATTATTTTTATTTTAAAACCCTAGGGCCTTTGTGAGAGGTAAAACCTAAATAAAGAGGGAGATTTTAATACATTGAGATGATCCTAATCACCCCTTGATTATTGAACACTACCTACACATCTAGATACTCCAAAGAGGGAAATCAAGCCCACATATTTCTCCCACCTTAATTGATTGTGAAATTGTGTTTCTTGAATATATGTATGAAATGATAAATATGGATTTTTTAATTTATAATGATATTTTCTAATTTTTTTTGAGATACTTTAGGCTTGGATTGTGGTTAATATTTATGAATGATCTTGAATTTGTGAAGAATAGGGCATATTTACTTGATGTGAAATATTGTTTAAGTTATAAATAGATAGTGCCTAATAAGGAATAAGGAATGACCTTGAATTATGTTTATAGAACAAAATTTTATAATTTTCATTTATTTGACCTTATGAAATGTTTGGGAGATCCAAAATAAAATTTCAAAATTTGGAAACTAGTCATTATTTGGCCCATGATTTGACTGATCCAAGTGGATTTGTCTACAAAAATAGACTTATCTACCTAGCCTAGACTTGTCCTAAAATTTTAGGGACAAATTTCCTAAGTTGGATATATTATGAAGGTAGCATAAATTAGTTTGATCATTTAAATTGGAAATTTTTATGTAGTACTAACAACAAAGAAAGGTTTAATCCCACATATAGATAAATGGATCTGAGAAATGGTGACTAAGAGTCATGTATTTGGGTGTAAGTAATGTGGTTTATAATGTCAATAATTAACATTTCCAAGTACCTATGACTGAAATTATGTGTCTATATTTTCTCCCCTTTTATTATAATAATGAAATTGCTAGAGCAAAGGAGAAATAATAAAACCTGATTGTGTATAACTCACTTTTTATTTTATAGGATACTAAAAATGTGATTGGAACTCAAATGTAACAAACCCTAAAATAAAAATGAAGTATTAATTTTTCCATATTTATAAATTTGAAAAATCTCAAACTTTGAAATTAAAAACTGAAAAGAGAGCAAGGAAAGAGTACACCTACATGGATATGAAACCATGTTGATATGTAACATGTAAAATATGGTGAAGCATTAGATAAACATGATTAATTATTAAATAACTTAGATAATTTGAACCATTGGAAAATTGGGAGTGATAAATTCTCAATTTGAAATAACTAATCAAACCCTTGAGTTAGAAAGATGCATATTTTAGCTCTCATGAGTTGGAATAATTACCCAATATACTAATTCAAAGAAGGTGTAACCATAATGGGTTCACTATAAGTGATGCCAAGGTTTTTGAGTGTCATGAGACTTGAATATACATAATCTTTAATAGAAAATAACACCACACTATGGGTTTTATAGAAGTAATGCTAAGGTCATTATGTATTATTAGATTCAAACATGCATTTCACATAACACAATGAATCACACCACTGTAAATGGATCTATATTTTTCTTGCATGATAAAAAGAGATTGAATAATATTTATGCCCCCATAATTATATCAATACTAGTAATTTTAATTTAAATTAACATTTTACCTTTTAATTTGTAACTTTTAAACTTTGAAAATATGCATGAACAAGTATCATGCCCCCTGAATCTATGCCAAATTATATAGAATGCCATGAATATATATTTTAAATTATAAATATATATGAACCTTGTATCTTTATTCATATAACTATTTTTTCATATGCATTCAAATGTGTATGAATATGTACTTTGATTTTTTTCAAAATGAGTGCATATGCATGCCATATACCCCTATAATCTATATAAATGTGCCAATATTTGTTACGTGTCTAATTTTTTGAATTAATTTAAATATTTAAAACCTATAATATTTAATAAAATCTGATCTTTGAATTAATTTTAATCTTTGAAAACCTATATTTATAATTTTTGAAACTTTTAATCTTTTCCAAATCTATTTTTTATTATTCATAATGTCTTAGATCTCTAAGACAATCCCATTATGATGTCCCCTTTTTGAGAAGAGGGATGTAGACTATTTTTTAACCGTAAAAAATAGATATGGGTAATATAGTGTTAAATAGGTAGATATAGCCTAGGGAAAAAGGATGGTAGACTATCTCTAAACAGGCCAATTATTTATGAAACTCAAATAAAATATATAATGAATTTATGATGCTGAGATGCTAAAAATAGAAAGTAAAACTATGATAGATATTAAAATGATAATGAAAAAAACATACTTATCTAATTTTTATGCTAATATATATCTATATCTGGGATAGGTAAAAATTAGATTGGATTTGGATTTTGGATCAATTGCATAATTCTATAAATTATACCATTGTAGTCACATACACTTGCATTGACCTGGGATGATTATGTTGATGCTAATATATAACTCAAAATTAGGTGTATAATATGGAATACCTATTCAAACTATATTTAGTAACCTGGATGCTTCTTAGTTTTGTCACCTTTGCTCTAGTGCATTCAGATCTAGGTCATGGATTTTTTATCCTTATCAAATAGAAAAACCCTAGTTCTTCATCTTCATAGTGGCTATGGAAAAATAGGTTAGTGGTCACACAATTTCAAGCTAACCTAAGTAACCCTTTATCAATGAGTGATACCTATATAGACAATACTCTGAATAGTGCCTCAAACTTATGCATTTCTCACCTATGTGTTATCTTATGTGTATATCATGTAATGTGTGATAAGAAAGTACAAAGAGTGACCTATCTTGTAAATTTTAAAACATGGATCACGGAGTGCCCCTTTAGTATTTTAGACTTATATACATGATTTCCTTATGAATAATATCAAAATAGGATAAAATAGGGAAGTTTTTCTCACTTGAGTGTTTAATTGAATGTTTTTAATAGGTTATCTTGTGAGAGGTAAGAATTCATTAGGTTAGAAATGAATACGGGTTGATCTTGTATTTATACCAATTATTTTAAATAATATATTACATTAAATCACTTAGGATACCCATAGGAACACATTTAATTTTAAAATTGGAGGACTTTAAGGCATTGGGCTCTTGTGTTGGGATAAAACATTTGCAATGACATAAGCATCTGACTGGGACACAATTGTCTAGGCTATTAGAAAATAGGTGTAGGTCCAAATCTTGTAGATAATAAAGATAAACAAGTTTATAACATTATGACCAAGATAAAAGGTTTTAATCATAAAAATAAAATTGGTTAGACTAAGAGATAAGTAATTAGGCACAAATAAATAGTGTATGCAAGCCTTTTAGCAGTGGGAAAGGTCTTAAAGCTAAAGTTATATACATGATATATATTTTCCAAGTGTACAATACTAAGGTGATATATAATTTTAAAATAGTATCTACATTTCCCTCCCCCTTTATTCTAGTAATGAAATTATTGGTTTAAAGGATAAGAAATGTGTACCTAAGTGTGTATAACACACATTATCTTTGCTTGAGTCTAAATTGAGTGATTTGATGGTGACTGACCTAAAAATAAGAGAAAGTTATAGTATATAATCAGTGCATATAATATGAAATTGAAATAATTAAAATGATTTAAATTTAAATATAGTAAGGTTTAGGAGTACATTTGTGTATTGATGTAACTATTTTGTCTTTTAACAATTTGATTTGAAAAGATATATCATTATGAATCATTAGAGCTAAGATTATATAAAATATAAATATGGAAAGTGACTATATCTATAGAAGAGAGAGATTGGAGGATAAATTCCCTTAAACTTGGAGAAAATATGTGTTTCCACCTGACAATTAAGATTATCTCAACCATGGAACCCAATCATACTTATAACCTGGTGAGTATGAGTGAATAAAGTCAACTCGCACTAATAAAATGGTGTGGATAGATTATTTAATCAAGTCCAAACTATAATATTGTAAATATTTAGTTATTTAATAACCTCAACCATACCAAAAGTGAACTAACTACTATAGTAGATTGGCTCAATACACTCATAAAAGTCCAACCTAGTGGGTGATGGTAATCCCTAAACGTGTTTGAAATATGAAACTAAATTAATTTTTTAATATTAGGTATACATCACATAAAATATGCACCTTAGACATGTCTTGTGATGAAACTATGTATAATAATGGTACCAATGTATATAATTCTACCATAAATGTGTATATAAATCATATAACTATGAGATTTCCCAATTTAAAACTATTTAAGTGTGGTGAACATGTTTCCAAAACATGACCCCATTATAATTTAAAAGTGAAAATTTGTGTAAGTGTGGAGTACATGTTTCTAAAACATGCTCCCACTATAATCTTAATTTGATAATTGGTGTAATTATTGAGTACATGTTCTTAAAACATGGCCCCATTATAATTTGAATCTAAGAATTAATGTATGTGTGCAAAACATATTTCCAAAACATACCCCACTATAATATGAGTTTGAGAATAAGTGTAAGTATGGAGTATGTGTTTATAAAACATGCCCCCACTATAATATGAATATAATAATTAGTGTAAGCATAGAGAACATGTTTTCAAAACATACCCGTATTATAATCTAAGTTTGATAACTAGTGTAAGTTAGATTAAAAATTTTCAAAACATGACCCCACTATAATATAGGTATTTTGAATACTTAATAGGTGTGGAGAACATGTTTCCCAAACTTTCCCCCACTAAATATAAAACTATGGAAAATGTGGAAAACATGTTTTTAGAGCATCCCCCCACTATAATTTTAATATATGAATCGATGTGTAAGTCATGACTCTATGGCATGCCCTAACTAATATCCCCCCCCCCCCCATTTTAAGGTGAGGATAAGTAGAAATTGGTAGATAAATTATCTCAAAATGATAATATAACCATGTGAACTATGAATGTATAATGTAACATATAGGAGAAACATGTCTAAGTATATATATCATTAAAGCACAAAGAATGTGATCACACAAATCTCTAATATGCATTATGTAAATCATGGAAACATATATATATATATATATATATATATATATATATATATATATATATATATATATATATTACAAGCTCAATAAGTAATCAAACACACACACAAGAGCACTCAAAATTAATTCAAAAGACAATGGTCCAAGGAGACCTCAAATAAGGGGTATGTTTAAATGTCACACAATTTAAGGGACATATATTAGCATAATGTATACAAAATAAAGAATGGAATATTAAAATTGAACATACACCAAGGGGTTACATATTCAAACATCAAAGAGGAAACAAAGGCATGGGGGATACAAATAATAGATCATATTCAAATGATCAAACCAGCAAGAAAATATCAAGGTAATACACTCAAGGAAGTACATTAATGAAAACATAAGAAACCAACATAAATATAGCATATTAGTCCATGGATCATATGTGTTAGAAAAAAATGTTAAGTACATAGCATATAAAGTACATTATAAAAGATATAAGCATGGATAATGGCATGTGTAAGTAAATATATGACTCAAACATGATAATGTAAAATTAACATAGAATGATATAACTTAGATGTATCATGATCAAATAAGTAGATGCCCTTAATGTCCACATGACATGAGGATAGGGAAGGTCCAACATTTAAAATTACATATATCATATATCTATGTATTCCTATATCATACTAAAACTATGTGTGTAACACATGTATATAGAAAATACTGATATGACATCTATGAACATGGAACCAACAACATATATGCCAATGAGCTAATATAACATGTAAATGCTAAAAATATTTTAGGTTTTTAAATTTTTTTTTTTTTTTTTGTATTTTTGGAATATGTGAGACCTATTTATTCCAAGTTTTCAAATTTATGAGCTAAGATAATGTGTGGTGGATTTAGTTTCCAAATTGTTTATTTTTCATAAATTCCAAAAGTTTTGTGTCTACTAGTAACTAAATATCAATAATAATTGGTACATGTCCCCCATATTTGTTTTATGGTATACAAAACTCTTTGTTGTGATGTTGAAAAAGAAGACACTATTTTTTAACACTAAAAAATGCTTTCATATCATTCAACCATCATTAGCCATGTTAAAAATCTAAGTATGATTATTGGTCCATTACCCATTTATCAAGGTCCAATACCTTTGTGCCACTTGAAATGGGTAGTATGATACCCCCAATAAATTATGGAAAAGCTGGTGAGTAGCATAATTCATATATACTATGTCCCAACTATTTTAATGTGGTAATATTAAAAGTTCTTTCCCAATTATTTACATCAACCTTGATATGTGGGAAATGTACCCCATCAATATTTATGGTGATGGTTAGATTCTCATGTTTTTCCCACTTTAAAAGATTTTTTCCTTCTTAAAAATTAAAAGTATTAAGTCATTTTCGTGTTTTATATACAATTTGTATACATCATTCTATTTTGTATTTTTGTATTTGGTTTTTCAACACTCTCATTGATTTATAATGACCAATAATTAAATGATAATTAAAATATGGCAATCCCTCTTTAGGAATAATTATGTTTCTTAATCTATGCTAGTTAGGATGTAAATATATCATGTAATACTCAAGCAACATAGAAAGTATTGTATCTGGAGTATCCCAATTTTTTAAAAGCTACATAATTTATTGTGGGGATTTTTGAGAAGCCTCCATATTGTTCACATGATGTAGCTACATTTGACATTTGTAAGGTTGAATCAAATTGTGTATCCAAGAGAGATGTATAGAATAACAAACATTTACATGATCCTCTATTATTTATGATTTTTCCTTATCTTGAATTGGTTTTGTATCATCTATGGGTGAGTTTAACTTATATGTACCAGGACCTATTAGTCTAAATAAGTTATGAAAAATATACTCAAGTGGATCAAAATTTATCTTGCACATTTTCTCATCTGTCATATCATATGTGGCCTCATTATCATTTTTATAGTAATATAAAACATGGCCATCTTCCTTCTCAGTATTTACTAATAAATAAAGCTCAAATATTTGATTTTCTTTTGGTTTTGGAATCATTTGTTCCTTTGGAAATGGTTATTATTTTTTAGGTGCATCCATGTGCACCTTGGTGATTAATGCCTTATTTGTATTTAGAGATAATGGATCCATTATACTTGAATCACCCACTTCATAAATGTGGATACTCTCAATAGAAATACATTGTATAGGAGGTAGCACTTGTAGACATTGAAATCGTATCTAACCATTGGTCATCCTCCCCCTTGGTCCATTCCTAACCCATTCCTAAACCATGCACTTACTAATTTAAAAATAATAATTTATTATTAATATCCTCCCCTTTGACACATCACCTATAACACCTCATCTGACACCTCACCTTGGACTATTTCCCATCTTATGACTCACCCAAGACCTATTCCTACTTCTTTCTAACTGCCTAACCAACTCTCGTGCATTTTTAGCCCAACCTTTGACAATTCTCCAACAGATAGTGTACTTGGTGGATGGAGAATGGGCTTGGTGGCTCTTTTACTCATTCTCCACCTGCCGACATCGGTCAAATATCAGCTGACACCGGTGGGATCACCAACATCAGTTTTAATTAAACTAAATTTCTAACCTTTGATGGGGCTAATCAGAAATCGTTAATCTCTGGAGCTAATCACGAATCTCAAGACTTCTTTCAGCAAAACAAAGTTCTCGTGTGCTCTTGCTTTCCAGTGCTCTGGATTCTTGTTTTCTTGCAAGGATCAGCATTCTTAACAACATTTTCTAGGCACCAAGGTCTTGCATCAGACATTCTACATAGGTATTGCCTGATATCTCCATCGCCAGCAGCAACGAAACACAGATTTTGCACCTTTGCTAACCCGTGTCACAGCTAAGTATTTGTACTATTTTTATTTCTATTTCATTTCAAATATATTAGCATTCTGTCTACTGTCTATTCCAAGCATCCTTGACCCCACCTTCTCTGTTCTTCTTGGAGAGGCTGAAAAGCCTTCTCTCACCTCTTATTCCCTTTTCTTTGACTCTGACACCCATTTAATCTCTCTTTAGACAAACACCCTCTGTCCAATCAATTCAGCACTCCCTATCACCAGACTAGACTAGACCCGAATCCTTATATCCATGTCCCCCTGTTGGTCTCCTCTATCCCTCTATCCCTTTTTGACATTCTGTCCATTGTCTTAGAACTCTGCACATACTCCCAGACCATTAACCAAAACCAGACTCTCGGACCCAGACCCCTAAACCATTCAACCAAGCCCAAAACTCTATCTCAGACCCATCCACAGACCAAAATCCTGTCCAAAACTCATCCACAGACTACTGCCCCGACTGACGTCGGTCACTTCCCCAACCAACGTTGACAGACTAATCGACGTCGGCAGCCTTGACAATCGACACTGGTAGGACCACCAACGCCGGCGACTGTGACTAGGCCGACAACACATTCAGGTAAGCATTTGCTTCCATTTTTCATTTTATCTTTATCATTTTCAGTCTTTTATCTTTTTGTCCTTTATCAGACATCGTTTATTAATTAGTGGGTTGACATCTCTCAAGCTTTTGCTTCTGGGATCAAGCTTTTGCTTGCAACCCACCATCTCCTTATCTAACGCCTTCTTTGTCTTAGTCTCTTTCTCTAGCAGGTGTCATCCTCCACAACCAAAGAGGAGTTCTCACTTCGTCTGGATTACGGTGCGTGACTACATCCAGGTACATACAAGCCTTGACCATACTTCTAGTTTCTTAATTCTCTCTTTGAATGTAGAAAGCAAAAAAATAGCATAGAAACATTCTGGCATGCCTGGTGGGACCTTTAGGGCCTTCCTTGGGTTCCTTTCCTTCTTTGTTCATTTAGGTGCATTAGGTTTCTCCCTCTTCACCTCTTTCTTCTTTTCCAAAAGACATCATAAGCAGGAATAAAAATAACTTTTCTTTATTTTCTTGCATTTCTAGACTAGTCAAAAATCATATTCTTCAACCCTTTCTCAACTTGTTTTCATTCCAACTTAACATTTCAACTTGGGCATTAAAACACGTTGCATTGCATTTCTGATTGCTTGCATTTTCTTAGTCCACACTTAGTAATTAATAACCACATATTGAATTAATCGTAGTCCACTTGATGTTACACAACCAAACCACGTGCACTAAATCAAACATAAAACTTACTTGAGACAAGGCCCAACTGGGATTTCATCACCCAGCGGATACCTTACCCCGTCCCGGCAATCCCACTTGGATTTCACCACCAAGGGGAAAGCCCACTCCGTTCTCTAGCAGAGGATAATCTCTAGGCAAGGCATATTTTGGCTAAGCGAGACCAGCTTATCACTGGGCTCGTGAAGTGAGGGGAGCTTGCTCCTTAGCACCAAGCCATGTACCAAACCTAACACAGACTTTTGAGTGCCTAAACAAACCTAAAACCATCCATAGACTACCTCTTCTAGGACCCTTCTAACAACCAACCTCCCCAAACATCACTTTAAGGCATAAGCCACACGAGCTTAATAATTTATTTCTAGGGATTTAACGCTTAGGCTCTACTTGTGTTCTTCATCTTTTTTGTTCTTATCTGCTTGTTTGAGCTAGTGAGGATGTTCTTCTTCTTTGATTTCCAAAAACTTTCAAGTCTTTTCAGTTTCTGGAAAACACAGTCACCGGCATCAGTTTTACCACCGACGTCGGCCACCTTTTTATTTTCGACATCAGTTATCTGACCGACGTCGGCCATATTTATCACCGACATCAGTTTTTCAACCGACGTCAGTCTCTGTCATAGTTCTTCTTTTTCAAAATAGCAACCTTAAAACCTACCCCTTTTTCTATCAAAATCCCATTCTGAGTTTTTGAAATTAAAAAAACATAGTTTTCTGAAACCTGACCTTTTCTTGCCTTGAATGGTTTTGACACGTAGTCAAACCAAGGCTCTTCTTGGCCACGCTAGGCAACAACCGCTTCCACCTTCACCATCCATAACCAGTCCTATAATGGAGTTCCACTCAGAGAATGAAAGAAATCCTACTCGCCCAACCCCGCCCCAGACTCCTATTGTCCCAGAAGGGGACCAAGATTTAGTACAATTCTTGGACCTCAACGTCAAAGCCTTGCAACACTATCTCGCACATAGCCAAACGCGAGACTCCCTAAGTAACCCAATCTATGGGATGCCAACTTCCTTAGTCGAGACAATGATCACATCAATAGCATCTACCACTCAACCTATAGACAATCAAGCCAACACCTCGATTAATAACCCAACCGTGTCCTACCTTCAAAATTTAGCCTCTCCTTCTAGACCTACCTCCATGGGGGTTCCGATACCCCCTCAACCTCAAACTACTCAACCAAATCCTACACCTTTCCAAAACTTAGTGGTCTCTTTCCCCCCTACTCTTGCACCTATCAACACAAGAGTAACTGTCTACCATTCAACAAGTGTGGCCACTCCTCATCCATCTTTGACGGCCCCTATCCAATTTGTGCCTACCAACCCCATAACACAAGTGCCCTTGGCTTCAACTTTCACCCCGATAAATAGCTACCCATATGTTACGTCTACACAAATGCAACCAACCACGTCATATGCCCCTCTCAATATCTTTCAAGCGCCTTATAATCTAGGGGGCGCTCCACCTGCCAATCTGTCAGTAGATATCATCAAAATGCTGATGGACAAGATGTCTAGCCTAGAGACCTCCATTTCTGGCTCATGCAATGCTCTCTCATACGAGCAAATTTGTAATGAGCCCATTCATCCTTCTGTCCTGATCAGGCCATACCCCAGTCAATGGGAGCTTCCTAATTTTTCTCACTTTCAAAGTAAGGAAGACCCACAGTAGCACTTACAGGCATTCAGACATGCCTGTTACCTTATTGCCCATGATGACGCATTACTTTTATGCACATTTCCTATGTCTCTCTCTGGTGCTGCGCTTAACTGGTACAGCTCTCTTGCCATCCATTCCCTCTTCACATTTACACAGCTGGCCCAGCTCTTTCTTGATCACTTCTCCATCAACATCACCAAGAAGGTCTCAATCACAGACCTCTATTCTATCTACCAATTTGAGGATGAATCCATTGCTGATTTTGTCGCTCACTGGAGAGGCCTCATCAATCAACTCTCCTTTTCCTTACCTCAACCTGAACTTATTAAACTTTTCTCTCGAGCCTATGCTAAACATATTTCTTCCACCTTACGGGTTCAAACTTTCCGCACCTTCGACGAAGCCTTCACGATGGCCCACAAACTTGAATTACATTCCATCAAGGAGAACAAAGTCAAGTTGCGGAGCAAGAATCCCAACTCTAAGATCAATGACTCTTCTTCTAAACCCTCATCATCCAATCCTAAGTCTAAAGCTTCAGCTAACGCTGTAGTCATTAGGCCTTCGTCCTCTTCAACCAATCAGCCTGAGCCATCCACATCTCAAAGCGCCACCTGCCAATTCTAGCAGAGATACGTACAATGACAGTATACTCCTCTCAGAGAATCATACGCATCTATGTTGGAAAAACTTGTTAGATAGGGGGTTCTCAATCTCCCCCAGATCTGACCACCTCCACAATTCGATCCCTCACATGCCATCCCTACGTGGTATAGGGAAAATGACTTCTGCAATTACCACCATGTCAAAGGTCATGACACGGGTAACTGTAAGACTTTTAAAAACATAATCCAAGACATGCTTGAAAAGGGTGACCTCATCCTAGACAATCCCAATGCACATCCTAATCAGGGCATCGACATCTTTAACCAACCATTCCCCAATCATCCACCGACCCAAAACAATGTCCAGACCTTGATTGACAACACTCATGAACACAACATTCAAACAGTCAATACGGTCTCGCCTTTCATCCCCAACCAACCTCAAGAGTTTAGTCCATCTATCAGTCCATCACGTGTGGATGAACCTCTTTCCCCAGTTAGTTCTCTGTCAACCTCTCTCATCTTGGAGGATGCCTCAACCTTACCAGCACCACCGGTCTCACCATCCTCCTTCCTGATGCCTATGGAGGACTCGACCCTTCCTACTCCTCGACCGCAAGTGGAGGGCACCATCATCCCTGCCCTTTACCCACTTAAGGAGCCACATTCTCCAGTTCCTTCTCCACCAAGAGAAGAACCTGACTCTCCATCTTCTTCGACCAACAACAATCTAGTTATGACTCCCACACACCTTGGGTCTGAGACTACTGCCATACCTAACACATTTTCAGCCCCACAACCGTCAACATCTTCTCAAGGACCCAAACCTCATCTAACATCTTCTCAACCATTTTCCTGACTAGTGGAGAAAATCAAACTTCTCCCTTCAAGGAAAGTGGAGCATTAGGGATTGTGGGAACATCTTAAAGCTCTTCAACATCCCTGTGCCATCTTGTCTCATGCTGCCAATCCTCCTAAGGCAGAATCTCCCAAGACTCTCAACAAAGATCAGAATCCTGCTTCTAAACCCGCATCTACCCCATCTAAACCAATCAAGTCACTCGGCATTCACCCTGTCTTTACCCTCACTCACTCGCAAGTGAAGGTGGACTTAGACCAGACCTCGACCAATAGTAGTCTTCCAACTAAGTCAAAGAAGACTGCCAGACCACATAAGCAAACCCCTCCTCCACCGTCAACATTACCCTCCATTTTAGGCCCTCATCCTTCTACCTTAATCAGAGTACTCCCTACTCCGACCCTTAACCAAAACAAATTACCTCCCTTACTTCCTTCACCAACCACAAGTCTACTCCCTCTCAAAAATTTGGCATTTCTCACGAAGAAAGTGCCGTCTTCACATGTGGCCGCACCACCAACCCAAAAGGTGGTACGTAAACCTTCTTCAACACCTCCCAAGCAAAAGTCACCAGCGCTTCATGCATCAACAAGCACGGACCCCTTAGTAGGTTCATATGCTTTGATACTATGCCAACTTTTGCAGACTTCTAGCATAACCCTTCCACCCATCAGGCCTTTCCAACCTCTCGGGTCTAAGCCTTCCTGGTTCGACGATACAAAGATTTGCTTATACCATCATATGCTAGGACACGATACCGAGACTTTCTATGTCCTGAAGGCCATCATTCACCACTATATGGAGAAGGACACTCTTCTCCTTGAGGACACTCTTGACCGACCCTCGACACCTTCCCATCCAACCTCTTCAACCACATCCACATCTCACCAGCAGACCCCTCCACCTTGTTCACCGCCTATCTTTGAAATCAATGCTATCCACATAACCACTAGGTCACAAAAGGATAAGATGAAAGAAAAAGCCACCATTCCTTGGACCTACCCTTTCATCAAGCCACCTCAACTTCCCAAGCCTAAAATTTCTATCCTTGGTGCATCTCAGCCTTCTTCTTCCTCTTTCGGGCTGATTCATGACTCCATGTTGAAATAGCTTCACCAGACGCCTGTGAAGATGTCCCTTTATGACCTCATCCAAACCTCACCTCAGCATCGTCAAGCCCTCATCAAAGCCTTATAGGCAGCAGAAGTCCAACCTGAAGACCCTCAACCACTAGCCACCCTAGTCCATTCTTTATCTCCTATCGCCTCTATCACTTTCAGTGATTCTAAAATTCCTACCACTACCTTGGAAGATCAGGACGCTGCTCTTTTCATCACAGCCTACATTGATCAGACACATATTAAGCACATTATGATTGATGGAGGTGCCAACATTAATATCATTTCTACCCACGCCTTTGATCAATTGGCTCTTCACAAGAATTGCGTATCGAAAACCGATGCAATCCTTAGATCCTTTAATGACACCACCGCTAACACTATTGGCACTGTTGTCCTCCATATTTGCGTTGGCCTGCGCACAATCTTGGAGCTCTTCTACATCATTGAGGGAGAATTCTAATATAACATGCTATTAGGATGACCCTAGATCCACGCCGTGGCTTGCATCCCTTCAACACTTCACCGTTGTGTCAAATTTGAACACGACAGACAAGTCCATGTCATTCCTACCGACCTATCCCCTTTCAAGACTTGTAACACAACCTATCACCCAAATGACATTCTTATTCCTATCAAGCCATCAACCCCAGCACCGCCTCCATTCGTGAGAGCTTCAACTAGTTCACAAACAGCGGTTGCCACCATATCACCTTCTCAAGCGATAACCAAAAACTCCATGGATGATATCTTCCAAAAACTTTCACTTGGGGAATATTGCTTGCTGACCCTAGACATGTTCCAAACTCCGCAAGAGTATGGATGCCTTCACCATAGCCCCAGCTATGACTGTCGGATTAGAATGGTCATTCCTTATGGTCCTCCTCACCTCTGAACCAACCTCGTCTATGGGGGTCTCAACCAAGCTCCTCTTGACGAGAACCCTCTCTCTTCACCCCAACCATTCACATTAGACTTCTCATTTCTTGGCAACCCTGCCTTTGCACACACTTACCTTTATAGGTGTGCATGAAAGGGTTTTGGTTTTGGGTGCTATGAGCAGGGCTCCCATCAGCCCATCAAGCCGCTCAATGATGACAATGCCAAGAAATGGTATGGCCTGGGATATCACGACCCCACCGAGGCTTCCACAAACCTTTGCCATGAACCCACCATCGACCAATCCCTTCTAGACTTGCCTATTCTTCCATCCTCACCTACGGAGTTGGTGGTTTCCATCCCTCCTAGTTTTTTTTTTGTATAAACACCATCCGCCTAGAACCCCTAACCTATCAACTCAACGGGGTTTCCAAGTCTCTCCCCCTCGTTTATCCCAATACGATAAACGATGAATCGACAACCATCAACACTATCCACTGCATAGACGATGATGCCATTCTTACCTATATGGGTGCTGATGACTCTTTTATTCAGTGCTCCCTCCCTTCTGAAATGTAGGTTATGTTAAATGAATTGACCATTGACATTAACCTTCCATCTTCTGATGTTCCTCACATCTTAAAGATTGGTCAGTCTTTGGATGCCCAAGAGCAGATCAACTATACCACATTTCTTTCAGATAATAACAAGGCCTTTGCTTGGACTTACGGTGACATGCCTAGAATTGACCTTAACATTGTCATCCATAACATCGTCACAAATCCAGAGGCTAAGCCTGTTAGGCAAAAGCTTTGCAAAATGCATCCTCATGTTGCGCTTCTTGTCAAAGAGGAGCTTCAGCATCTTCTCTCTGTCTCTTTCATCTAACCCATTGATTATCCATAGTGGGTATCAAACATCGCTCTTGTTACCAAAGAAACTGGGGGGATCCAAATCTGTACGAACTATTGTGACCTCAACTTGGCTTGTCCCAAGGACGATTTTCCTCTTCCTAACATTGACCAACTTGTTGATCTCATGATCGGTCATGAGATGTTATCCCTCATGGATGGGTTTTCAGGATATAACCAAATCCTGATTGCACCAGAAGATCAGCACAAGACTACCTTTATCACCCCATGGGGGACTTTCTACTATCGAGTCATGCCTTTTGGCCTCAAAAATGCAGGCACCACATATCAACGTGCCATGACTTACATTTTTCACGATCTCCTCCATAAAATCATGGAGGATTATGTAAATGACCTGCTTGGCAAGTCTAAGCTTTGTCGTGACCATTTGACTATCCTCAAGATCATTTTCTCTTGCCTTCTTCAGTACAATGTCTACCTTAATCCCAAGAAATGCGTCTTTGGGGTCCTCTCAGGCAAGCTCCTCGGCTTCATCATTTCCTTCTGTGGCATTGAGATAGATCCTACCAAGATCTGCGCTATCCTCAAAATGCCACCTCTGACAAATCTCAAGCAGCTTCGTAGTCTGCAAGGGAAGCTCCAGTCCATCCGCTGCTTCATTTCGCAACTTTTTGACTGCTGCCAACCCTTTCATCATCTCCTTAAGAAGGACGTCTCCTTTAAATGGGATAAGGATTGTCAAGAGGCATTTGAAGCCCTTAAAAGCTATTTGGTCTCTCCACCAATCCTCATTCCACCTAAAGATGACCAACCCTTCTACCTCTACATCTCAGCAACCAATCATTCATTAGGTGCCATGATCACGCATCGAGACGAACAACACCATGAGCAAGCGGTCTACTACATAAGCCGAACACTTGTCGACTATGAAACTTGGTATACTCATACTGAGAAACTCTATTTGGCATTAGTCTTTGCCACTACCAAGCTTCGTCACTATCTTCTCAATCACAAAACCTTTGTCATCACTCACACTGACCCTCTTAAATACATGCATTCCAAGCCATATCAAAAACAATGTATGGCTCATTGGCTCATGCTTCTTGCTGAGTTTGACTTGGAATTTGTCCAAAAAAAATCTATAAAGGGGAAAACAATCACTGACCAACTAGCAGATGCCCCTCTTCCCGACAATCAACCTTCTTAGTGCAAGTTTCCCGATGAATCTATCTCCACTCTCTCGACTGATGACACATTCTACCAAATGACGATGTTCTTCGACGGCTCCAAATGTCAACTCGGTGGAGGTGCAGGGGTCATCCTCATCCCACATGAGGGTGAACCCATGCCCCTGTCTTTCAAACTTGACTTTGAATGTACCAATAATATGGCCGAATATGAAGCCTTAATTTTGGGACTTCAAACTGCCCTTTCTTTAAGCATCAAGACTATCAACATCTTTGGCGACTCACAACTTGTCATCAATCAAATCAATGGCTCATATCTTTGTAAAAATGAAATTTTACAAAGGTACAAGCACCGGGTTGACACCCTTCTAGCATCTTTTGACCATCACTTATTGCAGACTGTTCCTTGATCTATGAATAAGTTTGCTGACACCATGGCTTCCCTCACCTCGCATATTCCTTATTCATCATCCTCATCAAGAATTTATGTCATGGTACATTGCGTGCCATTGCCTTCATACATTTCCACTGACATCAACCTTGTCCACACCATAGACTCTAGTTCACAAGATGTATGGTATAAAAAACTTGTGGACTACTTGGCTCATTCTCTCATTCCTCCCAACCTCTCTAGAAATGCATGATGAGCTTTCATCAAGCGCACCGCTCGCTATACCATGCTAGGAGGCCTTCTTTATAAAAGAGGTTTTGACAGCCTTCTTCTTCACTATTTAAACTCCACTGAAGCCTCTCATGTTGTTACACAAGCCCATGACGGGATTTGTGGCAGACAATTTAGTGGTAACTCAGTTGCCAAATGCATCCTTCACTTGGGTTATTATTGGCCCACTCTTCATCAAGACTGTAGCGATTATGTTCGGTGTTGCATCAAGTGTCAGCAGCATGCTAACTTGCTTCATCTCCCTAGCCATGCCTTACAAGTTGCTCAAGATTTCTGGCCTTTTTCACAATGGGGCTTAGATCTCATCGGCGAGATTAACCCTCATTCATCTCTTCGTCATCAGTCCATCATCACCACCACCAAATATTTCACTAAATGGGTGGAAGCTATTCCTCTCATCTCCACAAAAGCTGACAAGATTGTCGACTTCATCAACACCCATATCATATGTCATTTCAGTGTACCTCACAAAATTATCACCGATAATGGAAAGTCATTTAAACACAAAACTATCCAAAAACTTTGTGACTCCTTTGGAATTAAGCTCAATTTTTCTTCGCCTTACTACCCACAAGCAAATGGGCAAGCCGAGGCTTCTAAAAAAATCCTAACTAAAATTCTCATGAAGGTGGTCAACGACACAGGAAGGGACTAGCACATTCATGTTCCCTTCGCTTTGTGGGCCTACCGCACTAGCATCTGAACCTCTATAGGTGCTACCCCTTTCTCTCTAGTGTACAGAATAGAGGCTGTCTTACCTCTCAAAGTATAGATCCTGTCTCTTCACATTTCTCTACGTGACATTCTTTCTAATGATGACTTTCGTCAAGATCGATTAGCTCAACTTGAGTTACTCGATGAACGTTGTCTTGCTGCCCTTAACCATCTCCATGTCTATCAAAATCGCATCAAACGAGCCTATAACAAAAATTTGAGAGAATGAGATTTCAATATCGGAGACCTCATCCTCAAAGAGAAACAACATGTGACCAATATGTAACGGAGTAAATGCAGAAAATTTTCTCCTAATTGGCTCAGACCTTATATCATGACGCATAAGTATGGATCAGGGACTTATCGTCTGTCTTCTCTTGAAGGTCGACCAGAACCTGAGCCCCTTAATGCCTTGCATCTATGACCATTCTACTGTTAGTCGAGTACTCATCCACTTGACATTTAACTTGAGCTCGTCCCTTGAGCGATCCCTGTCCTTTTAATCCTCAATCCTTTCCACCCTTTTTCCCTTAACCGATCCTCTATAACCCTTTTATGACATAGGGATGCTTTGTCCTAATAAAAGGAAGTCCTTGACCTTCTATAGTCTTGTCCATGAATCAACATTCTGTCAAAAATAAATCAAGATGTCAAAATATCCAAGGTCAAAAAATTAAATAAAAAAAAATAGACTGCTCCCTCGAAGGACAACTGTACTATCATTGCTGTAGCTAATAGTCTGCTCCCTCGAAGGACAGCTATTCAAAAACCCTTAAACATATATAAATCAAAATATAGACCACTCCCTCGAAGGATGGCTATGACTAAATCTTGCTATAAACAACACTTTCTTAGAAGCTTCCCACATCAATCAACTTCACAAATGACCACCAAGCAAAGTGATATCTCTATGTGGACTTCTCACATTGATCAGTCCACTCAAAAAAAAAAAAGGAGTCATGGACTTGGCTTGTAGTCATCTCAGGGTCTCCTATAAAGAGGGGCAAAGTTATCCCTACTCGAAAAATGGGTTACCCTCTCCTCCTATCACATCACCTACTCAAGGGACTTCGAGCTCATTTTAATGTCAAAGTGATTCGATTACCTCTCTAACACAACCTATGGTCAACGATGCAATGCATAAACAGGGTTTCCATTCTAATAACCCCTATCTATGATGTCATTCTGGTCCTTGTCAATGAAAGAGCAATATGCTTTTCACTTTTTCTGCACTTTGGTCACATTCAACTTCATCATTTTCCCAAACCAAACCAACCCAATCATTTTTAGACCACCAACACGACATTATGACATCATACATCATCATAGACCATTCACATAGTTTCTATGGACAAAAATACACATAGGGACTATCGACCAAACACAATTTATGTTAAGCATAAACCATTACTTGCTGAAGCATAAATAGACCTAATTCATTTTTAGCATACATCCATCACGAATATGGAAAATTGCTAGGGATGAAAGACCTCTCGACCAATGTTGCAGAATACACCATCACACAATATGGAAAAGGCTACAACATCATGTTATCCTCATCATTTCAACACATGACCAAAATCAGTCACTTCAACCCTCTTCCTCCCTCTTGGGAGAACTACATTGGCCTGAGGCCCTTCCAATAGGGGCTATGTAGGCAACACTTAGTTGACATGGGGTCTTCTGAGGTTAGCTCAGCCACATTCCTTCATCTGCCTGCCTCGCCCACCAGACCTTGGAGATCATGACCATCTCCTTCGACCGCAACCACTTCCAAGATGACTTCGCCTTGGTTGTTTTTGCATGCATGCTACCCCACGACTGGTTAGCAAAATTATGCACAGACTATTTTTGACCCTCACAAGTATAGGATCGCAAGCCGGTTGATCTGCACTACTTGTGACATTTTCATGTTTCTGAGAGCACTTCCTAATCCTGGGATACCTAGAACATAATGACTATTTAGAGCTTTAGCTTAGATTGAATAACCTAATCAATAGATGACTAAATACTGGGGCTCGGTTCTTTCAATTTTGGCACTCCTCGACCCTCGACCTGTGATAATTTGACCTGACCATCTCGTGAAGTGGTTTACACGCAATCACGACTTTTACAACATTCTCACTCTATCTTCACCATCTTCATCCACTCTTTATCAAATCAGCACCCGATTTCAGGTTCCTTTCCCTCGACTCCTGCTTTGAGGGGGAATACCTCATCCATAATCGAGGTAATCAACCCTCCTATTTTTGTCTTGCAGTTTACTTGAACAACCAATAGGACAAAATCAACCTTATCCCATACCTGGGGCAACCAACTCCTATTTTTGTCTTGCAGTTCATCTAGAGCAACCAACAAGACAAAAAGGGGCAAATGTAGACACCGAAATCGTGTCTAACCCTTGGTCATCCTCGCCCTTGGTCCATTCCTAACCCATTCCTAAACCATGCACTTACTAATTTAAAAATAATAATTTATTATTAATATCCTCCCCTTTGACACAACACCTATAACACCTTGTCTGACACCTTGCCTTGGACTATTTCCCATCTTATGACTCACCCAAGACATATTCCTACTTCTTTCTAACCGCCTAACCAACTCTCGTGCATTTTTAGCCAAACCTTCGACAATTCTCTAACAGATAGTGTACTTGGCGGATGGAGAACGGGCTTGGTGGCTCTTTTACTCATTCTCCACCCGCTGACGTCGGTCAAATATTGGCTGACACCGGCGGGATCGCCGACGTTGGTTTTACTTAAACTAAATTTCTAACCTTTGACGGGGCTAATCAGAAATAATTAATCTCTGAAGCTAATCACGAATCTCAAGACTTCTTTCGGAAAAACAAAGTTATCGTGTGCTCTTGCTTTCTAGTGCTCTGGCTTCTTGTTTTCTTGCAGGGATCAACATTCTTAACAGCATTTTCTAGGCATCAAGGTCTTGCATCAGACATTCTGCACAGGGATTTCCTGATATCTCCATCACCAGTGGCAATGGAAACACAACTTTTGCACCTTTGCTAACCCGTGTCACAGCTAAGTATTTGTACTTTTTTTTATTTCTATTTCATTTCAAATATATTAGCATTCTGTCTACTATCTATTCCAAGCATCCTTGACCCCACCTTCTCTGTTCTTCTTGGAGAGGCTGAAAAGCCTTCTCTCACCTCTTATTCCCTTTTCTTTGACTCTAACACCCATTTAATCTCTCTTTAGACAAACACCCTCTATCCAATTAATTCAGCACTCCCTATCACCAGACCAGACTAGACCCAAATCCTTATATCCCTATCCCCCTGTTGGTCTCCTCTATCCCTTTGTCCCTTTTTGACATTCTGTCCAGTGTCCCAGAACTCTGCACATACTCCCAGACCATTAACCAAAACCAGACTCTCAGACCCAGACCCCTAGACCATTCAACCAAGCCCAAAACTCTGTCTCAGACCCGTCCATAGACCAAAATCCTATCCAGAACTCATCCACAGACTACTGCCCCGACCGACGCCGATCACTTCCCCAACCGACATCGACAGACTAATCGATGTCGACAGCCTTGACAACTGACGCCGATAGGACCACCGACACCGGCAACTGTGACTAGGCCGACAACACATTCAGGTAAGCATTTGCTTTCACTTTTCATTCTATCTTTATCATTTTTAGTCTTTTATCTTTCTTTCCTTTATTAGACATCGTTTATTAATTAGTGGGTTGACATCTCTCAAGCTTTTGCTTCTGGGATCAAGCTTTTGCTTGGCAACCCACCATCTCCTTATCTAATGCCTTCTTTGTCTTAGTCTCTTTCTCTTGCAGGTGTCATCCTCCACAACCAAAGAGGAGTTCTCACTTCATCTGGATTACGGTGCGCGACTACATCCAGGTACATACAAGCCTTGACCATACTTCTAGTTTCTTAATTCTCTCTTTGAATGTAGACAGTGAAAAAATAGCATAGAAACACCACTATAAAAATACCTTGTATATTAGAATGTATCATTTTACAAAATATAAAAGGTTTATCATTGACAAACATTATTAATAACATCCCATCTTGTATGAGTTTTACACATTGATGTAAATTAGATGGGACAAGATCCATGGTATATATCCAAGTTCTACCCAAGAGTAAATTATAATGTAATTATTGAGACATTACTTGAAAAGTAGTTGGAACCATTTTTGGCCCCAACATCACATCCAATGGGATTTGGCCAACTAGTAGACTATGTGAATTATCAAATCCTTTGATATGAAAAATTGATTTTTGAGTAGGGTTAGTACTAATACCCATGGTGGTTAGGAAATTCATGATACAAATTTTTAAGCCTGATCCATTATCAATGAACACCCTTTTGATACCCATATTATGCATAGTTACTTATATGAAAAGAGATAAAATTTGGTCACTAACATTTTTAGATGGTAAAATTACTAGATCAAAGCTCATTAGTTTTTCTATATTTTTGAGATCTTTCATAATATCCACAAGGTAAGCTGGCTCAATATAACTATAAACTTGGATTTCATGTAATGCTTCATATAGGATATCTTTATAGATAGTAGATTTTTTTATAAATTCAAGGATGGAAATCTTAAAATATGTGTTGCTAAATTGATCTATAAGTTCATATCCATTATATTTGATCATAAGCTTTATCTTAAGAGGCATATGTTGTATATTAATAGGTGGTGGATTAGGTTTAACACCTTTACCTTTTTTAGTAGTGACAACATGGACCATGAAATCCAATATAAGCCATGGGTGAATAATGGGTGCAAGATTATGTATGTCACTTAAATAAGGTCTAGGTGAAACAAATGGTTGAAAGCATGCATGTTGGCATCTGGATACTAGCTTTATAACATTAAAAAAGGAATTTTAATAAATATTAAGTATTGTTTTCATTTTAAAACCATTTCATTATATTGATATATATGATTATTTATTTATATGATACCTTGAATTAACATAGTACAATAAAAATCTATCACTAAAATTACAAATTGTAACATAAAATGAGCTACACATGCATCCATAATGAACCTATTGATAGAACACAAAATCTATTTTTTAAATTTTAAAATATTGTTAAATAAAAAATAGAGAATTAGGAAACCCTAGATCAATATCTAGGTTTTTATGGATGAAAGTTCAAGTTAAAAAAAATATTTAACCCTAAAATATAGATATTGGGAATCTAGGATTAAATGGGTAGATATACCCTAGGGCAAAAGGATGGTAGACTTTCTCTAAAATAGGCCAATATATATATATATACCAAATGTATTATGTTGATATATGCCTAAAATGGAAATTACAACTATGTTATATATTGTAATGATAATGAAAACAAGATGCTTAGCTGATTTTGATGCTAATACAAATATAGATTTGGGATAGGCAATAGAAATTAGGTTGGATCTAAAATCTAAATCAGTAACGTAATTCTTTAAATTGTACCTATATAATCTTAAACACTTGTATTGAACTAGGATGTTTGCATTGATGCTACGATATAACTTAGATGTAGGTGTATAGCATAGAATACCTATTGAAAGTAGATGTGACCACCTAAATGATTCTGGGTTCTATGTCACCTTCACTTTGATGCATTTAGATATGGGTCATAGAATATCTCTCCTTATCAAAGAAAAAAACCATAGTTATTCATATTCATAGTGGTTTTGAAAAAAATGGGTTAGTGGGAACACAATATCAAGCTATCCTAAAGACCCTTCTATCATTGACTATTGCCTACATAGCCAATAATCTAAATACTTCCTCAGACTTATGTAGTTCTCCCCAATGTGTTGGATTGTGTCTGTATCATGCACTATGTGATAAAAAAGTACATATAGTGACCTGGATTTTAAATTAAAAAATATGGTTCATGGAGTGATCCTTTAGTACTTTAGACTTGTAAATATGTGTAGACAATATTTATAGAATATATAACACCTCAGTCTTGTACAATTGGCAAACTTTGTCTTTGGTTATTCATCTTTTATAGATATTTCCCAATTTAATAAGTTTTGAATATAATCTATCTTATTATTCTTAGCCTATATCTTGGTCCAAACAATCTTATGTTGATGACCTAGACCTTCTATCTTTCCCAGAATGCTTAACATATTCTAATCTTATGCCCCTACAAGTTTTGAGCCTATACATATTTTCTAATTGCCAAGACACAAGTGCCAGTCCCAAACCCTAGCATAAACACTAGTTTCTTACCCTAACACGTGTTTAATGCCCTAAAGTCAAATAATTTGCAAAGGAAACATATCTTAATGGTCAGCCTAAGTGCTTTAATGTGAGATATTTTGTAATAGGAGTGGTATATATTCGTAATCACTCTTAGTTCATTCTTCACCTAGCACATACCAAGGCAACTTGTCAAAACATTCAATCAAACACTAAATAAATCAAAATATTTCCTATTTTATCATATTCTCGTATCAGTAAGAGGAACAACACATGCACAAGTCTGAAGTAATAAAGGAGCATCCTAATAGACCAATTTACCAAGTTATAAGCTAGGTAACTAATGTAATTACTTTCCACATATTTCATGATTCACACACTAGAAAACATATATGGGAGAACTATGCTAGTATGAGGCCCTTCTTATAGTATTGTCTATGTAGGCAATGGTCATTAATAGAGGGGTATTTGGGATCAGATTGAGATCATGTGCCCACTAACCAATTTTTCCCAATGTCACTATGAATATGAATAACTAGGGTTTTTTAAATTTCATGAGGAGAATCAATCATGACCCAAACTGAAAGAGAATACAAACATAGAATCATCCAAGTAGTCACATCCTTATCTAATAGTTATTTTTTATAAGACACATGCATTCAATTTAGATAATAAGGTTGACACTAGTGTCGATAACTCTAAAGGCACTAGATCCAAAACTTGGTGACTATTACATAATCCTCTTCCAGTCCACTTCTTGCCTATTCTAGATCTAGAACTATGTTAACATCAAAACCATCTAAGTAAACTATTTTTTTGTCATTTTCATATCTAACATAGGTTTAGTTATTATTTATATCCTATCTCAATTTATTAAATTTATAATATGTTTTATTTGCATTTAGCATTTAATTAGCCTATTGTATATCTAATTATCACCTTTGTGAACTGTCATTTATATATTATTAAAATTCTCTACCCAAGTAGGATCCGCATCAAAATTTAGGGTTGAAAATTTGTTGACATATTTCATATGAATGCAAACATTTATGATTCTTAGGCTTTTTTAATCAACTAGGGTTTCATATTGCTATACTTTTTGATTTCCTAATTATATTATTTTGCATATAACCTAAGTATATCCCTAGATTTGGAGGTGGTCTTATTAAACAAATTGATATTCTCCTCCCACCACCTAAATGTCTCAAATTAATGAGGGACCTAATCCTATGGATCATGATGATACCAATGTTGAGAATGAAAAACATACTATTGAGGTTATTATATAAGAAGTTTCTGATAATGAAAACCACAAGTCTAATGAAACTAGTGAACAAGATCAAATAAATCATTAACATGTGTAATCAATTTCATTATTTCATGAGATTATTAATCAAAAACCTAAATATCTTGATGAAATCTTGAAAACCATATTAGAAATTAAAAAATCAAAAAGCAAAAATGACCTAACATGTCCATATATTGATCATGCCATTAGCACCATGGGTCATCCCCATGTACCAAAAAACCTCCCCTTGGACACATTAAAAACTAAAACATATAATGAGAGAATGGGATATGTACTTCAACCTTTGTTTCCTAAAAACACTATTACCTTATCTACCACGGGGATTATAAATGTTTTAACTCAAATACCAGTTTTAATGACTACTACTACTAAAACCATGTTCACTTCTCATTTTATGACTACTCATATTGATAATATAAATTTAAATGGGTTTACAATTCAAACACTCATTCAATTTATAAACACCTTTGAGGATAAGGTTACAAACATTAAACAAAATTCTTTAAAGTGTCCTCATGCTATTGATTCCAAAGATGTGTTTCATAATTCACTTGTACTTGAGATATATTTACACCCCTTAATAACTATTTTTATTTCACCGAAGTTCACATTTTATGATGACAAGAGTGATTTTGAACAACATCTTTGATCTTTTTATGTTTTATGCCTTGATTATGCCTCCAATGCTAAAATTTTGACCAAATTTTTTACAAGGAGTCTTAAGGGTTATAATTTGAGGTAATTATATGATTTACCTATCCAATACATGAGAGCATTAAAACCTATAGTAGATCAATTTTTGGCACATTTTTCCATTAATATTTATAAAAAGGTTTCCTATGCTCAAATTTTCAAAATTAAACAATGAAAAAATAAACTCATTAATGAATATGTCTTGAGGTACAAGACAATGTTGGTTAAAATGACTAATACTATGGAAGATAAAGAGTTGAAATAGATATTAAAAAAAAATTGATTTCTCCTTTACATGATTTCATTGTTTTCAAGAAGTTAAAATATTTTTATGACTTATGTCATATTGTATGAGACCATGAAATGAATCTTATCCCATTGAACAAAATTAAATATGTAACAAACACATTGACTACATCTATATCCAATGTAAAATGTACAATCAAACCAAGTTATAAGGTAAAACCTCTTGAGCCTAAAAAATAAACAATCATCATGATTAATTAAATTTCATAGTATCCTAATCATCTTATCTTATCTAATGAACTAAGGAGATAATTTACACACTTACCTAGGTCTCTTGATTCGTTATTCCCATAGCTAGTAGAGTTATATATTATATCTCTCCTTCATCATATAAAGGTTGACATGAATAGATCTCTACCCAAAGGATATGATACATATGCTTATTTTTATTATCACTAAGGACCAGGGCACTATACAAACATATGCTTTACCTTGAAGCATAAGATCTAATACCTCATTAATGAATAAAATATTACATTTGATGATCCTCCTAAAGAATCATGATCACAACTTGGTGATCACTGAAAATAGAAAATATTTAATTATCCTTTATAATATCATCATAATAAGGAACCAAAACTATAAATGGCATATAACACACATCCTCCTCCACAATGTTATGAACACCCATTGAATGGGATTATTGGTAACTATATGTGGCATACACCTTCTATGGTTTAGATACGTACTAATTTTTATGATAATGAGGTTAAGGATGATGACTATGATCTTCATTATTTATTAATTCAAACATTCCTTGATCACCAGCCTATATATAATGTTATAATTGATAATTTTACAAGTAAAAATGTTTGCACCATTACATTACTTACACATCTGGGTTATACTCATCATGATTTTCATCCTTTTATTAAATCAATTAGAGAATTTAATGGGACCTCTGAGAAGGTTATTTTTTAGATTGAGTTACCTTTATAGGTTGGTCTTATACATTTGGTTACTAATATTTTAGTTATACCCTCCACAAGCATTTTTGATATGTTATTGGGAAGACATTGTATCCATACACTTAGAGATTTACCTTATATAGTGTATGGGTGTGTTAAATACATTCACACCAATTAGGTAATTAATTTTTATGGTATTACATATGAGCATCTTCTTGAACAAGAAAAAATTATACTGAGACAACTAGTTATCAAATGTACTAAGGTTAAACCACTACAATAGGGTAATCAATAGACAATCCCCTTTACTAAGTGGCCAATACTTGAGAGTCCATTACATCAGAGACATATAGTGGATTCCATGAAATCCTCATCTTTTATTAGACACCATATTTAAACATACAAATCACCTAAACATGTTTCTAATATTGTTATTACAAATAAATCAAAGAGCACATAGAGATGGGTTCTATGAATCCTTATTTTTTCTATTACTACTTTATGACCTTAGATTCATATTATACATAAACAAAAAATTGCATATACTATAATGATAGTTATTGCATCTATACATACTCCTTGGTAGTACCATAAATTTCTTACACTAAGTAATAAGTGGTGAGATACATATGACCATCCTTTAGATGAGATCATATGATGATTTCACCACTTCATATATTCTAAAATGCCCAAAAAATAATAAAACATTCAAAAATCCAAAAATATTTTAAACACCTACATACTCTATTAGATCCTTGGCATCTATGTGTTAGTTCCATGTTGGTGGATGGCATATCAATTACTTTTACATATACATGTGTTTCATGCTTATATTTGAGTGTGATACAAGCATACACATATACATGATCTATTCTTATTTTTGATGTTGGGCCTTCCCTCTACTCATGTCATGTTGACATTAGAGGCACCTACTTCTTTAATCTTGATACCCATAGGTTATATGGTTTAATGATCATCCTTCATTATCATGTTTAAGTTATTATGTACTTACACATGCATTTATCCCTAATTATATATTATACAGGGTACTTGATATGTTATATAATAGAATTTTTTTTAATAACACATTTGACCTATGGACTAATATGATATATTATGTTGGTTTCTTATGATTTTATTTATGCACTTCCTTGAGTTTCTTACCTTGATATTATCTTACGTCTTTGAGCATTTGAATATATTCCTTTATTTTCATCCTCTGTGCCTATGTGTGATTTATTTCACATTTGAATATGTCATTATTTGTTGTATGGAAATTTAAATATGTCATTCTTTTTTTATGTAAATTTAAATAAGTCATGTCCCTTTGATTGTGTGGCATTAAAACATACCCCTTATTTATGGTTTCCTAAGACCATTGTATGTTGACTTGATTTTGAGTGATATCATGTGTGTACTTGATTTTCCTATTGATATTTCACTATTACTATCTAGATATTTTTATGATCTTTATCATGCATATTAAGCCTTCATGTGATCACATTGTTCTATGTGATTTAATGCTACATTTACCTAGACATGTTCTTCTATATGTTACATGGTTCCATTAAAAAATTATTTAGTTGTCTTATCCTTTTAATTTGAGGTAACTACTGATTTATATTTTTACCTCACCTCAAAGGGGGGCATATCAGTGGGGCACATCTCATAGAGTCATTTTTTTCACATTTATCATAGTTTTTAGATTTAATGGGGGCATGATTTGGAGGCATGTTATCCACAATTATTTAATATTATACATACCTAGATTTAATAAGGGCATGGTTTGGAATCGTGTTCTACACACTTATTCAATATTCGACATACCCAATTTAGTGGGGACATGATTTTGAAGCATGTTTTCCATAATTATTCAGTATTTGGCACATTTCTTTTGATTTGGTGGGGGAATGATTTAGAAGTATGTTATCCACACTTATTTAGTATTCAACTCAACTAGATTCAATGGGGGTATGTTTTGGGAACATGTCCTCCACATTATCACTTATTTCAATTTTAACATTTCTCCACACTGACATAGTTTTTGAATTGGTCAAAACACACAATTATATAATTTAGATTAATAGTTGTTGAAGAATTATATAAATTAGTACCATTTGTATACAAAATTTTAGCATGATACATATCTAAGGTGCATATTCTATGCAATGTGTGCCTAATATTATAAAATAAAAATTAGTTTCATAATTTAAAATAATCTCAAGGACTATCACCACCTAATACATTAGACTTTCACAAACTATATTAAGCCAATCTAATGCAATAGTTGGTTCAATTTTTTATATGGTTGAGGTTATTAAATAATTCAATATTTCAAAGTTTTTAGGTTGGACTTGATTGTATAATCTATCCTCAATAATTTGATGATATGAGTTGACTTGGTTCATTCATACTCACCAGGTTATAAGTATGATTGGGTCACATGGTTAAGCTAATCTCAACTATCTAATGACAACTCACATTTTATCCAAGTTTTGGGAATTACATTCCAATATCTCTTTATCTCATTAGATATATTAACTTTCCAAATTTATATATTTGTCATAATCTTAGTTTCAATGATTTATAATAATACATCTTTCAAATCAAGTTGCTAATAGGTAAGGTAGTTGTATCAATACATAGGTGTACTCCTAAACCTTGATCTTTTAATTTAAATAATTTAAAATGATTTTAATTTTAAATTATATGGACTGATTATATACTATAATATGCTCTTAGTTGTAGGTCAATCACTAGCAAAGCACTCAATTTGGACTCATGCAAAGGTAAGGTGTGTTATACACACTTAAGTACAAATTTGTTCTCCTTTAAACCAAAAATTTTATTACTAGATTAAAAGGGGGTAAATTTAGATGATATTTATGGATTACATATCACATTAGTATTGTACACATAGCAAACTTAGACCTTGGGTGTTCCTCTTAGTTTTAGACCTTTTTTACTTTTAAAAATCTTGCATCTGATCTATTTTATTCCCCTTGGCCTATATCTTAGTCTGACTAGTCTTATTTTGATGACCTAGACCTTATATCTTTCCCAGAATGCATAAAATTTTCTTATCTTATGCCTCTATAAGTTTTGAGCCTATACCTATTTTCTGACTATTAAGACACAAGCATAAGTCCTAGACCACTATATTGATGCTAGTGTCTTACTCCTAATGCATGTGTCTAGTACCCTAAAGTCGTCTAATTTACAAAACAAATGTATCCTAATGGTCAACCTAAGTGATTTAATGATACATGTTTCTCAAAAGGAATGGTATATATTCACAATCACTCTTCATTAATTATTCACCTAGCACATACCAAGACAACTTATTAAAACATTCAATCAAGTAGTCAATAAAGTAAAATATTTCCTATTTTCTCCTATTCTCATAGGAGTCATAGGAAAAATACATGCATATGTATAAATTATTAAAGGAGCAACCCAAGAGCCTAGTTTTATAATTTACAAGATAAGACACTTTTATAATTTCTTTCCACATATTACATGATTCACACATAATCCAACACATAAGGGAGAAATAAAATAGTATAAGTCCCTCTTCAAAGTATTAGTTATGTAGGCAACACTCATTGACAAAGGGTTCTTTTGGGTTAACTCAACAATGTGTGCCAATTAACCCATTTTTTCCAAGGTCACTATAATGATGATGAACTAATGTTTTTGACTTTGCATGAGTAACAATAGTACATGACCCAAATATGAATGCACCCAAGCAAAGACAAAGACAAAACCATAAAAATATAGATGGTCATATTCTTTTATATAAAGTATTCCATACAATATAATTATTTCTAGTTTAGACAATAATATTGACATAACTATCCATGGCTAATGCTAGTGTCTATAGCTTTAAAGGCACTCAATCTAAAATTTGGTGATTTTTATAAAATCCTCTCTGAGTCTACTTCCTTCATGTTATAGATCCAAAACTATATTAGCATCAAATCCAACTAAGTACATTATTTATTTTTCATTTTAATATCTAGCATAGGTGTACCTAATATTTTTAGCCTATCTCAGTTTAGTAAATTTAACATATGTTGCATCTAAGTTTAGAATTTCATTGACATGTTATAGATCTTATTATCACCTTTATGAATTGTCATTTATATATTCTTAAACCTATCTAACCAAGTAGGATCCACATACAAATTTAGGTTTAAACATGTTGTACCTATGATTAATATAGAAATAAGAGAAAATAGAGACTCTTTTCTCATTTTAGTGCTTGATTGAATGTTTTTAATAGTTTGACTTGTGAGAGTTAAGAAGTTGTTAGGTAGGAATTAATGAGGGTTGATATTATATTTATACCAATCCATTTCAATAATATCTCAAACTAAATCACTTTGGCTAACCATATGAATACATTTCATTTGAAAATTAGATGATTTTAGGGAATTGGGTACTTGCATTAGGATAGGACACTTGAAACAATGTAGACATATGACTAGGATATAAGTGTTTAGGTAGGTATAAAATAGGTGCATGCCTAAAACTTGTAAAGATGGAAGATAAGTAGGTTTATAACATTCTAGGAAAGATATAAGGTCTAGAAGTTGAAGGTATGTCGATGATAGTGTATATGACCAATGATAAAGTATATAAATTAGAGGTACATCCATGATATGTATTTTCCAAGTGTATAATATTGATTTGATAAATAATTTAAAAATAATGTCTACACCTATAATTCACTCATCTAAAAATAAAATTTTAATGATGTAGACACCTAAAATATAACATATCAAATGTGAGGCATAAAAGTGTCATGTGTATATAGATATAACAATGAGACATGTAATAAAGTGACCATATTTAAATTTAGACTACATAGTAAAAGTGCATGATATGTATCATGGCACCACTAATCAAGCTTAGCAAGCACAAAAAAGACAACACACAATGCCATGCAATGTCACATAATGTCATACAATAAGGCCAAGGGATGCATATAATGGACATTGATATGTCACAAAAAACTAAGTTAAGTGCTACACAAAAAGGACATTAAGAATGTCACAAACAAGGGACATGTTCAAATGTTACACATATAAGAATACATCACACACTTAAGGACAATGGCTATAAGCAATGGACATCTTCAAATATCACACAAGATTTTGTTTGCACATATAGGGATATAGGCCACACAAAAAAAGTAATAAATTTATATCTTGTCTTGAAATAAAGTAAACAACATTGAAGGAACATAGAATAAGTGAAAACTAATCTACACTATTCATATGTATCAATGATATACCATAACAAAGTAGCATATTCAGGTAACATAATGTAAGATATGAATAATTATTAAGACACTCATAAGATATGTATCTTAACAGGGTAAATAGGTCACATACAGATATAACCTATTATAATGTAACCCGTAGAGTAATATTCCCCTTTCATAGGCATGGCCACTAGGTAGAAGGGAATCCACCATATAAAAATTCATGTATGATATATATATCCTACATTACACTCATATGAATACCTATTAAAATGTATATTTTTTTTAAATAATTCAAAAAATATGTTATCTACTAAAATATGTGATAAATACCATATCTAAATAAATAAACTAACAACTCATGTAATGCCTAGTTCTTGATTTTTTATTTTTTTAATATTTTTGAATGTTTTTTGGATTTTTGATATATTTTTTTATATTTTTGACATTTTTGAAATGGAGTAGCATATTATCCCATTAATGTGAGGGACATAATGCATGATTATAACATATACATGGTAGGTGACTTTCCATGGATGAAGAGTGATACACGTATAAAAAACACACTATAAAAAGGCATTAGGTACTATAGCATAATTGTCTTGATCAGTGTTCATAGCATATATTTTAGGACGTATAACTTGGGAGGATGAAAGACTTGGTGGAATATATGGTATAATAGGATAAGGTCTCACTATTGTGTTTAATGTGGAACACATTTAACTATCCATAGTACTACCTAAGGATGAATTGTATAAGGTTTGTATTTATTTGAGTCTTGAGTAACTCTTAGATGTGAAACTTTCTATCTAGAAGGTTGTATCACTTTACTCTATAATTATTATATATAGGTGCAACAACTAATTATGCACTATGAACTTGAATAGGTTCACTAATTATACTTGTATTGTGATATTGAGAAGGTGTCATAATGAACTGTGGTGGGGGCGAGAGGAGAAGGAGGATATGCCAATGATTATAAATGGTAATTATATAGAATGCCTATAATTTTGACCTCTTGATTGTAGTGTATGTATCTAAGGCATAAATTTATTATTTATATTATTGTGCATATATTTAATATCTAAAGAATCATAATAACATATTAAAGACCCCTATGCTTGATAAAAATATAAATGGAGTAGCCAATGTTGTTGAATAACCTAAATCAATAACATCATATGCCCAAGAGTATTTTTTGTGTCCATAAAATACTTTTACTATTATTCATGTAGCTTATAAATCTTGATTTGTGTATCGAATATTTCAAATAAGTGTCACTATACATGTGTTTTCACTTGACCTATTTTTTATCATGACATTGTGTATGGGTTATTTGTTAATGTAATCTTGAATAAAGAGTGCATGTATGAACAATTATCAACAATATTACTACCCAAAAATGTGATAATAGGATGTTATTTTGATTTTCATATGAATTTATGAATAATACCATCTATTGGATGCCCATATGTTGAATGAGGAAAATGTGCATTGTATGCATGATGTACCACTGAATTATCCATATTCTATATTGTACCATAGTTTAGAAATGGAATACCAAATATTTTTAGCTTTACATTATAATTTTTATGTGGTATATCTTCCTCTATGGGTGTGTTTATCTCAATAGTATTATCATTAATAAGATCTTGTATCTTATTACTTATCTTGAAACATTTATTTTTAGAACTCCCAATACATCGTTGGTAATCACAATATGCATTAATGTTGAAGCCCCTATGTTGAGGCTTGGGAATATCAACCTATAATGGTGGAGGGAGAGATATAAGATTGTATTCAATAAATTTATTTAATAATATATGAGGAGGTTGTGGTAACCTTGGAAATTGCCTCCTTGGTGGAGCTATCAATTAAAGCTTATTATTTGGTTGTGATACTAAATTAACTATTTTTTTCTTGATTATTGATTTCATTATATCTAGCCTTGTAGTTTGGTTTGGTTTTAAACTTGATGTTTAAAGTAGATGAATTAGTTTATGTATACTTTATCTAGCTCAAAACTATGATATTGACTTATGTTTCTTTGATTATATGGCATAACTCATCAAAATATTTGAATTTGATGAACATGATAGACTAAGGGAGTGGTGTCAATAAACATTGTGTGAAGATATATTATAATTCATTTTATATGATAGAATTTTTCATATTGGATAGCATAGTTTTGTACCAAAGAAAAAATTAATTAATTAGCTCATTTGGCCCTTGCTTGAGTTTTTCAATTTATGCATAAGATAATTTTTCATCAATATTGATAAAGTGTGTTAGAAATTGATCTACCAAAGGGTTGAATGTTTTAATTAATTATAGTGGGATATCATATAACCATTTTAAAACATAGTCTTTGGGGTTTATTAGAAAGAGATTGGTTAAATATTTGCATAATCCAAGCATATTGCATGGAATAATTGTAGATGTTATTCAATATCACCTTTGACTTCATAGAGTGGCAACATAGGATAAATAAAGCCTGAGAGTATTTAGTAAGATGTTATATCAAGTGTAAAATAATTATGAAGTGTAGTATGATAATCCATTAAATTAATATCTCTAGAGACACCCTTCTCTAATTTCAACAACTTAGCATGTAAGGATATAAACATTTTCTTGAGAGAGTATGCATTAGGAAAGGTTGGTGGTGGACCATGCAAAGTAATCAAAAGAGGCATGTATGACAATTTTGTATAAATAAGCATATTAATTTATTTTAAACCATGTGATGCATCCATACATATATATTATGGCACATATAACTAAAGGTGTTGATGTGGGAATATAATAAATATTAATAACTGTAACACCTACAATGGGAACATTAACAACTCTGAAAGGAATCTATTATTTTTGTGATTGAGATAATTAAATCTTTGCTTGGTGTGTAGTTTTATATTATATGAGTAATTAGATAACCCTATCTACCTATTTATGACTTTCAAATAGTTTTGGATGAAAATTGGAAAATTATTTGACTTGTTTAGGATTTACTCCATTAAGCTCTTTGAGATCAATTTTATCAAAGCCTCCTAAATTATCTTGATTATCATGTTCATCATTAACATCATATTTGATTTGAATATAAGTTTTAAGAGTTATAATGTCATAGTGATTATAATCTCTATATTATCTATTATATAATAGATCAAAATGATTTGAATATGATCTACAAATATTTCACTTAGTCTAGCATTTTGTATTAGAGGAATAGAGGAATTAGCCTTCTTCAGTGGCATAAAAATATGAAAAAAAAAATGGTAAATATGGATGTAGATGATATTTATGGATTATATAGCACCTTATTATTTTACACTTAGAAAACTTAGACCTTGGTTATTACTCTTAGTTTTGGACCTTTCCCACTTTTGGAAGTTTCATATCTATGTTATATTGTGCCCTTTGGCTTATCTCTTGGTTTGACTAGTCTTTATGTTAATGACCCAAACCTTTTATTTTTCTCATAATGTAAAACCTAATTATCTTCCACCTCTACAAGTTATGAGTATGTACCTAATTTATTGTTCCTTAGACACTAGCATCCTAGATAGACACCTATGTCAACATAAGTGTCCTACTCTAACACAAGTGTCCAATGCCCTATAGTCATCTAATTTTTAAATAAAATGTATCCTAATGGTCAGCCTAAGTTATTTAATGTGATTTATTTCTCCAAATGGATTTATATAAATATAATATCAACCCTCATTCATTCCTAACCTACAAAACACCAACACAAACCAAGGCAACTTATCAAAGTATTCAATGAAGCACTAAAAAAAGGAAAGCTTCCCTATTTTATCTTATTTTGATATTAGTCATAGGGAAAAAACATACACAAGTCTGAAGTACTGAAGGAGAAACATAAAATCCTAATTCTCTAAGTTATAATCTAGGTCACTATTGTACTTGCTTTCCACATATTACATGATTCACATATAAGCCAACATGTAGGGGAGAACTACATCAGTTTGAGGTCCTCTTCAGAGTATTGGATATGTAGACACTTCTCATTGGCAAAGTGGTATTTGTATTTATCTCAATAATGTTTTCCAACTAACCCATTTTACCCTAAGGTCACTATGAAGATGAAGAACTAGAGTTTTGAAATTTCATAAGGAGTGATAGTCCATGACCTAGATATATATGCACCAAAATAAAGGCAAAAATAAACCTAGAAGCATCCAAGTTATTGCATCCTTTTCCATTAGGTATTTCATATAGGTCACCTATGTTAGGTTTAAAAAATAATGTCAATACAACTATCCAAGGCTAACATTAGTGTCTATGGATACAAAGGCACTCAATCTAGAATTTGGTGACTATTATAGAATCATCTTCTAGTCTACTTCCTGCTTGTTCTAAATCTAAAATTATGTCAAAATCAAAACTATATAAGTACATTACTTATTTTTCATTTCCATATCTATGATATCTATACTTACTATTTTTAACTTATCTTAGTTTAATGAATTCAACATATGTTATATCTAAGTTTAGAATCTAATTGGCATGTTAAAGAGATACTTTATCAACCTTGTACCTTAGGATATCTCTATCCCCTTTAACCCTATATAATCCTAGTCTATAAATTTAGGGTTAGATATTTAGTGAAACTAATATTTGAGCACCAAACCCTAGGTGGTTTAGTTTTATTTTTTCTATTTCCTATTTTCCTAATTAATATACTTTCTAACAAATTCTAAATTGTTCATTTATGAAAAAATGGAAAATTTTAATGCAAAAAATTGATTTCAAATAGAAGATAAATATTAAATGATTACTCATCTCAATAATAACAAGATCTTAATGGATGCAATTTTATATTTTATAAGAGATTAAATAAGTAAACATGATAAAACTAAGGTTTCTTCATCTAGTGATGGTGAGTCCTTAGAAGGTAATACAACTAATTTCATACCAATCAATATAGATGTATATAGTAGAGGCATATATTATGTCTTTCAAACTTTGTTTCCTGAAACTACTATTGATACATATACCATGGGGATAAAAAATATTTCAAATCAAATACCAATTTATATGCTTCTTAAAACCATGAATACATCCACTTTTATGACTACTCAGCTTGCTAATATAAATCACAATGGGTCCATAGTTTAAACACTCTTTCAATTTATAAAGACCTTGGAGGACAAGGTAAAAAACATTGAACAAAATGTTTTAAAGTGTTATCATGATATTGATTTCCATGATGTGTTACATAACTCTCTTTCACTTGAGATATATTTTCACCCTTTACCAACTATTTTTTTGCACTTAAGTTCACATTTAATAATGGTAAGGGTGATCATGAATATCATATTCAATAATTTTATGTGTCATGCCTTAACTATGCCTCTAATGATAAAATTCTGACCAAATTATTCCAAAGAAGCCTCAAGGAATATGATTTGAGGTGGTTATATGATTTACCTCTCCAATCTATGAAAGCATTTAAAACTCTTACATATCAATTTTTAGCACACTTTTCCATTAATATTTCTAAAAATGTTTCTTATGATCAAATTTCCAAAACCAAATAAGGAAAAAATGAACCTATCAATTAATATGTCTTAAGTTACAAGATAATGATATCTAAAATTACCAATTCTATGGTAGATAAGGAGTTGCAAGACATATTCAAGTAAAATTTTCTTGTTCCTTTACATTATTCCATTATTTTCAATAAGTTCAAATCTTTTGATGAATTATGACATGTTATATAGGATCATTAAATGATTGTTATTTCATTGAATAAGATCAAGTATGTAGCAAACACACTAACTACATCTACATACAATTCCAAATTTATAATCAAACCAAGTTATAAGATAAAACCTCCTGAGCCTAAAAAGAAAAAAAACAACATGCTTATTACAATTTAACATCGACTTAATTGGTTTGACCTATATAAGGCACCAAGGAGAAAATTTACATGCTTACCTAAGTATCCTAATTAATTACTCACATAGATAGTATAGTGTCATATTATATCTCTCCCTCATCTTATATAGGTTGATATGAATAGACTTATACCCATAGGATATGATGTGAATGCTTATTGTGACTATCACCAAGGACTAGGACATTCTGTAAACATATGTCTTACATTGAGACATAATATACAAGACCTTACTTATGACCAAAATGTTACATTTGATGATCCTCCCAAGGAATCAGGTTCACAAATTATTGATCACTAGAAATAAAAAATAATTAACAATCCCTTGGAAGACCATTCTAAGAAGGATCCATAAGTGAAAATGGAATATAATTCACATCCTCTTCAATAACATTATGGGGACCCATTAGATGTGATTATTGGTACTTAAACATGACATATACCTATTATGGTTCAAATACTTATTAATTTTGATGATATTAAGATTAAGGATGAAGACTCTAATAGTCATTCTTTATTCATTCAAGCATTCCTTGATCACTAGCCTATACCCAATGTTATTATTGATAATGGTGCAATTAAAATTTTTGCACCATGACATTAATTATAAGTTTTAGGTTATACTCATCATGATTTGCATCTTTCTACTAGATTAGTTAGATTATTCAATGGGACCTTCTAGAAGGTCCTTAGTGAGATTGACTTACATTTATAGGTCGGTCCCACACATGTGGTTAATACCTTTTTTAGTTATACCTTCAATGGGAATATTTTATATGTTATTGGGAAGATATTGGATACTTAAACTTTGAGTATTTCTTTCTAAAGTGTATAGGTGTGTTCAATAAATTCATGCCAATTGAGTAATTATAGTTCTTAGAATCTCATATGATCATTATCTTGAATAAGAAAAGACTTATACCCATGCATCTGAATATAAAACCTACTAAGGTTAATCCAGCATAAAAGGGTAAGTAACATGCAATCCCTTTTACTAGGTGTCCAATACTTGGGATACCATTACATTAGAGACATATAATGGATTCCATAGAATCCCCATATTCTATTATGCACCATATTCAGACATCCAAATCAGTTAAACATATTTGTACTATTACTGTTCCAAAGAAAACATAGAGTACATAGAGATGGGTTTGACAAACCCCTATTCCTTTTATTTCCACTTCATGACCATAGAGTCCTATTAGACATACATAGAGCATCATAGACACTATAGTGACAAATATTTCAATTACACATGCTCCTTGATAGTACCCAAAATTACTTGCACCAATTTTTGAGTGGGAGATACATGTGAACATTCTTTTGATGGTATCATAGGATGATATTTCATCTTTATATATTTCAAAATACCAAAAAAATAAAATAATTTAAAACTCAAAAAACATTTTTAGTATAAAACATGTTATATTATCTGCTTGGCATCAATGTGTTAGTTTCATATTAATGTATGGAATATTAGTCACTCCTACATACACATGTGTGTCATTATTATATTTGAGTGTGATACATGAATACATAGATACATGATCTATTCTTATATCAGATCTTGGGCCTTCCCTCTACTCATTTCATGTGGAAATTGGGGACATCCACTTCTTTGGTCTTGATACACACAAGTTAGATAGTTTGATGATCATATTTCATTATAATATTTGAGATTATATATACTTACACATGAATTTATCCATGATTATATATTTCATAGGGTACTTGATATGCTATACACTATGTTTTTTGCTAACACATTTGATCCATGAGATACTATGATATGTTTATGTTAATTTCTTTTGCTTTACTTTATGCACTTCCTTAAGTGACTTATCTTGTGATTGTCCTAATTGTTTGAGCATTTTAATATGTTAATTTATTTATGATCCCCATGCCTATGTATTATTTCTTTGGAATTTTGGTATGTCATTATTTTATTGTATAAACATTTGAATATATCATTCTTGCTTTTGTGGATATTTGACTAAGTCACGTTCCTTTTAGTGTGTGGCATTTAAATATGCCCCTTGTCTTTTATTTTCCTAAGACCATTATATGTTAAATTTTTTTTGAGTTCTCTTATGTGTGTGATTTATTTACTTTTTGAGTTTGTACTCTTACTATATAGATGTTTCCATGATCTTTATCATAAATCTTAGGACTTCATGTGATCACATTGTTCTATGCACTTCAATGCTACATTTACTTAGACATGTTATTTTATATGCTACATGGTTACATTAATATATTATATAGATTTATTATCCTTTTTAGGTGAGCTAACTATCAATTTCTATTATTCCTCATCTCAAAAAGGTGGGTCATATCAGTGGGGGCATGACATAGAGGCACGTTCTCAACATTTGTTATAATTTCTAGATTCAGTGGGGTCATGCTTTAGAAACATGTTTTCCACACTTATAAAGTATTCAAAACATATATTTTTAGTGGAGGAATGCTTTGGAATAATGTTATCCATACTTATTCAACATTTGATAGACCTAGATTTAATGGGGGCATGTTTTGGAAGTATGTTCTCCACACTTATTTAATATTTATAATACCCATATTCAGTGGGGGAATTATTTGGAAACATTTTATACACACTATTTTAATATTAAACACACATAAATTCAATGGGGTAATGCTTTGGAAGCATTTTATCCACACTTATTCAATATTCAACACACCTAAATTTTATTGGGGTGTGTTTAGGAAACATGTCCTCCACATTAGCACTTATTTTAGTTCTCGTATTTCTCCATATATAGTGGGGGAAATATTCATAAGCATGTTATCCACATTTAATAGTTTCCAAATTGGCTAAAGCAGACAATTATATAATTCAAATTCAAATTTGTGGCATAATTCTATACATTGGTACCATTTTTATACACACTTTCAACATGAGAAACATTAAGTTGCACATGCTATATAATGTGTGCCTAATATTTCAAAAATGAAATTAGTTTTATATTTAAATACACTCTCAAGGACTATCATCACCCATGAGGATGGACTTTTATGGATCTTTTTTGGTATGTTTGAGGTGATTAAATCACTCAATCTTACCAAGTTTTTAGGTTAAACTTGATTTTATCATCCAACCTCACCAATTTTATTATGGTAATTGACTTTATTCAATTTTTATTCACTCATTATCACTAGGATATAAGTATAATTGGGTTACATGGTTGAGTTAAGCTCAACTATCGAGTGAAAACTCACATGTTCTCCAAGGTTGGGGGCATATACCTTTCAATCTCTCTCTATATCCTTAGATATATGCATTTTATAAATTTACATATATTTATCCTAATCTCAGTTTTAGAGCCTTACAATGATACATATTTTAAAATCAACTTTACAATAGGCAAGGTGGTTACATCGATACACATGTGTACTCCTAAACCTTGTTCTTGCAATTTCAATAATTTAAAATGATTTAAATTTTAGACTATATACATTGAATATGTACTGTAACATATTCTTGGTTACATGTTAATCACTATCAAATTAATCAAGTTAAACTCATGCAAAGGCAAGGAGTGTTATACACACCCACATTTCTTCTTTTTTACACTAAAAATTTCATTACTAAATTAAAAGGGTGGAAAATGTAGATGATATTTATGGATTATTTATCACCTTAGTATTATACACTTGGAAAAATTAGACCTTGGTTATTCCTCTAAGTTTTGTAACTTTCCTACTTTTGTAAGTCTTGCATATATGCCATCTTGTGCCCCTTGTCCTATCTCTTGGTCCAAACAGTCTTATGTTGATGACATATCTTTTATCTTGCCAAAAATTCTTAAAACCTACTTATCATCCATAACTTTAAGTTTTTAGTCTATAACTAGTTTCCCATTCCTTGTAAACTAATATCCTAGATAAACACTTACATAGACACATGTGTCCTACTCTAATGCAAGTGTCTAGTTCCCTAAAGTCATCTAATTTTCAAATGAAACATTTCCTAATGGTCATAATAAGCAATTTTAATGTGATTTATTTATCTAAAGGGATTGATATAAATACAATATCAACCCTCATTAATTCCTAACCTATGAAACACCTATCACAAACTAAGGTAACTTATCAAAGAATTTAATCAAACACTCAAATCAAATCTTCCCTATTTTATCCTATTTTCATATAAATCATAGGGACAACACATATATAGGTCTGAAGTATTTAAAGATCACCTAATAGTCTAATTTTTCAAGCTAAAATCTAGGTCAATATTGTACTTGATTTCTATATATTATGTTATTTACATGTAATCCAACATGTATGGAATAACCACATTAGTTTGAGGTCCTCTTTGGAATATTTTCTATGTAGGCAATACTCAATGATAGAGGGGTATTGTGGGTCAGTTCAATACCATATTCTCATTAACCCATATTTCCTTAAGGATAATTTTAAGATTAATAATTATAGTTTTATAATTTCATGAGTAATGATAGTCCATGACCCATATTTGAATGCACCATAGTGAAGGTGAATAAAAACACATATGAATCTAGGTGGTTAGATCCTTTTCTAGTAGATATTTTATATAGGACACCTATGTTAGGTTAAAATAATAACATTTATGTAACCATCCAAGGATGATGCTAATGTATATAGATAAATAGGAACTCAATTCCACATTTAGTGACTATTCTAGGATCATCTTCTAATCTACTTCCTACATATTCTAGATCTAGAACTATTTAACATTAGAACTAGTTAAGTACATTACTTCTTTGTCATTTCCATATCTAGCATAGTTTTACTTACTATTTTAATTCCTATCTTAGTTTAATGAATTCAAAATATTTTATATCTAAGTTTAACATCTAATTGGCCTACTATAGAGATATTTTATCACCCTTGTACCTTAGACTATCTCTATCCTCTTTAACCCTAACTAACCTCAAGTTAGAAATTTAGGGTTAAACACTAGACATGGTGTATTTGATTTTTATTCTATCAAATATAATAATACTAGTATTAAAATAGTGAACAAGTCCTAAATATAACTAACTATGGAGGATTCCACCATCCTGTAGCCATACTATCCCATCTCCAGTGTATGTTGAGAGTAACTTCCCATGGCTAGTTGCTTACTAATACATAATAAAAACAAATGGTTGAAGGATTTATATGGTTTAAAAACAAAACCCTAGGAATTTATGTTATATAATGAGGTACTTATAAACTAAAATACATATATAATTATATCTAATGGATTGAGTATTAGAGAAATAACCCTCACACCATGGTTCAAGTCAATGTGAAGACTATTTTGCCTAGAATGACAATTCAAAAGAGTTTAGAAATTGTCAAAACATAATTTGTAGAAAATAAGGGGAAAAATAAAAAATAGATTTAGATCCAATAAAAGAAAATAATTTTATGAAAGAAAAACAAGAATTTAATTTGAATTATTGAGGTTAAATATAATTTTTTTAGTGTTTGAAAATCATGAATTTAGCCAAAAACCTAGAACAAAAATCATAAAAGAAATAAATACTCAAAAAAATATGTGCTCACTAATATGTTTTACCTTATTTTTGATTTAATAATTTATGTGTTGCGTATCAGGTGTAAAACTACATAAACGACTAGATTGTTAAAGACATACACTTATCAATAATTCTGATTTGTATAGTTTTGGAAAACACTAGGAAGAAAAAAATTAGATTAAACCCACATTTTTAAAATTATTTTAGATATATGAACATGGAAATTATAAAAAAACTAGATTATGACTTTTATATATTAACAACATAATCTAAAACTAATTTTGGATAGGTTTGTGCTCTCTAGATAGTAGTGTAGGTTGGTCATGTATGATTATTGTGAATTTGTCCTAGTTGACTGTGACTAATGACTGATAGTAAGAACAGAGAAATGTATAAAAATGATAATGTGTTTAACCATAAAATATATAGATATGGATAATATAAGGTTAAATGGGTATAGATATCCTAGGGCACAAGGATGGTAGACTATCTCTAAAGTAGGCCAATTAATTGTAAAACTCAAAAAAACATGTACTTAATTTACTATCTTGAAATATGATAAATATAAAAAGTAAAACTATAATAAATATTGAAATGATAATGAAAAAAATATAATTATATAATTATGATGCTAATATGGATTTGGATTTGTAACATGAATAAATTAAATTGGATCTAGATTCTAGATCAACCACATGATTCTAAAAATTATACCTTTATAGGCATAGACACATGCATCGACCTAGAAAGCTTATAGTGATGTTAATTTCTAACTCAGACATAGGTTCCTAGTATAGAATATTTAATGAAATTGGATATATCCACCTAGATGATTCTAGGTTCTATATTTCTGCCACTGTGATGCATTTAGATCTAGGTCATGGACTATCACTCCTTATCAAATGAGAAAACCCTAGTTCTTCATCTTCATGTTAGATGTGTAAAAAAATAGTTTAATGGGTACACATTATCAATTTTACCCAAAGACACCTCTATCAACGAGTTATTCCTACATATATAATACTCTAAATAGGGCCTCAATCTTATGTAGTTCTCCCCTATGCATTGGCTTGTGTGTGAATCATGTAATGTGTGATAAATAAGTGTATACACTTATATTTTCTTATGTAATCTCTTGTCAGTATTATTATGATTAGGTAACACTAATATCATCATTATTTTCATCCAATAATCAAATTAATATCATATCAGACTCATTATAATATTTATTCTATAATCCTAGATTTCATTTCATCACACATTAACCTTACTCTCCTTCTCATGTCTAATTAATTCTTCTTATAATAATCCCACTTTTATCCCAATCATATCTTAGTCAATATTTAGGAATTTAAAATTCCCTCACCTACCCCATATCTACCTAACACTACTGAATATTTTTTAATGATATCATGGTGATGTCATATAAGTTCTTGGTGAGTGGATGAATAACCCTAATAGTTTAAGTGTTAATGACAAAGTGTGTAATGTGCTTGTCCTAGTATGTTTGAAGTATGATTGGTTGACCTTCTATTTTAGCATGGTTAGAGATATTCAAGGATGAGTTTGGAATATTGAGATTGTGAAAAAGGTACCTAATATGTTTTATAAGATTTTAGTTCTTATGTGCATGAGTTGATTTCATCTTGTTAATCATTATTGTCATCTAGACATTTTGGGTCTAGTGGTAGAAAATTTGAGTAGGTAATTTGATGGCATCAGCATTTCCATGTGTGGATGAGTCATGGGGAGTTGGTCATATGGTTATGATCAAATTATCCTTTAATTTTTATGTGTAAAATTTTAGGTTATGCACCTAAACATAGTCAAAGATATGTGGGTACAAAGTTGGGTTCTCAAGCATTTTGACGCTATTTTTTATGTTCAAATAACACCAAGTAAGAATGTTGATGATGTTATCATTCGTATGTATAAAGGTTTTAGGAGTAAATTTTAAATGGTTTTATTTGATATTATTTCTAATTTTTATGTTATAAATATTAGGTCATGCACTTAAGTGCATCAGAATATATGCAAGTGTAAAGTTGGGCTCCCAAGTAGTTTGACATCATTTTCCCATAGCTAAATTTGCATTTGGCAAGAAAGAACCAAGTAAGAAATTTTGTGATGGCATATCTCACATGTGTGGATGTTTTAGAATAATATGATAATATGGGTTTTTTTAGTTATGTTCTTAGTTTATTTTTTCTAATTTTTAGGTCAAGCACCAAAGCGTGTTAAAAGATATGCATGTTCAAAGTTGGCCTTCCAGACAAGTTTTTAACATAGTTGGTTTTATGGAAAAAAAAATTGAGTGATAATTTTAATGTAATTATAAATAAAATATGTGATGTTTTTAGGATTAGTTTTTCACATGGTTGGATTCTCCTAATTGAGGAGATCATATGATCCAAATTTGAGATCATACGAGTAAATGAGGCAAAAGTTATTGAGGTTTAAAGTTGGCTTCTTAGACAAATTTCAATGGTCCACGTACTTAGTCTATTTTTCACGAGTTAAATATCAAGAACAAATGAAGATAACATAGTTTTTAGGTGATTATATAAATTTGATCTAATGGTGTGTGCTGAGTGATATGGTAATAAGTGCATAATGTTTAACAATTAAAGTGCTCAGAAAGCATGTGAGGGTGTCAAGTGTCATTATCATAGGGGTTCTGAGCAAGATTGAAAGGTGAGAACTATAATATAAATACCTAATTGATCTATATAAATTGATGGATCATGTTGACTCAAAGTTTCCATATTTCATGAGATGAGGTCAACTGTTATATGTTTAACTATGATCATTTACATTTGAATATTTGAATTTAATAAAGGGAAAAACTAGTTTGTGGTTTTTGGACCATATCTTTTGATCAAGGATGAATTTACTCATTGTGTAAAAATAAAAGTGGTATAATTCTCAAAATAACATTTGGAAATATATATTTTAAAATGTGTATAGTCATAGTTATAAAGGTTCAAAGTTGACTATGTGTTCATGCGTATTCTACAAGTGACCTAAAAAGGATAATTAAGCTTGTGTAGATGTTGTTTTGATGTTTCATGATGAGTTGGATATTGGAGAGTGTTTTATACTCCATGAGTAACATTTGTGTGAATTATGAAGGTTTTACCAATCATATGCAGCATGAAAAAAGGTTTAGAAGTTGACTGTATATTCATTCATGGTGATTATGTGGACATAATGTTGATTGAGCTTGTACACAAGAGTGTACTAATAAATATAAGAATTTTAGGATGACTACAGGGTCATGTAGTGTGAACCTATGATTTTATAAGTGGTCTTATGTTCTTTTTTTGCTTGTCGATGTGCTAAATGGGTGAATAGGTCTCTATGAGACCTATAAGAGCTACAAGGGCCTTATTAAAAAGGTGTAACTATTTAACGGTGACCCATAGATGCTATGGATAACCTATGAAGATTGTATTGATCTATGTCTCGATCAACTAGTTTAATTAAGGGTTAAGGCATGCCTAATGGCTGACCAAGATGGTGATTATCAAGTATGCTCTATAAATAGTGAAATCAAAGATGGTTATTTATAGACTTGAGTGAGAGAATTAGGAGAGGTTTGAGAGAGGATTATGCATGTGAATTATGGAGATAAGGATGGATAGAGTGTCTTTTATGTGAGTTGAATATCATAATAGATTGAGAACTATTTATATGTCTTATAGGTCATAATTCTATTGGCATAATAGTGCTCTTACTATTTGAGTATGAGTGAAGGTGAAGAGTGATAAGTAGAGATCCATCATCAAGTGTTATAGACATTATTTAAAATGTGTATGTGTTCATAGTTGTTATTTTGGTATCTCAACATCTAATGGGGTTACATCCTCCTTTCAAGGTGAAACTTGATAAAGGCCTAGTTGTTGTTTTAGCTCAGCTAGATAGGTGTGGTATCTACTTATGGGATTTTAGTCCCACTAAAATTAGGGATGGTAGTTCCTTGATCAGTTTTAGATAGTTTAAATTGGCTCTTATTATTATAATATAGTAGTCTAATTATAATTTTAAGTGGTTTTTCTCCCCCAAGAGGATTTCCCACATATGTGATGTGTTATGTCATTGATCTTACATTGTCTCTCTTGCTCATTGTTATGAATGATGTATATGATTCATAAATTCTTATGGTAATTTATTAAGAACTAAAAAGTGATTTTAATTGAAATTGGATCTTTTAGGCTCACTGATTTACCACCCTCCCCCCTCTCAATGATTGTACCTCTAATAATTGATATCAGAGTAGGTCCTTCATGTAAAGTTTAACCACTTGAAGGTGATCAAAGGTAAAATGGTTGAAAAATAGGTTATGGCTTGTCTTCAAGACAATATAGTATGATATTTATCATAATTTAATGGTGTGAATACATAAGTGAAAAATCTAGAGGCAATAGTCAATAATCTATAGGTCATGTTGAATAAAGATCTCAAGCAAAGAATGGAACAATCAGAAAGTAAAGTCATGACTTACTCAAATGTACTCTTATTCAAGGACAAAATGGATTTCAACTCCACCAAAATAATCAAGAATGAAAATTCATAGATCAGTAATGATCAAGAAAAAATGAGGTCAAATATGAACAATGTATTCAATGGGTATTTCTTCTCCTACAATCATTTTAGTCATAGATATAGATACTGCACTCTCTCATTAGAGATAAAAAAAGATCTCATATGCTACAATTGTAACTAATAAGGTGATATAGATAAAAATTTAAAAATATCATTTTGGAAAAAGGATATACAAGTCATTGACACTATCAAATGGTTCAAGGAAACTAAGTCTAAAGAAGAAAAGAAACAAAACTTAAGTAGATCACCAAAGGAAGAGTCATTGTTTGTTAAAGTTTCCTTTCATACTCAAGAAGATGAGAATAATAGATGGTTCATAGATAGTGGATGCTCAAATAATATGACAAGAGACAATAGCAAGTTTATCTCTCTCAAAAATACCAACCCAAGTGTGGCTAGATTTGGTGACAACAAATATGCTAACATAGTCGGTAAAGGTATTGGGAGTTTGGACAATGGTCATACTAGAACTTAGAATGTCTTATATGTAGAAGGTTTGAAACATAATCTTTTAAGTGTGAGCCAAATGTATAAGTAAGGAAATGTTGTAACTTTTCAAGATGATGTATGTGAAATAAGAAATGCAAAATCTAGAAGATTAATTACAAATATTCATAAAATAAATAGCAACATGTATGTATTCTATGAATCCAAGAAGGAAGAGTGCTTCATAAGTCAATTAGATGAAATATGGCTTTGGCATATAAGGCTTGGAAATATAAATTTTGATAATATTATAAAAATTAGTTTAAAAGTGTTGGTTAGGCATATGCCTAAGATTTCTAAGATTCCTCATTCTCTTTGCAAGGCATTTCTTCATGGGAAGCAAACCAAGACAGGATACAAAACCAAGGAATTCTCCAATATAAATCGATTGGATTTGATACACACTTATCTATGTGGACCTATGAGAAATAAAAGTATCCAAGGTAATAGATAATTCATGCTTCTCATTGATGCTTTTTCTAGGATGACTTGTATATTCTTTCTTAAAGCAAACTAGAAACTTTTGAAAAATTTATGGCATTCAAATCTCTTGTGGAAAATGATAAAATTTCAAAGATCAAGTGTGTGACATCATATAGAGGAGGTGAGTTTTGGTATCATAATTTTGATGATTTATGTGAATAAAATGGGATAGGAAGACAATTTTATGCTACTATAACACCACAATAGAATGGTGTGGTTTAAAGGAAGAATATGATTGTTGTTGAGATGGGTAAAACCATGATTCAAAAGTCAAAATTGTCAAATGGTTATTGGGAAGAGGTAGCCAACACTTCTATTTTAATCCTAAATAGGTGTCAAATTAGAGTAAATGGTAATAAGACTCATTATGAGCTATGGAAGATAGAATGGCTAATGTCAGACATTTCAGAGTGTTAGGAGTAGGTGCTTCATCAAAAGAGATGAAGACAATCTTGGAAAATTTGATTCAAGACATGATGAGGGCATCTTCCTAGGTTACTCTTCTATTAGTACTACCTATAGGTGCTTCAACAAGAGAATTCAAAAAAAAAAATTCAAGTTCAAATGTAAAGATAGATGAGACAAGTAGAGTCAAGAAGCCCAAATTATAGGTAAGTGATTTAATTCAAAATTTTATTACAAACATTGATGAACTATCCATTCAAATAGATGATGAAGATGAAGATTAGGAAGAAATACAATACTCTATAGATCAATCTAAAAGAGTTCATAAAGATCATCCAATGTCTCAAGTTATTGGAAATGTTAATGAGAGGTTACAAAATAGAAGGAGAATGTTGATCAATCAAAATCAATATGACTCAACTTTGTTATTCATGATTGTACCCAAAACATTTATGGAAGCTACTAAAGATTAAAGTTGGAATGATGCAATGGATAAATAAATTAATCAAATAGACAGGAATGAAACATGGGACTTAGTTCCTAGGCCAAAAGATAAAAACATGATAGGTACCAAATGGGTTTTCAAAAACAATATGAATGTGAAAGGAGAAGTCACAAGGAATAAGGCTAGATTGGTGTGTAAAGGATATGCTGAGGTTGAAGGAATAGATTTTGATGAGACTTTTCCTCCTATGGAAAGAATGAAATAAACTAAAATATTTTTGGCATATGCATGTTCAAAGATTTTAATTTATATCAAATGGATGTAAAATATACATTCTTGAATGGCAACTTAGAAGAAGAAGTCTACATTGAGTTACCTAAAGGATACTTCATGAGAAGTAATCAAGATTTTGTGTTTAAATTTAAGAATGTTATGTATGGTCTCAAACAAGCTCTTAGAGCTTGGTATGATAGGATAGATAATTATCTTTTGAGTCAAGGTTTTAAAAAGGGGTTAGCTGATAGTAATTTCTACATTAAGATAGAAGGTAATAATTAATTGATAGTTGTATATGTTGATGACATAGTTTTTGGATCTGAAAATGATAAAATGAATAGATAATTTGTAGATACTATGAAGATTGAGTTTGAAATGTTAATATTAGGATAATTTTATTTCTTATTAGGATTAAAAATTAATCAAATTGATATAGAGATATTCATTTTGTAATATAAATACATCAAGTATGTACTAAAGAGGTTTGACATGATGGATTATAAGCTAATATGTACTCCAATGATCACAAGATGTAAGCTAAGTATATTGGATGACTCACCAAAATTTGATCAAAATTTGTATAGATCCATGATTAGAAGTCTTTTTTACTCTAATGCATCTAGGCCTAACATCATGCAAGCAGTAGGTACTATATGAAGGTTTCAAGATGACCCTAGCGAATCTCACTTAAAAGTAGTCGAAAGGATCTTGAGATATCTCAAAGGCACCATAGACTATGGTTTATGGTATCCTAGGAGTAAATAATTATTTTTAAAATCATATGCTAATGTTGATTAGGTAGGATGTGTGGATGATAGGAGGAGTACCAGTGGTGGGGTCTTCTTCATGGGATAATGCTTGGTGTTTTGGCTAAGTAAGAAGAAAGCCTCAGTCTCTCTATCAACTATAGAAGTTGAGTATATAATAGTTTCCTCTTTTTGGACACAATTCATGTGGATGAAACAAACTTTGGAGGATTATAAGGTAAGACAAAATGGACCTTATCCTATTTATTATGACAATACTAGTGTAATTAGTATCTCAAATAATCCTTTTATACACTCAAAAACTAAACACATTCCTATTATAAATAATTTCTTGAGAGAATAAGTGATTAATCAATGTGTTAAGTTGGAGCATGTGCCTAAAAAAGAGTAGCTTTTAGATATTATGACCAAACCATTGTCAAAAGATACTTTTGAGTATTTAAGACAAAGCTTAGGTATCATTTCTTTATCTATAAATCAATAAAAGGTCTCTGGTTAAGGGGAAGTAAAATGTTCATGAGCTTGATCTAGAGGTTTGTGAAGGAGATATAGTATAGTTTTATAATGGGTGTTTTTAAGGTGGTTTAATAAGGTTTGGTGAGTGGCATGAATAACTATTGGTGATCCTTGTGGTAGATTGACAAATAAGGCTAGTGAGCATGTGTGGTGGTTATTCATGGTGTATGGAGATATGAAGATTCTCAATATGTATAATAGATAAAAAAATGTTAGGTGGAATCCCTCCCAAATTATTATTGGTGATTTCCATTAGATTCTAGTGGTTTTATATGTTCTCTATTCATTGGTGAGAGTGTTGGCATGGAGTAAGAGGAAGTTGTTAAGGCAAGAAGAGCTAGGATAAATGTAAGGGTGAGTTTGTATCATATTTATAAGGTTTTATTCTACTATTATTGGTATTTTTAGGTCCTCGGGATAATTTGGTGCCCACTTTGTCATTATGTAAAAGGGGGAAAAAGTTCCTATTGTGAGAGTTCTTGAAGATATAGAAGGAAGGTGAGATGTATATTATTATTATATATGATGATTGTTAACATCAATGACAAAGGGGAATATTATTTAATAGTTTTAAATGATGTCATGAAATTTTATTGGTGAGTGGATGAAGAGCTTTGATAGTCTAAGTGATAATGACAAAGTGCGCAATGTGCTTGTCCTAGTATGCTTGAAGTATGATTGGTTGATCTTCTATTTTGGTATGGTTAGAGATATTAAAGGATAATTATGGAGTATTAAACATGTAAAAAAGGTCATTAATATGTTTTCTAATATTTTAATGATTATGTTCATGAGTGGATCTCATCTGGTTAATCATTATTGTCATCTAAACATTTTGGGTCTAGTGGAAGAAAATTTGAATAGGCAGTTTGATGACATCACCATTACCACATGTGGATGAGTCAGGGGGATTTGGTCATATGGTTATGATAAACTTAGTCACTAGTTATTATGCATAAAATTTTATCTCATTCAAATAAACACATTCAAATATATGTGGGTGCAAAGTTGGGTTTTCAAGCATTTTGATAGTGTTTTCTATGTTCAAATAAAGCCAAGTAAGCATGTTGATGATGTTAGCATTCACATGTATGGAGGTTTTAGGAAGGAATGGTCACAAGATTTTATTTATTATTTTTCCTATTTATTATACACTAAATATCAATTCATGAACCTAAGCACATCAAAATATATTCAAGTGCAAAGTTGGGCTCCCAGGCAGTTTGACATTATTTTTCCATACTTAGCCAAATTTGCATTAGTCAAGAAAGAGTCAAGTAAGTAGTTTTGTGATATAATATCTCATATGTGTGGATGTTTTAGAAAAAATATTATAATACGGGTTTGTTTAATTATGTTCCTAGTAAATTTTCACTAATTTTTAGGTCAAGTGCTAAATCATGACAAAAGATATGCATGTTCAAAGTTGACTTTTTAGACAAGTTTTTGACATAGTTGGCTTTGTGGTAGAAAAATCTGAGTGAGAATTTTAAGGTAATTATATATCACACATGTAAGGGTTATAGGATAAATTTTTCACATTTTTATATTATCCTAATTGAAGAGATCATATGGTCCAAATTTTAGATCATGTGAGTGAGTGAGGTAAAAGTTAGTGAGGTTCAAAGTTGGCTTCTCAGACAGATTGTAATGGTCCCCATCCTTATTATATTTTGCACAATTTAAATATAAACACCAAATTAAGATCTAATGGTTCATGGGTGATCTTATAGTTTTTATCTAATGCTGAATTTTGAATGAGATGGTAAGAAGTACATGATGTTTAATAGTTAAAGTGCTCAGAAAGCATGCAAGGGTGCCAAGTGTCATGATCATGGGGGTTCTAAGCAAGATCAAAAGGTGAGAACTATAAGATAAAGAACTAAATTATATACATAAATTTATGGATCATATTGATACAAATTTTATATATTACATGAAATGAGGTCAACTATTAGATGTTTAACTTTGACTGTTTACATTTGAATATTTGAATTTAATAAAGGGAAAAACCAATATGTGGTTTTTGGAACATATATTTTGATCAAGGATGAATTTTCTCATGGTGTAAAAAACAAAGTGGTGTAGGAATCTGAGGCACATCTATAAATATATATTTGAATATCTTAAATTGTGTACAATCATAGTTATGAAGGTTCAAAATTGACTATGTGTTCATGCTTGTTTTACAAGTGACCCAAGAAGGATAATTGAGCTTGTGTAGATGTTATTTTGATGTTTCATTATGAATTGGATATTTGGGAGTGTTTTATACTCCATGAGGAACATTTATGTATATTATGATTTTTTTACCAATTTTATGTAGTATGAACACAAGTTTAGAAGTCGATTGTGTATTGATTCATGGTAATTATGTGTATAGAATATTGATTAAGCTTGTACATAAGAGTGAAATAATTATTGTAAGCATTTGAGGATGAATAAAGGGTTATGTAGTGTGTAAATATGCTTTTTAAAGTGGTACTATGTTCATTTTTTATTTTTTATGTGCTAAATGGGTGAGAGGTCTCTATGAGACCTATAAGAACTACCAGGGGTTTATTAAAAGGTGTAGCTACTTAAGGGTGACCCATAGATGCTATGGCCAAACTATGAATATTGTATTGAGACATATATCAATTCCTTAAGGGTTAAGGCATGCCTAATGTGTGACCAAGATGGTGATTATCAAGTATGCTCTATAAATAGTGAAATTAAAGATGGTGATTTCTAAACTTGAGTGAGAGACTTGGGATAAGCTTGATAGAGGCTTGTGTGTGTAAATTGTGGAGAGGATGGGTATAGTGCCCTATGGATGAGTTAAAGAGAATAGAATATTGATAACTATTTTTATGTTCTATAGGTCATAATGTTTTTAGAAGAATAGTGCTCTTGTTGTTTGAGTATAAGCGAATATGAGTAGTGATAAGTAGAAGTCCATCATTAGGTGTTATAGACATCAATTAAAAGGTGGATGTGTTCATAGTTGTTGTTGTGGAAACTCAAAATATAAGGGGGTTATAGCCTAATTATAAGGTAAAACTTGCTAAAAGTCTAGTTGGTGTTGTAGCTAAGCTAGATAGGTGTGGTAGCTCCTTGTGAGATTGTAGTCTCATTAAAATAAGGGATGGTAGTTCCTCAATTAGTTAAAATTAGTCTAAATTGGTTAATATTATTATATGATAGTAGTATAGTTGTAGGTTCTAGTGGGTTTTCTCCCCCAAGAATTTTTCCCACATATTTCATGTGTTATGTGATTTATCTTGTATTGTCTCTCTTACTCATTGCTATGAATGATGTGTATGCTTCATGAATGATTATGGTAATTTATTAAGAACTTGAAAATGATTGTAATTAAAATTGGATTTTATAGGCTCACTGATTCATCCCCCTCTCAGTGATTGTACTTATAATAACAACTATGCTTTCCTACATTCCTAGTCCCTAATCCTCACCTAGCCTAATTCTAATCACACTTAGACTCTTCTAATAAAGTCTAGAATTATCCACCATCCTCTAAAATCTCTAGATATTTCTTCTATAGAATGTTCTAAATAATTTTTAATTATTTATAAATATCCCTCCATTCTTCTATTTAAATAATCCATCACTCCATGAAAAATCCATGCGAGAATTTGGATCATTCATGCCAATATTATGATCTTGAATCTATCTTGCCAAAGTTGTACATTATCTTCCATTTCATTATCAAACACCATTGTTACATGCTGTCAAAATTTTGAGTCTACAACAAAGTAATCCACTTATCTTGGGGCACATCATCTTCATTTGGGAGTGGATTTATTTCAATATTGAGGTAAAATTTGGTCTTATTTTAGTTGTTTGATTACATTAATATACTTTCTTTTCCTAGTCTCGATGTTAGTTTTGAGTTTGTATTGATTTGAATATACTATATGAATTTTGAAACCACGTATACAAATTCTTGTTAATACATTTTGGCAACCAAAGTGGGATTAATACCTATAAATATTACTTGTTGAGTGTTTATTATGATTTAATAGGCCTAAATGTACCCTTTGGATAAGATTAGGTGGCCCCAAATTTGATTTTTCACAAAATAGTTTCACCTACAAATAATCAATGACTTGACCTATGTGTAAATGATTCCATTGACATGGATTTATGACTAGTATCCATGACCTTGTTTCAAAAAATCCTTTTAAATTTATAACTATCCTTGACATTGCCAAACACTTTGAGTTAAGACAAAGTTGATACTACATAATTTTGTAAATAGAAACATAGTTAATCACATAAGATATTTTGTTTATGTGATCATAGGAATATAAAAATGGAGGTTAGTAATATGTTATTTTAAGAAACTAAAACATAAATAAACACACTAAAAATAAAACTTATAGGCATAGATATCATGGGTAATATTAATAACAAAACCAAAATAAAATCACAACTAGAATTCAAATGACACACAATCCTTTACCTTCCTTGGGAGCTCCAAATTCATTGTTGAGTGGCTTGCTTGATTTTTGTTCAAGAAATCTTTGGTAAATGAATATTTTTGGCTCCTTCTCTCCTTGGGACCATGGATTATGTTGGATTGATGTAGCTTGGCTCAATATTTTGGCATTATAACCTTGCTTGTAACAAAATGTGCATCATAACATTATATCAAAAGAGCTTTGAATTCATTTTTGCATGATAACTTTACACCAAAATAACTTAAAATTTAATAGATAAGGCATTATATTTATAGCAAATAGATCTAACCCCAATCCAAGGTGAGTCAAGGTGGATTTAAGGCTTATAATGGGTTCAAACCTAACCTAGGTGAGTCAAATTTAGACCAAGTAGAGTTAATAATTGTCAATTAATAATGATTTGCAATGAATAGGCATGGGTCTCCAAAATGAGATATTTTATGTTATTTTCAAAGAGATTGACAACTCATAGAGGTCATGATGAAAGGCTAGGATATTTGAATTTTTGAATTTCCTTTTTTAGTTATTCATTAATTTTAAATGGATAATTCAAATAGGCTTTTAATTTTTTTTATCTTGTTAATTAATTCTGATGATCCATTTAGCTCTTTTAAGATTTTATATTTGTTCATGTGTACCACTTAATAGGTCCATAATGAAAATTGACTATTATGATGCCAAAAGATGCTTAGGTATGAATTTGTGAGAGGTTATGGTTACATACAATATAATACCCTAACTAGGGATGCATCAACATGATTATAAGATTTGATGAATGATACACAAGAAAATTTGAGATGTTTAGTGAAATATAGGCTTAATTTGCAATAGTTGGTAGGAATCAATTTGAAGTTTGATCAAAATGCCAGTTATGGCCAATCTTAGGTGTCTATTTTTTTATCTATTTTATAATGTGTTATCATATATAGGCATATTAATGTCTTATCAACTAATTAAATATCATAAAAAGAAGATAATGATTTTAGAAAAAGTTTCAAATAATTTTTGGGAAGCCTATAATGATGCCCCCTTGAGGGAGTGGCTGACACATATGATTGATGGATGGTACATCAAAAAGAAACAAGAAGAAGAATTAAATTAACCCATGGGTAAGATAATATGATTGAGAAAATTCTTGCATGGATTGATTTAAAAGTATTGATTTGGTCAAAGGTGGTTATAATCAGTCACAAAAGTTGAGATATTGATTTTCCCAAAGGTGGTTATAATTAGTGGCATAGGCAGATGCCCCAATTAGGGATGATGAGTCAAAATAATGTTTTTATCATAATTTTTTATAATCATTAAGATGTCTTAGACTAAAAAATGATATTTGATTGTCCCCCAGTAAGGCATATTGGTAAGCATAACTCAAGGATATAACTTATTGTATAGATTAAGGATGAGAGGGTATAAACATAAATGTGATGGTCTAATGACTAAAGAAGCCAAAATAAACAAAGCACATAAGGATGAACAAAGTGATGAGAGAGATATTAATATAATAATAAGTAACTGATTAATGGATATTATTTTATTGTACTTTCTAATGCAAAGTTGTTTGTCCTTATTAACATTGATATAATTAGAATGGTTAATGGGTTGATTCGATCAAAGAGGGTGGAATGATTTTCCAAGGTTACCAACGAGTATTATTTGTGGTTCCATTGATTTTAATATTTCTTGAGCTAATATTTTCTATAACACATGATGGTATGCCCCATGATAGATCACCATGAAAACATTGCCAAAATATGCATAAAGACTGACTCCTGATCTAATAAACAATTAAAAATAATGGACCAATGATAATAACCATGATGAAAATGTTTATGTATGAATATGGATGGAATTAATAATAATATGCAAGGAATTACCTAATGAACACATATAGACTGAGTCGAGGCACAATAATGAAAGTAAACAAATAGGCAAGCAAACAAATGAATAACTAAGCAAACAAACACACAAAAATATTAAAAGTAAAATCAAAATAAAGCATCCTAAAAATAGATTTTTCCTAGTAGGGTGGATTAAGAATGACTAAATAGGCTTAGACAAGATAAATGTTTTTATATTTTGAAAATTTTAAATGTTTTTAGAAATTTTAGGGTATCTTAACTCATTAGAGATTGACAAGATACTACTTACAAAATGATGAGAGCATTAACTTAGGTTGCTCTCAAAATGGTGAGAGCATATAGAAAGGGGGACTAAGTTGACATTAATTTGAATTGAGCATGGCATACATAGTCCTAATAGGACCCCAAGTCATAGCAATTCTACCAACATAAAAGGTTGTGAGTTTTGACCTGATAACAAAACATTTCTCAAATTTAGGTAAATGGCCAAGAAAAATAGAATAGTAATGGTAAGGTGATGTAAAAGTGTATGGTAGAAGGTGTTATTCCTAATTTACCCATTGGTGGTTATAATTAGGAAAAAATGGCATAGGTATATGCTACTAATTTACCCATAGGTGGTTATAATTAGTAACACATGGTGAAACATAGATTTGCCCATAGGTAGTTATAATCCATGGAACTGATTTATCATTAATGAAAGATAACTTGTTAGATCCATTGTCACACTAATTACATAAACTATCATTTAAATACAAAACTCTAAAATAGTTGAAACTAGATCAGAATCCCCTCTCAAAAGGTGTGGGAAAAACCAAAAGAACCAAGATAAAAAAGGGTTAGGCAGGATGGATAAAAGAAAGCTTTGGTATAATAGGGATAGCATGGTAAAATGGAATATGGTATGGTATTATTTAGGATTATAATGGAATTAATATTAGATAAAATGGTAAGAGGGTTTCGCTCAAGTGATAAGGCAAAGGAAAAGGTAGGGTATGAAACAATAGTAAGGGGAATGGCAAATGAAAATAGAAAGGTAAATGTTTTTGGCCAAGATATGGTTTTTGGAAAAGGTATAGGTATGATTTTATGATTTTGTATAGGTTTTGATTCTATTGTTCTAGATGATGTGGATATGAATGTTTGAATTAGGATATGGGACAAATAGAATAGTCAATTATGTAAATTTTTAGCCCACACCTCTTTTGAATAGTTGTTCTATTAAAAAATTGCTACAAATTTTGACTCTAATAATGTTTTGATTTTCATTAGTCATTGGTTTGGTTTCTTCCAAATGTCGATACAAGATATCTTTATAGCCTCTACAAAGGAAAGTCAGTCGAGGATGGTAGAAAGGGATAAATATTAGATGATAGGTTTGATTTGGTATTGTAAAGGTGGATGATAATGGAATGTATAATAGTCATGCAACAAATGAAGATTTGGATTTTTAGGCACACATAATTAATAGAACAATTAATGGTTAAGTGGTGTTATTTATGTATCCTTAATGTATTAAATTACATTGGTTAAATAATAATATATTTTATTATTTATCATGAGTTTATCCTTGTGTAAATACATAATAAAATATATTAAATGATCTTTTAAGAGGTTGGACCCATTAATGTGGTCGTTATAAAATCTCATTTATAATGTGCAGATTACCTTGCCTATATAATAAAGAGTTTATATTATAATCTGTAATAAAAAAGAGAAGAGAAAGAATAGAAAGATTATATTTGGTATATTTTATTTCTCAAATAATGAATAATATTGGTGGGTTTTTTAACCTCTTCGTGAGGGTTTTCCCATAGTATATATGTGATATGGTGTGTTCAACTTTGATCTCATTATTTCATGATGAATGTCTTTGTTATTGGTCTCACATGTAGATCTGGTTAGAGTTGCAATAATATTACTTGTTTTGTCACGGTATCAAAGCTAGTTGATGCATGATCAAGAGGAAAGATCAAAGATAAAGTTTTTGGCATATGTTCAAGCCCATATTCATCCATATTCCAAGCCATGGTATGTTCATAAGTTTTTTCAATATTCTCCTTTTGTAGGAAGTAAGTTATTCTACTTTTCCCTCTCTTAAAAGCCTAGAGATCTTAGATCTATGCAATTTTTTATATTTTAAACCTATTTTAATGTCATAAATATAAATAATAATCTTAACATGGGCTAAAAATTTCTTTTTAAGCATTAAAATTTTAAGATTGTCTTGTTTGTTGGACTAATATTGTGAATTAAGGTGTTTGAAGCTCCTAAATTATAGATCTAAGCAACTAGATCAACATTTCAAAAAAATTCAAATCAAAAAAATATTTGAGCACTTTTTAATACCCATGAATGGTATGAAAATGCTAAAAATAATTGTCTTTGTTTGACTATTATTTGTAGGTGCTTCAGTGCTAAATCTATAATCTTGTGGTCTGAAATACCTCCTAGAGAGTACTTGAAGTGTCAGAATTAGATTTTTGACTTCCTCTTTCCACATGGGATGCCATTTTTGTCATTTTTTATTCTTTTATAGCCTATGAATTATCTAAATATGAAAAAAATAGTAAAATTTTATTTTGCTAATTATATAACCCACGAATGAGCTTGTGAAATAGTTCAAAGGTATATCTAAGTAGTCTAAAGATAACTCCAAGAAATATAAGATCCATTCAAGAAATAAAATCCTATTTTAAATTATATAATATGGCCTATTTATTTAAATTTTTTGGAATAAATATTATGAGCCTCTGATTTCTTGTTTCTTGCTATTTATGATGGATTTATCAGACCTTAAGCTTAGTAAAACATCCTGGAGATCCATCTAGAGCAGTAACAAGGTTGTCATTTTTTTCTCCTCCACTTATGGCATCATAGTATGGCTTGTAAAAATGATTCAATCATTTTATAATCCCAAAATCAAATTTTGAAGGTGTCTTATGCATTTAATGGAAAAAATAGGAGGTCTATCAAAGTTTCAAAACAAATAAAGGCCTATATCTTGAGATCTAAGCACCTGAAACTCCCAAGGGTGCCATTAATTTGCTTTAAGAATGTAACATGAAAATAAATGGTTAGTATAGTCCTTTTTAAAATTATTTAATAAATATAACATTTATTTATTTGATTTATTCCACATAGTCTATGGACCCCACTTGTCATTCAAATCCTTTATTTCTAAAATTCAAATTAATGATTACATGGTATTATTTTAAGGAAAGAATTTAATTCTAGTTTATTTATTTTTAAAAAATATATAAAAATTAGATTAAAAAAGGATTAAATATAAGTTAGTACATTTATTGTGTTAACTAGTTTAGTGGGTGAGTTGGCTAACATAATTTTGCTAGTTCACTTGCATGAGAGAGGTCTAGAGTTCAAATCCCCTCAATCCTCCTTTTTTGACCAAATTTAGTTTAGTATTAAAAATTATTTTTTAATGTGTGTGATCATTCATGTGGGAATGTGTACCATGTGTGATATTTTGTTTGAATTTTGACCCCATCCACTACTTGGTAACCATAGTCATCCAACTAGTTAATTTATAGGTTTTGGCATGTTCTAGACACATTATAAAGGTATTTGAATTTATTTTAAACCTCTTATTATTTTTACAATAATTTTATCAAATAATGTAATTTGAAACGCTATTTATGATAATTTGTCCACTTGTATGACACTTTAAACATTATTGTAATCATTTATGTTTTTGAACTATTTTACAATCAATTAAAGTGGTTAGTGTTGTTTACTCACTAGAATATGTGATTTTTATTTCAAAGTCAAGTATATAACATGTTCAATTTTTTGCTTTCTTAAACTTTTTTTGTCGGTTTAATATAAAATGCAAACTTGTAGTGTCAATTTTTAAGGAAGAAAACAATATTCATGACACAAATTATAATATGAATTATTGATAATAATATATGTAATGTTTGGTTAACTTAGAATCAAATTATTACTAAATTTATTATATGTATATCACATAACCTACTTGTTAAATTTAACATGCTTGATTTCAATCTTACATATACTCCTATTAAAGTTTATGTTAAAGCTTGATCAAAAAATTGTGTGCAATAAAGCTAACCCATATTTACAAATATCCTATTATTATTTTGATTTATCTAACTAGTAATAGGATATACATGTCATAATATTAGTGTGTTTCTTCTAGATTCATGTAGGATCCATACTTGGATCATTGGAATTTAAAAAAGTGAATACTTCAGTATATAAAAAGAATTATAAACTTTGGTTTATATTATTTTTTATTTGATTATACTAATTTATTTGGTTATTTTGATGCTAACCATACTATGATGAGTCTACTTATAGATATATGTTTATGTTTGGAGCACTTCATGTGGAAGTTGCTAAAGAAGACTTGTGGCTATGAAGGATGATAAAAGAACATCATGTGGAAGTTATTTGTTGTAACAAAATTCTTGGTAATAGTCAAAATTATATATATTTGGTGAAAAATCCAATGCATCACCAAAAAACTAAATCCTATTGAAGTTCATTCAATGTTTGGCTTATTGAAGTTGCCATTGAAGGGGAGTGTGCATGACAATGTTACTTCTTAAAATCTATATGGTTTGTGTGTTTCCTTCTATATCTATATACTTATTCTCATTGTAAAGCATTATAATATATCACTTTATGTGATTTTGGTAAACTTAATATGGAAGTATACATTATACCCAACACATAGTAACATTGAGACCTTTATGTTATAAAAGACTCAAATATGTTTGGTTGATTATTCATGATAAATTATGGGATGTATTATCACTGTGGGATGTAGTCTCATGATCATGCTAGCATAAACTCACTTTAAATGGTTTAGGATAACATAGTGTAATTATTTTAAAGGTGCTTATGGGGATATAGTGCAAAACCTTTAGGTATCTATGGGTGTATAATGTAATTCCTTTAAAGGTGACTATGTGATTGTGGTTACATAGTGTAATAACTTTGGGTATCTATAGTTTTATAGTGTAATTCTTGTAAAGGTGACTATGTGATTATAGTTACATAGTGTAATACCTTTGGGTGTCTATAGTTAAATAGTGTAGTACCTTTGGGTGACTATGTTTACATAGCATAATTACTTTAAAAGTGACTATGGCATGATAAAGGATGTTTCCTTCATTTATTACCTCCTAAAACTCATCATGTGGATGGTTCATGGAGTGTAAGTTCATTATATTGTTACCTTCTAAAAATCACCATGTATCCCCACTTAACATTAAGGGAGAGTATTGGAACAATTAATAGTTAAGTGGTGCTATTTATGTGCCCTTAATCCTTTAAATTGCATTGGTTAAATAATAATATATTTTATTATTTATTATGAGTTTATCCTCATGTAAATAAATAATAAAATATATTAAATGACCTTTGGAGAGGTTGGACCCATTAATGTGGTGGTTGGAAAATGTCATTTATAATGGGTAGATTACCTTGCCTATATAATAAAGAGTTTATATTATAAGATGTAATAAAAAAAGAGAGAAGAGAAAGAAGAGAAAGCTTGTATTGGGTATATTTTATTTTTCAAATAATGAGTAATCTTGGTAGGATTTTTTTACCTCTTCCCAAGGTTTTTCCCATGGTATATTTGTGTTATGGTGTGTTCAACTTTTCTCTCATTGTTCAACATTTCCCACAGTATTTCTTATTTTTTAAAAAATATTGTTGATTATAGATTTAACATAATTTTGTATGGGGTGGGGCTGAAGACTTTTGGATATGCTCTCAATAGGACCACCATATATTTTTATTATTTGGTTCTAAGAGTATCTACCATCTGATTATGTTGTACATTGAAATTTGTATTGATTTCTTCATTGATAATGTCTTCATCCAGTAGTGAAGAACTATTGTGCTCAACTATTGGCACCTCGATGAGGTTTTCACCAATGAATCTATCTTGATTATTTCATATCACCTCCAAGAAGGTTTCACTAAGGAACATTGACTTTTGAATTTAATTATCTTCTAGTGCCTCTTAAAAGGTTTCACTAGAAGATGTTGAGTTTGGACTTTGATTTCTCCTTAACACCTTTAGAAAGGTTTCACTAAGAGATTTTTCTTATTTTAAATGAATGTAGTTTTTCCCCATAATATTATGTAATTGATATGTCACCATGGATATAGTTTAATAAGGTGTGATTATATCAATCTCAATTGATACTTATGGGAGGTAAAAGGTTAATAAAATGGCTAGGTTGGTTTGTGGTAATGGCATGAAAAATGGTAATGGAATGGTGGGAGACAGTACAATCCTTGTAGAAGATACTAGGAAAATTTGTGTCAAATCTAAAGTAATGGAATGGTGGGAGGTAGTAAAATCCTTGTAGAAGATAATAGGAAAACCTATGTCAAAATTTTTAAAAGGATCACAAATGTTTTCAAATTGATCTATGAGGCATGTGTAACCAATATTATAACCCTGAACATATTCTAATTATAAAGCTAACTCTAACTCAAGGGATTCTAAATCCAATGTTAAGACTAACATTAATTCTACTTTTGATGCTAAATATAATGTCAATTCAAGAATAAAACCTAACTTTAATGTTGATTCTTCATCTGGTGTGGGCATGGCTACAATGATGTCTTGTTGAATTTTTGGTATGGGACAAGTTACATCATATGATGGCATAATGGGATCTATATTAATTGGTTTTTCAAAGTGAGACTCCCCAATTAGGGGGAAAAGGTCAAGAGATAACTCTATAAATAGTGGATTATCAAGGGGAGGCTCTTTAAAACCAAACATATGGTCAAGATAATGATTTTACCAAAGGTGGTTATAATCATTAAGAAGTAACTTAGTAAAGATTGACTTGTCAGAGTGAGACTCCTTGATAATAGATAAAAGGTTAAGAGGTGATTCATCATAGGTTGACTCATCACAAATGGGTGTTTCAACAAAAATGTTTGGATTGGATAGTTATCTTAGCTTTGGTTTGAAATTAATTACAAAATACCATTTTTGAACATGTCTTGGTCTTTGAATGATTGACTTGGTTGAAGAGGCTTTGAATGGCTTAGTTAGGGCTAGACAATTGGTAAGGGTTTTCTAAAATGGGGAATAGTTGGACATGGATGAGGGATTGTTGGTGGTAGACAATGATAGGCTTAAAAAATGTTGTTTTATGGCCTAGGATGGTAATTGTTACTCATTAAGTTGTTATTGGATAATTTGGTTAGGATAATGAGAAACCATACTTAGAAAGGTTAGGAATGGTAATAGTAGGGTGTTGTGAAGATTGGTTGATTACACAATCTAAAGGATGAGGTCCTAGTATCAAAATGATAGGGCTTTATGAAGCTTGATTACAATCAAGGGCTTTATGAGGTTTTAGTATAGAAATGGTAGGGTCTTATGATGCTTGATTGCTCACACAAACTAAAAGACAAGGTCATCATATAGAAATGGTAGGGTGTTGTGAATATTGATTTCTTACACAAGATAAAGTATGAGGGCTTGGTATAGTAAAGGTAGGGCATTGTGAAGCTTGGTTACTTACACAAGCCAAAAGATGAGGTATTAGAATGGTAATCCTTGGACATTATGGAGCTTGGTGGCTATCATGAGATAAAGGAAGGTTAATGTTATAGGTGAAGGATTATATGTCATGATCAGTGAGATGGAAAACATCATATAATAACCATCCTAAAAAATATACCATTGAATATGATGCTTGGCTTTTTCCCTAGATTGAGAATTGTAAGGAGGATATGGATTCATCTCATAAACCACTTCTTCACCATAGGGGTCTTAAAAAAATTTAATTTATGTGTCTATTCTATCATAAATTTCATCATACATGACTCCACCATAAGTGTAGTGAGTCATATCCACATCAATGATAAACATTCTACAAAAAATCCTGGAGTTATATAAACTTTAAAAAACAATGTCCAAAGGACAAATGGTTCAAATTTAGTCTAACTTTGTCTAGGGGAGTTGCATCTCCAAAATGGTCTATGTTAAAACTTGTTATAAAAATACCTAATATAAAATTTCTAATGTTTAAACTACTCACATAAAAGGTCAAGTGGATGAAATAAAATTGGAATTCCAAACTATAGGTTCAAAGTGTTCCAAACAAGTCTAATCTAAGAAAACAAAAGTTGTTAGGTATTTTAGCCAAATGCGATGTCAAAATATAAGATCAAAATAGGCATGTTCTAGGACTTTTAGTTAAATGAGCACAAAATATAGACTTAAAAACAAGGTGAGATTTAATCTACCAAATTTGAAACACTTTAGCATAGAATAGGCATTTTACTTTAGACATGAAGTTGGTCAATTGGTATAAGGAATGAAACAAAAGTAATATGGAAGATAGAATTTTTATCGTAAATAAAGGCACAAATAATAGTCTTAAAATTAGGTAAATAATTAACCTAAGTTACAAAAATCAAAAGATAAAGATTGATTTCTAAGCCTAAATTACATAAGACATAAATATAAATTAATCAATGTTTGGTTTTGAATGTGTCAAGGTTAATTAAAAACTCAACTTAGGAAACTAGGATTCTTTGATCAAACAACAAGCTAGACAAAGGTGAATGGCATTACAATACTAAACAAAGATCCAAAAGGCACATGTGGATTAGTTTCAAGAATGTAATTTGGATGCAAGGCAAACAAGTTTGTGAAATGATTCAAGTAGTGTAATGATGTTATCATGATATAAGGGTATGATTTATGGTTTGTTTCAAGACTCTAAGGCATGAAACTTGAAATAGATTGGGCAATGTAATGTTATCCTTTCTAATCAAGTGACACACACACACAAATATTTGTCAAAATACTAAGGCAAAGGTATGGTGTCAAATATATGGTGTAATAACTCCTCAAATAATAGATTGATGTACAAGACAAGACTCATTTTGATGTGGAAAAAAAACAAATAGATTGTTTTAGACTCAAAAACCAAGAAATAAAAGATAAAATGACATAAACACCTAAGTTTAACATTCTCGATCCTAAAATTGACAAGGTTGTGTATATCAAATTCTAACTATATGCATCCTCTTGAAAATATTTTAAGTGTTAATAAAAAAATAAAAGTGCATGAAGTAATAGGTTTTTCACTCCCCCTTCTCCCATAAGATTGTACTATGACATGGAATTTTTGGCTAGTCACCCTACATCAATAATATATTTTTGACAAGTGGGGTTATTGATTAACACTAGAGATGCCTCACTTAAATTGAGTTCATATGAGCTAAATTACTATGTAAAGGTCTATTCCTTTTCATAGTGATTCCATCCATTTAATTCTTAGTGGAATCCCATGATTAACTAGACTTAACTTAGGTTTTCATTATGATTAGAGAGGTTATCCACTCAACCCCCTATAAATAATAGTATACGTGCCCTAATTTATATACCCCACTATGAAGTGGGGTTGGTAATATTCTAGGATATGAAACCCTACGTCAACGCACCCCTATAGAACTCGTGAGGAGGACATGAACTCCTAATCATAATCCAAGTTGCATAAAATAAATGACCAAGTGAAAAGACTTTAAAGGTTGTGTTTAGATCACCCAAACCGTATGGTTTTTATGGAGAGCCTCAACCATGTTCTTTTCATTCCTTGGACAAGGAATAATTTTCAAGTAAAGATCACTTTTGGTCACCTAGGTTTCCTAAAGGGGATTGGGGGAGAGCATACATGCATCAATCAGTTTACAAAAATAAACAACTTATAATCAAACACACATAAAATAAAAAAATCTTATGAGTTATCTAAAAAATGTGATAATTCATTTTATTTCCCCAAGATGAAATATGAATGAAACTTTGGGCACCTTGGCATGTTTTTGTTAAGAACTTTGATAAATCAAAAAATAACTTTAAATAAAAAGACTATTAAATCACTAATTAAAATGTGAATTTATAGGTGAAAAAGTGTTTTAAATGTTCCATTGTGGCCTTTGGGTTATGAAAAAAAATTAGAGGGTCCTTGTGCTTTGAATAAATTTCATGAATGCACAAATCAATTCTCAAATTTAGCTCTCGAGTTTATATAGTACAAAAATGCAAAACATATATCAAAACTACAACTCTATAAAACCACAACTATCAGTACAATAATATAATTTGTGAGAAAATAGTATAAAATACAAAATCAATACTATAACTGAAAAATCAAAAATAAGGTAAAAATCTCAACCCTAAGAATCATGATATTGAAACTTAACTAGAAATGGTTAGCCTAACTGCTAGCATTTTAGAGGGAAAATCACAAATGGTTATGCAATATCACTATTCATGATATTATGATATCATGACTATCAGAGTCATGATATTAAAATATCACAAGTATCTCCCTAGAGGTATAAAATAGTCAACAAAATATTAACAATTAGATGCAAAAATGCTAAAATAGATGTAAAAACATGATTACATAGAGTAACCTCATGATTGGCAGAAAATATCCCTTGGATTGAAATTTTCACCTTTTTAGGGTAGAAATATCAAATACATGAAAATCATTAGTATAATGGTATATAATTATTTAATATTAAATTTTTGTGGTGCATGTCCAATCGGGCATGCCATTTGTGATCATAGGAATCCAAGAAGGGAGGTTAGTAATATGTATTTTTAAGCAACAAAAACTTAAATAAACACACCAAAAATAACACTTAAAAATCCTAGATATTAGGGGTGAGATTATTAACAAAAACAAATGAAAATAAAAACTAAAATTAAAAATACACATAATCCTTTACCTTCCTTGGGAGCTCTAAATGCATTGTTGAGTGTCTTGCTCAGTTTGTGCTCAAGATATCTTTGAAAATAAAGATTATTGGATCCTTCTCTCTTTGTCACCATTGCTTGTGTTGGATTTATATATATTGTCTCAATATTTTAACATTATAACCTTTCTTGTAACAAAATTGGCATTATAACATTATATCAAAAAAGCTTTGAAGTCATTTGTGCATGATAAATTTGCACCAAAATAGCTTAAAATTTAATAGGCAATACATTATATTTATATAAAATGGATTAAAACCCAACCCCAAGTGATTAAAGGTGGATTTAAGGCTTTTAATGGGTTAAAACCTATCCTAAGTGACTCAAATATAACCCTATTAGAGTGAATAGTTGTCAATTAATCATGATTTATAATGAATAGGCATGGGTCTCCAAAATGAGATATTTTAGGATATTTCCAAAGAGCTTGACAACTCACAAAGGTCATGATGAAAGGATAGGATATTTGATTATTTTTAATTTTAATTTTTAGTTATTCATTAATTTCAAATGGATAATTCAACTAGATTTTTAATTTGGTTTAGCTTGTTACTTAATTATAATTAGCCATTTCACTCTTTTAAGATTTGATATTTGTTCATGTGTCCCACTTAATAGTTCCATAGGGAAAATTGATTATTATTATGATGTAAGATGATTAGGGATGAATAAATGATAGCTTATGGTTTCATATGATATAATACCATAATTAGGGATACCTCAACATGATTCTAAGCTTTGATGAATGATGCATAAGAAAATTTGGGATGTTCAATGATTCCTAGACTTAATTTGCAATGATTGATAGGAATCAATCTAAAGTCCAATCAGAATACTAGTTGTGGCCAAGTTTAGGTGTCTACAGTTTATAGTAGTCATGATTTTTAAAATTTTACATTGTGGTTTAATATAGTTTCAAAACTGCTAATACATAATCCTTCACAAATAGTGATTTTGTTTACAAAAAAATATTTATATATATATAAAAGTTATTTTGCATCACTTGATATTATTTTATATATTTTATTTCACAAATCCAATACAATATAATCTTAAAAAATAACATTTTTTTAATTTTAAACTCATCTTTATAAGTCACATAAATAACTTTTTCTTTTGGTTTTGTGCAAGTTTCTAAAAAGTTCTAAGTTCAGTTATATAGATTTTTATCCTCTATTTAATTATTGTAGCTATTATAAAATCATTTATTAATGTCTATAAATTGGTTCTTATCTTGTATATAACCTAAATATATTATGTGTGTTCTAACAAAACCAATTTTAACTTAAATCATGAAACTCCACTTTGTTGACTTGAGTTGCAACTATGAATACCCTAGTAGTGATTTTGTGGTTTAATATCTAAGACATCCATTTGAAACATTTTTTTGGTAATTAATCATCATTAATCACCTATTAATCAATTTATTAACTTTAAAAATGTTTTTTTATCACTATTTTGTCTTTGTTTTTGGTTTGTGTAGGATTTAAACAAAGCTACTACTTGACCAAGCTCCAATCAACAAATTGTTTAGTTGACTAGTAGTTCTATTTTCTTGACAAGCAGATTTATTAAAGTAAAATTTTGTTAACTATAAAATCATATTTTTAAGGTACATAAGTATCTTTAGCCTACATAGAGGTTTCTTTAGCCTACACCAAAGTGTCTTTACCCAGCACAAAAGAAACTTCTTCTAAATTATTATTTTGCTTATTCTAACACCTTTATTACATGTCTTACCCCTCACATTTGCCAACCTAAATTACTAACCCTTTGTTTGGCATCCAAATTATTTATTTTTGAGTTCACTTTTTAAAAATTAGTACATTTTTGGGTGAATTTTTATTAATTACAAGAACCCCACAAGCTTTAAATTATGTTTGGAATTGAGGGAATTACCCCTTAATCCTACCCTATAGCATGATAGGGAATATTCTTGGGAATTTTTCCATAGAGCCTAAAATGGGAACTATCCCTTAACCTTATTAGGGTGACTACCCCTAGAACTCTACACCCTATCCCTTTGTTTAGTACTTCTATCATGCCACATTATCAACTTAGTTGTTAGTGATTTTATTGATACTTATCCATGTTCATGATTTAAACTAGCCACTTATTTTTTAGGTCGATTTTTTTTAATTCTTGTCTTTGTCTAACATCATGTCTTTTAGGTCTCCCTTCAATTTTTTCAAACTCAAACTACTAACATTTTTTAGTAAAACTCAATCAGTTGAATAATCCAATTTAATCAAACTACTAATATTTTGTTTTGTAGGTAGACTAGTCCAAGATTTGGATAAAAAAACCTTATTTTTGAATCATCTTTATCCCTTGTTTGCATTACTTGTCATAACACTAAAATAATTAGTTTGAATAAATTTTTTGACTTCTTATTTATTTCCCAAAGGCTAAGACTATGTATTATCTCCTCTTTACATCCTTAGAGGTTGTTCTTATAGGATAACAAATAATCAACAAACATTTCCATTTTTATTTCTAGGGGCAACATGATGTGGAATTGATCCCCACACACTTATCATAGTTATGAGGGGTCAATGACATGGATTTGATCACAATGCATTATACCACTCTCTGTGTTATAACAAAGTATAAATATTAGGGATAACTACCATTAGGATAAGTGAGAAACCCCACATAGTATTATATGAATAAAAAATTTATTTATCCCATACTAGGAATTAGATAATACCCTATACAAATTCAGACCCCACTATACCTCACGTTTATTAGGGAATCCCCTAGTGAGCCTATATAAACATAGAATAAGTGACAATATCATCCCCTTAGATCACTCACCATGATTGTACTATGAGTGAGGATTGGGAGACCAATCTAGCACCATTATTAACAATATTTTGGTTATATGGGTGTTGAGTTGCACACTAGTACTAGTCACTATCATTAGGTTTATGGCTTGATTGATTTTTTTTTATGTTATTCATACATGTGATGTTTGCATACCTTATAAACCAACACAGACAAACTTAACCCCTAGGTAAAACATAGTCCCCTCACAAATTGATCATCACTTATCCACCACCATCATCTTGTATTTTTATAGTCTATACCCATTATCCTTATCATATCCTAGACTTAAATATAATCATCATGAGTATTTCCCATCATCACCTTTCATCACCCATGTCATATCCTTATCATTCATTGCCTAATCTTAATCCTATCTAACATCATCATATCATGTCCTTATTTTAGCCTTACCATCTTGTCTTCCCCTTGTCCTAATCATATAATAGTCATAACCTATCATAACATCACCATATTTTAGTATTTCATTAGTCACATCATATCCTAAGTCCAATATCTTCCATCATTTTGAGTATCCTAGTCTAAACCTCAAGTCATTACCCCCTTGTCACCTAGTCAAAAGCATCCAAGATTTATTCCTCCTTCTTTACATAGTCTATACACCTCCTAATTAAATCTTATTATACCATCACAATCCATAATACACCTTATATTAATTTTAAACCCATGTTCATTCATATTATATTATCTTTCTTTAGTTTCTTAGTCACACCTCATCACTCACCTTAGTTTTAGCTTGATCATCAGCCTATCTTAGTTGAACCATGTCATATTTTAGGTTATCCTCTTTTAAAATCCATCCAATATTTTTACCTTCTTCTCTAATTCAAAACCCATCACCTTGTACAAACTCAACCTTAAACCACACACATATCCATACCCTTCTATCTCACCTTGTCTTACATCATCTATTATCCTGGTCTAAACCTTGTCACACCTATATATACCCATTTTGTCAAATATTCACTAAATTATCCATCACTTTATATTAATTATCTCATATTATCATTTTGTTTATTCTTACCTCATCAAACTTGTCCCTTATAGTCAAACTCATACAAGACCTATCTACATTTTAGTCATTTTTACACCCTCATCATTTTATCCTCATTCAACTTGTCCATAATTTTACTTGGTCTTAATAACTTGTTAAAATTTACTAGTAGGGATACCTTCCCTTAGTCAATATTTATCACCCACTCATCACTTTGTTAAACTAAATCTAGCACCCATTAAACCTGATTATGATTATGTCAACCTTAGGGTAACATACCCTCTTATACTCAATTTTACTCAAAGACTAAAACTATGTCAACATATAATTCATACCTAGTTATATATCAACATTTATCATTATCCAAAAATGTATCACACCTATATTATATCCATACCTATACCTCTACTCATATAATCCACATATATCCTATTCACTTGACTTCCCTAGTCCTAACTCCTCTATTGTGTCTCTTTGTCACATCATCCTTAGACCAAACCCAAACCAAGTCATAATTACAACCCCATCACATCACCTATAGTATAAAATATCAACCGACCATATTCAAACTCATCAAAGTTTGTAATTATATACCTACTTTGGTTTACATTGGAAATAATCCTCTAACAGTCATCATCCTATGCTTGCTTGAATTTATATCTAGTAAATTTTGATACCATTCATCCAAAAAAATACTAATCTTATCTTTTCACCCATTCTACCCATTCCCATTAACTATGAAATCTAATACCCTTGGGTAAATTATCTTAGTCTTGAGTTGGTCTAAATTATCCAATCAAGTCAAACATTTGAAGCTTATTTATACCTATTCTTATGTCTTTGCTTAGTCAAACCTAGACACTTGATAAACATAAGGGTGTTATCAAATATCTTTATCATCAAACATAAAATCAATCCTAACTTTCTATCAATTAACTACTTCACATTCTAATTTTATTAACTTCAGATTATCACTTATCATCTCCATCACCAATTTAAAATTGAAATCTAATTAAAAGTAAGCCTTTGATCTAAGTATGTTCCTTCATCCCACTTTCATCTCTTTGAATTTTTTGTTTGATCCCCTATACCTACAAGTTAGGTCTGGTGAGTCACATCATTCATCTCTTCTCCCACCTTGATCCATGCCTCTAAAATACATTATCACTTCCCATCTCCATCACCAATTCAAACTTGAAATATAATTAAAAGTAAGCCTTTGATCTAAGTCTATTCCTTCATCCCACTTTCATCTCTTTACATTTTTTGTTCAATCCCCTATACCTACTAGTTAGGGTCAATGAGTCACATCATTCATCTCTTCTCCCATCTTGATATTAGCTTATTGGAAAAATATATATTTTCCAAAAAATATTCACTCCTTTTATACCTCATATAAATGGGCACCTCATTTCTTAAAATATTTAACCCTATCTAAATAATATTTCCTCTAGTCTATACCCATCCAATTCAGCCTACCTTTAACCCCCATGTTAACTAGTCACTATCAAGCCTTCCATCCCCTAGTCATAGTCCTAATACTATAAAATGGAAGTCCATCTTAGCAAACTAGTCACACTAAATATCTATTTAAAATGCATCCATGACTAAACAAAAAAGTGAACATAGGTAATACAATCCTTTTTCTATATCCTTAGAAGTTCTATTTCACAAACCAATATCTATTGACATAATGGTTTATCCACCCATAAAATAACTTAATATAAATAAGCCTAAGTCATCTTTGCATAGATAAAATCAATACTATCCATATCATATAACTTGAGGGAATTTTATTAATCTATGCCTAAATTTTAAAAACTTTGTCCAGGATCTCATTGATAGTGGTGACATCAAAATTAAGGATGAATCAGATGCATCTTCATATATGGGTGAGCTAGAAGGGATATGCCAAGATCATGATCAAAAATTTCCACCCCTAGTCCAAGGTGAATAAATTTATCGTATCTTCCATGGTCTAACTATATTTGACAAACCCCTCTTTGAATATGAGTCCACTTATGATGAGCCTAGTCCTATATCCTCTAATGCATATTTCCTCTATTAGTCTATCTTTGATGAGCCCATTTTTTATTCACCATTTTAATTTCATCCATTTGACCATGCCACTTCATCTTAAATCATCCATTACCAAACACAAATTGGGTAAGGTACTTAAAGTCAATAATATCATCCAATAGGCCCTCTCTATGGCTTTAATCAAAACATCATCTTCAAACAACATCACATCATGTACATTAGAGTCAGTAATGGGATAGTTACAATCTTGTCTACATCAAGATCATATTCAACACCAATAACTAAATTAGAGTCCTTATCTATATCATTATCCTTGATTGAAGTTATAAATCATAATTATGCCCACCTTTTTGAGGATCCTTCCTATTTAGATGTCAACCAATTACATGACATATTTTGATGCTAGTCAATATAATGAAATCATAATAGAGTCATTACAATCTTTATCAATTGATGATTGTCATAATGAATTTTATCTTACCTTAGATGCATTTTCTACAATAAACTATAGTGATCCTTTCATTGATCTTAAGGAGATATTCTATGATGTCAAAAATGGGTTTCCTCGGAGCTTTAATGATAACCATGCTTCCTTATCACCACTCATGACCTAATAATATCATCCCCCCCACCTTTATCCATAATTGAATTTTTTTCCTAACCATGGTCACTTAATCACTTCCTTCCTTGGAGAAAAACATGATCATACATCATTATGATTTGTATGCAATGGGAAATGAAACATATCTATAAATCAATCCTAACTCAGAGAAGATAAATCCTACTTACACTTCTGATTATTGATATATAATATATTCAGGGTCATGACCAAGATTTATTTTCTAGACCTAGCCAAGGGATATCTTACCACAATAATATCACTAGGGAGGTTTCCAAAGCCTCTACTTAAGCAAAACTATGTAATAAACCTAACTAGGTCCTATGTTTTCATATTTACTAAATGAATAATAAGTAAATTAAAGTCTAATATAATGCTCACAAAAAAATTTGGCATAAAGTGGGGGTAATAAAAATGAAAAGTAAACATTCATAGAAGACATATACTCATGTCAATGTATATGAAATCCTAATGTATGGAAGAAAATAACAAATGCATATATATACTCTTAAAAATGAGGAACAAAGTTAATAATACTTACCTTTGAATCTGAACCCACTAAGCCTCAATCTCATCCTTGGATAAGGTGATTTGCAATAATTTTTTGTGGTATGTAAGGATGATAAGGATAAATCAACTCTAGGCTACACAACCTATCAATACATCCAAAATACTTATCCATAAGACAAGATCCATATTTCCAAAGAAAGTATGAAATCTTAAGCTTGCTCCTTAAGTACAATGGTGGATAAGTAGATGCGCAATATATCTTACTTCTTCTCTTCTCTTAAAAATGGTGAAATGGATGTGTTTATATAGGTGGATCTAACCCTAATCTTTTTTGAAAGGCTAGGCCAACAAAGTCAACCTAATTAAACTAGTATAGTTATCAAAAAAACAAATTAGGTCATAGACTAGGTTGTCCAAGGGATAACCTAGACCCTAATAAGTTTTAACAATAAGAGTACAAGGTCAATGGGGCTGACTATGTAATGTAAACAATCAAAAAGGGTTTTGGTTACATAAGGGCTAATGAATGTAGTAAATGATTAGAAGAGGGTGAAAATAGGAGGCAAAGCTTAGGGAAATGGTTTTATGAGATAGGTGTGTAGATATCAAGTGGTAATAAGAGATAACAATCCTATGAAGCACCAATGGTCTGCCCACCCCTTTCTCGATGCACCCCTTAAGGCATGCACTCAAATATATTAAGATTGGATGGGTTCTTAAGAAATATAAAACATCAATAATTAATAAATTTTGAAAATATTATGTTTAAACATATGCCCCACTCAAATCTCATCATGTCTAATGGTGCTTCAGGAAAATAACATAGTGACACATAATGCTAAAGCTAAATAAAGTGCATTAAGAAGAAAATAAGATAAATGAAAGGATAAAATTGAAAAACAAATAAATTTACTTACCTTAGTGATGTAGATAAATAAGGATATGTAAAAAATGTGAAGGCATTTAATGTATGGAACATTAGGTAAACTTGTAGAGATTATCAAAAAAGAGCAAAAAATAATTTTTTTTATGACATGGACATATAATAGTTGAAAAGATTCTCTATGATGTAAGGTTTCTAGTACATTTTATGATTTGGAAAAAGAGTTAGTAAATATAAAGATATGATAAAAATAAGAAATATGATGGTGAATATTTTAAGGTTAAATAATTTTGAATAGTAAATATAAATAGGATGAAAAAAAATTCACTTGGTATTTTTACAATTCTAAGAAAATAACACTTTGATAGACCTAGTGAGAGACCAGAGAGATAGGATGGCGAGGACAAAATTGATAATATGGAGAGGATGCATAATGGCCATAATGAGTGCAACATAGGTAAGAAACTAAAAATTTCAAAATTTTGAATATTTTTACTTGAAATTGAGCGAATTATAGAAAGTTAACTGATAGGAAAAATATAGACAATAGAATGAACCCTAAGAAGTTTTTAGGGACATTAAGGGTTAAATGGGGTATTGGGTAGGAAGGATTTAGACCAATAAATTCTCAAGGAATTTATGTAATTGGTAAAAAATTCCTAATTGTGGATGAATAGAGTTATCTAGGTCAACTTAGTCTACAAAGGATAAGAAAACCAATAGGTTGATTGCATAGGAGTAATCCAAATTAGTACTATTAGGTTGATTTATTTATGAAGTGTCAACTTAGTACTTCAAGGTATATATGGGGATGACTTAGTAATTGAATTCCAAAGGTGGTTGATTTAGTACTATAGAGGTTGATCTAGTAGAATTTTTGATAGGGCTGATATAGTATCCCTAATGAAGTATAAGGCTGATTTATTTTATAACAGGTCAATTTGATAAAAAATAAATAAACTAAATCAAAGCAATTATGTTTTGTAAAATTATTAAGAATGTATGTTGATTATAAATGATATAAATATATATATATATATATATATATATAATACATCCTTTGTTATTTTATATTTTTTATAGGCACTAGAGATATTGGTGATTGATCAATGCATCATGGTTATCAGATTTACGAGAGTATTTGATAGACATTGATAGAGTGAGCCTGGTTGTATTTATTTTAGGAGGTATCATGGAGATGAGGTACATCTAATTTAGTATTGATCTCATTATCATATTCCTTAGAGCATGGGAATGGTTAACCAACATGTTTTGATGGGTGGTGGATGGGGATACCATAGAGATGGGTATCACACTAATGACATCCATGCATTGTTTTGACTACCTATAGGAGGGACACTGGTGATCATAAGGATATTGGATGATTTAGAAGAGAGACGAGCACTAGTCAAGTGGGTGACATGCTTAGATAGGATCTACCTAGGGTTGAGGATAAGTTTATTTGATGCGTATATTACATATATTCTAGCATCTAGAAGCTTGTGATCAGACTTGTGACAACACACGTGCTATGTCACATGTCAAATCTCAAGGTACCACTATATGTGATAGCCTTATGCTAGTCCATTTTAGATCAAGGGGTAATCTATTATTTTGGGTCTATCTTCTAGGTCTATATCATGCATGACATGTATGGGATGTTATCTAATTAGCATAAGACTATGGGACTAGTGGTGTTTCTTAGTGCCTTGATATATGAGAGGTTCTCAATGTATCAACTACTTAGATTGACCCATATGGTTGATGATAGGTTACCTCAGGTGATTATATGGAGACATGACTAGATAGCATGGGTTATGCCCCATTCTCTAACACTATAGGAAATCACATGAGGGGAGATTATGTGGCATCCATACACACATATTACTATTATTCTACCTAGTTAGGTGACTATGTCACTAGAGATGGATCAAGTACAAATCATAGGCCATTATACCTGGTGGGTAGAGCCATAGTTAATGGCACACTTACCAGGGTATTTTGGAATCTCATACCTAGTGGTTCCTATAGTAGTGCCTCATTTTTGGGCACAACATGCTAAAGATCTAAGGGGGAGAGTTGGAGGAGGAATGCTAATCAAGAGATTAGTGATTAAGCTATGAAATGTGAGACCATGGACTGGTTGAACATGATAGTTAGTATCTAGAGGAGGAGAGGGCATGAATGTGAATGTAAGGGTGTAAAAGGTACCAAAATAGGCACCATAGTAAGAAGATAAACAACCATCTCAGACACACCATATATGGAAACACCATTAGTGAGATTGAGCATGGATGAGGGTGTTCATAGGATGATCTAATAGTTGGTGCAAGATAGATCTAGTTAATAAAAGTAGCTTTGAGGAGAAGCTTGTGGCATGCATGGGTGGTGACTTCTTAGTTTTCCTTAATAGGGAGGTGACTCATAGATGATGTGCTTAGGGGATGAGAAGATGGAGAGATTGTGCATGATATATGAGTAGATGGGGAGATAGTGATTGGTGGATGAGTAGATGGGGAGATGGTGGTTGGTGACATCGAGAATTTTAATAAATGTTATAATATTTTTGAGATAGAATACTAGTCATATATCATTGTAGTTAGATAGATAGATTTTGAGATGTATATGTGATCTGATATTTATTTAATTTTGGTTTTTGTATATCCTATGATAAAGGAGGTTAGATGGAGATCACTAGTCATGGTAATGTACAATAATATTTTGGATGGGGTGTTGGCACCATACAACCCCACCATGATGCATGACTTATGGTACCATCTAACCTATCTCAGGTGGGCTATCTTAGACTAGTGGGGGAATCTAAGAGGTAGATATAGACACATGGGGATGGATTATATCCACTAACATGGGTGGAAATAAGAGAAGCACAGACTTGGTAGGCCCTATCTTAGGAAATATTTGCATATATGGTCTCCATGAACTATTTAGGAGAGGTATAGGCCTAGGTGGCCAACCTATAGGTATAGGTAATAGGGTTGAGATATTTAATGGCCTTATTATAGTGTACTATGCAGAGAGGACAACCTAAGGCATCTATGGGTAGCATGTCTAGGCCATGAGATAGGCATGATGGAGCCTAGTTGTAGAATTGGAGATATGGATTTTTGTATTTTTTACCATTGTATAAAACACATGATATATAGATATATTGTTTTAATAGTTATATTTTGGTCTCATGCATTATATTTTTATGTTGGTTGTTGATGCCTAGATATATTTGTTTCTAGCACATGTATTTTGATTTTGTTGGATATGATATGGGAAATATATGTGGAGTGGTTTCTCTTCTAGCATTATGTAGTACACATGCATGGTTAAAAAGAAACATGCAAAAAAGACTTTGGAAAAATATAATTAATGAAGAGAAAATGTACTACACACTATATCAAAATGGAAAATATGTAATAATAAAAGATGACTAAGTATAATAAAATAAATATGGTAAAAAGGATAATAAAATGTTCTTAAACCATGAAAAAGATTGGCACTAAATTAAAATAAGTAAAATCACACTCTATCACATTGGGAAGTATGAAAATAATGTAATAAAATGGAAAACACATGAAAGATAAATAGTATATAATAAAAACAATTAATTAAATCAATCATACTAAATTATGTTGGGAAGTATAAAAGAGAAATAAAAATTGGCAAAATAAACTTAAATTGATCATACTAATTCAAGTTGGGAAGTATGAAAATTTTTAAGAAAAAAGGTTATATTCTTACATGCAATTGGAAAATAAGAAGATAAAATTGAAAGATCAATGAAGTAAGCATAAAACATACTAAATCAAGATGGGAAGCATGTCAATGGTGTAACTCATAATCAATCATGACTTATCTCGATTTTGACACATGTAATTTTTTGTAACTTAGGAATTAAAAATTTTTTTTAGGAAGGCTAGGTCCTATCTATGGTCTTGCACTACAACTCACAAAGGGAAAACCAATGAGGTGGAAAAATGAGGGAAAATATGTAAAAAGGGGATGTTTGGAATGGTGATGTGAAAATTTGGTAATTTGTGAGGAAGGCCTAGTCCTATCTATGGTCTTACATTGAAACTCACAAATGGGATCTCTAGGGGGAGTGATCAATAAAAAAAACAATATTTCTTAAGGGAAAATATTAGTATTATAGGGAATGAAAGAAGGAATGTAAAATCACAATGTAGGCATCTTATGAAAAAACCTTAGGAAACATGAGGCATACTAAGGACATAGAAATACTCTAAGTAACTAGTTACCATCAATATACGAAGGATACATATTCAATATAGGCACAAATCTATGCAGGTAAATAAGTGGGGTAATAATATCAACTCATATTTGTTTTTTTAACAAGAAAATTAAAATGGACTTACTTTTCCATAATATGTTCCCCATTCCTTAAGACCTCTTACATAGCCATCAGTCTAATGCAAATATTGGGTACTTGCATGAGAAAGTAGGTAGCACTAAAATTATTTTTTATTCTCTTTTTCCAATCTACAAGACTAGTGCACCCCAATGGAACTTGAATCTATCATGAGGCCAACTGTGGATTTTGAGATTCAATTATAGAACTAATATGTACTTAGAATCACATCCTTTGGTGTGACTTGAATTTTAAAAAAATTGAATGTTGCCTTTTAGATCATTTCCTTTTTTTAAATGATTTGGCTTTTGAATTTTTATGGATTTTAAGATTCCTCGTCCATATGGATTTAGAATGGAAAATCATGAGAGATAAATTGATACACATGAATGATATTTAAGCTTTGGATAAAGGAAGCTAAGTATCCAAATACATGATGGACTAACACACTTAGGCTTATGTATGAACTAGCATGTTATCTCAAGTGTCAACCATGCGTATGTTTAGTTTATGAAAGGAACTAAGTGGGATAAAGGGATATCCAAGGTAGATCGGTAAAAATAGATTATAATGAGATGAATTTTTAACTAATTAATCACATGGTAAATAAGGAATGAATACAAGCATCAAGGTTTGTATAACCAATTCAAAATAACAATTATCTGTGTTTATAGACATAAGATTGCAAACAATCATGAGAAAGAAAAAAATAGCCATAAAAAAGAAAATCATAGGAAAAAATGATGTAATCATGAAAAATAATCCATAAGAGAGAATAAATAATAAAATGACATTATAAAAAACATGTAGTGTGAAACATAAGTATTCATGTAAGGTTTAGTCATATAAAATGCAAAAATTGTTGACTTGATTGTGGCTTATGACACCCAACCCATATGTCCCTCTTGCTTTCTCTCATGACCCTTATAGGCATATTTTTAATGATTACCAATCATTTATAGCCTTTTATACTTAATCATATCTCAACTAGACTACTATTTCCATTACTAATCCATCCCCCTAGGCCTCATTAGCTCAGGACAATTACACCACACTTATACTATAGCAGTAGCTCCATTCTTGTCTGCTTTCATTGCTCCTTTCTAAGTGTATTTTTGGCCCCAATGGTTAGTTTCTTTTGATTCCCCATCCTTCTCCTTGTCAACCTAATGTGAACACATTTGACCCATGACCAATAGATCCCTCTAAAATACCATTCAAAGATAATTTAGAAAGGGTTGACAAATATCACTAAGCAAGCAAGAATACAATCAAGACTACTCAATCAATCTTCCTTATTCTCTGCATATAGCCAACAAATACACTTACAAGCTTATTCACACTTTTACACCAATCCCTAGCCAACTCAAGAACATCTAATTTAACATCTTGCATAATCAGACACTCTATTGTATAAATCACATCAAGTGGGCAAAATACATATGGCTTGATCCCTCTTTAGAATATTGGTTTGTAGGTAGCATGCCCACATAAGGGGTGTGAATACATGTTCGGTGAATATTACACACACTAACCCCCCCTCTTTCTCAAAATTGGTCAAAACATAATGGAGTATAGGTTTCTAAGAGAAAATTTGATCTAAAAGGAGATATATAGACTTCCAACTACCAAAACATCATGGATAGGGTCACATAAACCTAGAAAACAAAACCCAAAAAGCTTAGTTCCTTAAGACAATAGTGGTAGAGGTGGACTATAGCATCGGTGCCACTCCTATCCACTTTTGACACTCCTATCCAATCATAAAATGAAGGTCAAATCTAAATTTTTGATAGTTTCCTAGTCTTACATAATAAATCTTAGACTGTGTCTTAGTCATATTAGTCAATTTTTAGTTAAGTCTTATTTTCTCCCTCTTATTACTATTTTTAGAAAAGTCAAAATTGTAATCTAAATTATACAAATCAATAGCTTGATTATTTCATATTTATTTACTGATTTTATTACTCAAACCCTTTAACTAAATTAAGAATAATACACAAATATTCCTAATTATGTAAAATCATTTGGTGAACTTGACTTACTTTATTTGTGCATAAAAACCCTAGAAACCCTATGGTAAATTTCCTACTAATTTTTCCTATTTTTATTAATTTTTACCTACATAATAAAATTAGAAATTTGCATCAAATTTTAAAATTTCGTAGTAATTTTAAAATAATTTTCTTTTAAACCCTAGTTGCCCATACTAGGTTTCAATATTTTCTCAATAATTTTCCAATATTTGTTTGATTTTAACTAGCATATTAAAATTAAAAATTCACTTCAAATTTTAAAATTCAATAGTAATTTTCAAAAACATTTATTTTCAAAACCCTAGTTGCACCTTCTAGTTCTCTTTAAATCAAAAATTTTCCAACAACATTCTTGATTTCTTACTTGGATATTTCACTCAAAAAATCACTTTAAATTTCAAAATTTAATAGTAAATTTCAAAATAATCATCTTTCAAACCCTAGTTGCATACACTAGGTCCTATTACTTTTGAGATATCACCTTACATTATAAAATAATATTTCAAAAATGGATCTCACTTATTTACATATATTTTTTACATTTATTACAAAAAAATAGGAGACCATCATTGGTCCTATCATGTACATGAATGGTGAAGTTTACCATATGTTAATACAAAGCTTTATTCTTTATGTTTCATGATTATTTTTCATAATATGGGATGATGTTAAGAAAGTAATTATTAAACATGATAATAAATATTTTAAATCACCTCCCTTGGAGCCTCTATCACATGCCAAGTCATGTTTCATGGTCCATTTTGCTCCTCCCCAAGTCACTACCTATCACTAGAGAGCCTAATTGACACCCTTCATCCCTTCACTACCTTTACATGTCAATTATTTCTGCTCTACTCCTGTAGCTACTACTAGTCCTATACAAATAGTAGATAATGTGGTTAGAGTTTTTACTCGATGAGCCACCATGCCTCCTCTACCTAATTAGGATCCTCACCACCTTCCATTACTTCCCATCCTAGGCCCAAACCACCAGCATAGGCAGATCCACATAAGGCATATGATATTATTGATTAGTTAAGAAACACACCAAGTAATATTTCCATGTTAGAACTACTTTAGAAAGCCAATGTGTTCAAGGACATTCTCTATCAACCACTCACTTAGAATTTTATGCCCATTGGTTTAGAGCCTTCTTATTTTACATCAGTGGTCAACATGCTAAAAACTATAGAAGATTCTATTACTTTTGATCATGATGACATGCCATATCAAATAGTTGTTGATCAAAATTTACCACTATTCATAAAACACAAGTCAAAACTAGCACAATTAAGAGAGTTCTAGTTGATAGTGGTTCCAAACTTAATATATGTAATATTACATTCTTACAGACCATGGGTGTAAATATGGCACTGATGCAAAAATCATATAATAAAATTAGAGGGTTTGATGATATACCATGATAGACGTTAGGCACCATTACTTTGTATATCATGGTAGGACCCAAAACCCTCTCTACATAGTTTCAAGTCATGCAAAGCCTTCTTCATTATAATATTTTACTTAGATGACCCTAGATACACATTATGGGGGCATTTCCTTCTACTCTTCATATATGTGTTAAGTTTATCCATGGAGGATACCTATACACATGTCTAGAAAATAACTAGCCATTCAAATATTCTTGAAATATATAGTCATCTTAAACTATTTCACTAGAATGAACACCTCACATCATAGTTTAGCCACCATGTCATTACATTTATATTGATTAGATACATACATATGAGGTTGGAGAGACTATCACTTCTCACACTCCTTTATTTATAGTTGTGTCCTTATCTCAAGATATTCATCCATTCATAGTATCTTTAGCCATTCTAGTTACTCCATCAATCATGATTCCTACACCTGTTATAATTATACATTCACCAATAGTAGTTATAGTAGTACTAGTTGATTCTATAGATATATTTACTCCATAAATTATAAACACTCTCAAAACACCATTTTATTATACTTAAATAGTTGATGAGACTCCCATATCACGGTTACCCCTTGTGGTAAATTCTGAGTTATCATATATACATGATGTTGATATATATTTCTAGGCTTCTTCAGATGATGATACAACATCCACACTCATGGATGAATATTTTTGTGGGTTGATATTTATGCCATTAGGCTTATGATAGTATCAATATGACTCTATATCTCTCATTACATATCTTATATCACTCTTAACATCTTACACTACACTTACAGGATATACTCCACACTTGTGGCCACAAATAAATCATTCAACACATACATTTCACATGGTTACCTCTATGGATATAGATCTATTCATTTATATTTAGGTAGGAAACACACAAAATTAATCATAGATTATTCTATATATGTTACTTGATCATGGATTTATCACATTACCTATAGTATGACATAGATCTATTAGCATATTATCATAGTAGGATGGTTGACCATTTTTTATTTTTCATAAGAGCACAGACCATGATACAAACTCATGTATAGATTTACAATAGAGAGTAGATAAACTACATGTTTAGGGTATTATTTAGATTACAACACCACTAACACTATCTTTTCCACTTCCATCGAAACAATACACTACTAGAACTAAACATCCCTGAGAAAAATTAGCATCTCCACCACTAGAGCAAACTTCAATTCACCTTTGATAGGATGACACCATGTACACATCTTCTATAATATATTATGATACTTATGATGATGACGATGCATTTGATGATGTTCATGATCCATTCCTCCATCTCCATCTCTATCAGGCTCCATCCTTAGACCCTTTAACCCCTCCAACCTAGTTTTTATGTCATCATGTACATATTAATTTATTCATACTCTTGTATATATATCATTTTTTCCAATGTTTTTATATATCTTATTTTCAAATTTTTGTATAAAGTATTCCTATGATTGATTGTACATAGCTCAAAATATCAAAAATCCAAAAACAATATAACATTTAAAAATACAAAAAACATTCGAATATGTCAAAACACTAAAAACATTTGGATTATATGAATTATCCATGCTTTAAATTTCTACTGTTATGCTAAGACTTACATTTTTTGTTCTATGATATTATTTTTTGATTTATCTACATCACCATGCTTCACTTGATCTCCTTTAAGTGTGTACAGTGACATCTAGATTCTTGATTACTTCACTTCACCCACTGAGGGGGCATCCTACTTCTACATCAAGACATACATTGATATATATACCCACTAAGGGAATATTATACATGACCACACCATCAAGGTTATGTCATTCCTACACCACACACCTTAGTTATCATGCTAATGTACATTACTTATTAGCTTACACAAATTACTCTATTGACATTCACTAGTATATAACACTTGTGTATTTATTGGCATTTGCCTAGTCTTGTACTCCATGTCTTGCATACTTTCATTTCTTACTTTGATTATTTTGATGTGATTGTATTTCTAGTTTTTACATGTTTTCTTTTCTTGATTTGTATAACTAGATTGATTTCATTTCTTAGTTATTATTTTGTCTTTTGTATGTGCCTTAGGACATTTGTCAATGTCCTTTACCTATACTCTTCTATGTGATTGTGGCTTCCATGCCAACCTTGCTTGTTTCAATTGTATGTGTATGTGGAATTTTAACATGCCTTCTATGCTTATTTTCTAGTATGAGTGGCATGTGCCCATGTCCCTTATTTAATTGGCCCCTTGGCCACTCTTGTACACTTCCTTCTTCATTCTTTATGTGTTTATTTCTTGTTTACTTCTCATTTTCTATAATGCCATGATCCACAAAATGCATTATCTTTCTATCTTAGATGCTATGATGGACATCATGATCCATCCCTCCTTGCCAACTGACAACTAACAACTAACCAAACTTCTAGTTCTAGTTTAGTACATTGTACATGTTATTACATTGATATATCTATCTAGGCATACCCCTATTTATCTAACAAATATCTCATTACAAACCATGTTATATCTTGACATATCTTGTCGATTATCATTGTTATATCATGTATCTTTACACCATAACACACTTATAGGGCTATTTATTTTGAGATAAGTCATTACAAGGTCTTCATTCCTACCCTTAGAAGAGGGGGTAATAAACTAAGGTTATGTCATGTGGATCAGAGCTCTTAATAGTAAAAAATCTATCTTTTAGCACACCTAAAACAACAAATAAACATTAAACTAGTCAGAATAGACTAGGTAGATAGTGAAAATGTTAGAACAATTACCAGATTTAGCCCAGAACAATAGCACCAAGATTGGAATATAGTGTTAGTGCCACTATTATTTATTTTTGGTGCTCCTATCTAAATAACAACAAAACCAAACTTTCTAAATGTAGGTAGAAAATTAGGTTCATCTATAGTTTTTTACAATTAAACTAGTTTAGAATTAGTAGTTTTTAGTACACTTTTGCTAAAAAAATATAGATATAGGGGGAATTATGCATGGCATGATGGTTCTCACTTTTAGTTTTAGATATAGTAGTAGGTATAACTTTTAGATCAAAATCCATGATCTAAACACCAGTGATTAGGGATAATGTGTTTGGAACATTTATTTTCTTTTCTTTTTGAGTTCAGTATTACCCAGACATTCTTAGTAGTTACATGCTTTATTATATCTACAGGTGGTTGGTATCATTTTAGAGTGGATTTCATACAAGCCCAACCTTCATATTTTGAAATGGATTTCATACAATACTAGTACACCATTTTTGAAGTGGCTCTCATACAAGCCTAATCTCCATTTTTCAAAATGGCCAAGAATGGCCTAGTTTCTAGCATACATTTGGTTTTTCATGACAACATTGTTATATTATAGAGAATTCATGGGATTCAAGAGTCATCTCATTTGACACACATTTCATACTAGTATCATTTTATAACTTCAATTCACAGGGTAATGATAGAGCCAAAGGACTAGCTAGCCTTTGTATTCTTGAGCCACATATTTAGAGGGATTGGACACATAGTCCAAACATTGACTAACATACACATGATCACATAGCTTTACTTAGTGGGAGATGATAGAGCCAAAGGATCAACCTTTGCATTCTTGAGCCACTCTCTGGTAATTAATCACTCAACTCCATTTGTGATATCACTCTTGGTATAACATACCCATCATATCCATCATATCCAACATCACTCAGCATAACAATAGGTTTTTTATTAGTTCACATGCTTAGTGAGGTGTCTTCATTCCTTTCTCTTCCTCTCTTTCCTACCTAGCTTTATACATTTTTATTTTAGATATAGTGTATCTAGTAAGAACTTATCTACTCTTTGTTTTTTATTTTATATTCACACTTCACAACGTGCTCTCGCTATGCACACCCAACATCACATAGCTTCATGAGCTTCACCCTTGTAGGTAATTTTAGGTATGCTTTCTATTTTTACTTTATCCTAATATTTTGTTTTACTACATCACTAGAATAAAAGGGCAGGAAATGTAGTCATATAAAATGCAAAAATTGGTAACTTTAGTGTGGATTGTGACACCCAACCCATAAGACCCTCGCTTGCTCTCATGACCCTCATAGTCATATTTTCACTAATTCTTAGTCATTTTTAACCTTCTAGACTTAATCCTAGCTCATACAAACTACTCTTTCCATGACTAATCCACCCCCCTAGGCCCTATCATCTTAGGATAATATCACCACACTTATAATACAACATTGATGCCACTCCTATCCACTTTTAGTGATCCTATCCAAGTTTATTTTTGGCCCCAATGATAAATTTATTCCAATTCCCCATCCTTCTCCTTGTCAACCTAATTTGAACAAATTTAACCCATGACCAATATATCTCTATAAAATCCCATTCAAAGATAATTTGGAAAGGGTTGGAAAATATCACTAAGTAAGCAAGAATACAAGCAAGACTACTCAAGCAACCTTCCCTATTCTCTACATACAACTAGCCATTATAATTACAAGCTTATTCAAAACCTTACACTAGTCCTTATCCACCTCAAGAATATCTATTTTAGCATCTTGCATATTCATACACTCTATTTCATAAAGCACATCAAGTGGGAGAACTGCATATGGCTTGATCCCTCTTTAGAGTATTGGTATGTAGGTAGTGTGCCTACACAAGGGGTGTGGATACATGTCAAGTAAAAATTACACACACTAACCTCACCCTCTTTCATAAAATTGGTCAAAGTGTTAGGTTGTGGAGCTAAAAGCTTCACTGATACAGACATGGAGGAGGTTGCAGATGAGTTGCAGAGTGTCACAGACACCAGCGTCGGTCAGGCCAATCGACGTTGGTAGGATAAGACAGGAATGCAACCGATGTCGATCAGAGATCGGCTGGCTTCGGCTACCCCCAGGTGAACAGGGACCGACGTCGGTCGCCTGTGTGGTTTGACTACGAGTTTATTACGGGCAGTTAACTAACGAACCAAGTGTTTGCATGATGAGAGCTATTTTTAGACTGAGAGCTATGGATCTAATTATTGTAATTAGATGTCTAATTATTGTTTGGATGAGATCTATATAATAGACTCATGGTTGTATTGGAAACTTGTTCTAGTTTGAGTTGAGCAAAGTTAGCTCCTTCTGTGTGTGAGGTGAGCAAGGGTGTTCCTCCTAGTTCCACAGCAGTACCAAGGTGGGTGCTGGTTTTGGAGAGTCAGCAAGATTCTTCAGGGGTGTAGGATCTTGGTCAGCAGGTGTGCATGGCCTATATAGGAGATCTACATGGTAAGTAAGATCATTGATCTGCAGGTGTATGTGTGTGTAAGGTCAAGGTTCACAGGTGTGCAGAACTAGGTTGATTTGCAGGTGTGCAAGATTAGATAGGACATCAACACAATAGGGAGCAGAATCAGGCAGGATCTACTTGGAGTACAGGTGTGTACTCGGATAGAGCAAAGAGGAAGGCAAGGGAGTTCCTTCCATAAGTATGGTCTATTGAGGTGCACGTTGTTACAGGTTCATGGGAGATCTACTTGAAGTACGTTGATTACTTTTGGAGTGCGTGGAGCACTTGTGGTGTGCATGGAGCACAGGAGGTGAACACCAACTCTGTGTTTGAGTTGTGTGTTGGGACCTGAGAGAGAGAGCTTAGAGGAGAGAATTACTATTCACTTGAGGTGAGGGAAGCCTCTGAAGAGGTGGTGGAGAAGAAGTGGCATCTTCTTTATTGTATTCTTTTTTGTATAAGTATTAATACAAGTTGTGTATTGTCTCTCATATCATGTGTTATTTCTGAATTCTAGTTACTTGTGATTCTGGTTAATTTCCACATATTAAGTTGCTTGGTTTGGTAATCAACTGTATGCTTTCGGTGTTTCACATCCTGACACAAAGCATAATGGAGTATAAGGTTTGAAGATATCTTCTCTATAGGGAGCTATATAGACTTTAGCTACCAAAATTCATGGACAAGGTCACACAGACCTGACGAAAAAATCTTAGAAAGCCCAGATCCTCAGGATAATAGTGGTAGAGGTAGAATACAACATCGGTGCCACCCCTGTCCACTTTCAATGCTCCTATCCAATCATAAAATGAAGGTTATATCCTAGTTTTTGATAGTTTCCCAATCTTACATAGTGAATCTCAGACCCTATCTCAGTCATATCAATTAATTTTTAGCTAAGTCTTATTTTCTTGCTCTTATTACTATTTTTAGAAAGGTCAAAATTACAACCTAATTTACACAAATTAGTAGCTTAATTATTGTATATTTATTTACTAATTTTACTACGTAGACCCTTTAAATAAATTAGGAATAATACCCAAATATTCCCAAATACGTTAAATCAAAAGGTAAATAAATTTTTTACACAATGTCAAATGATATAAGATAGATAAATGTAAATTTGGATTATACATCTAATCCAAATGAATAAATAAATGAAAGAACACCATGTTATGATAATGAATACTGGTAGATTTTTCTACACACTTTATACATAATATCTAATAAGTCTCTTTGAAGCTAAACTCATATTATAGCCAAAGTCTCATCAATCTTTAGGGAAAGTTGAGAAAATACTTTGCAAAAAATCTCCTTGATGGAAAATGTAGGAATGCCTGAAGGATTGTGTTGATGAGGAATATAATTTAAGGGATGCTCAGGAGAAGGAATAGGAATGGACTCTATGGGAGATGAAGGGGTCACCAATGGAGAATGGGCCACGTGTGAAGGAGTCATTGGTGGAGAAGGGACCACAGGTGAAGGAGGATCCATGGGTGAGGGAATCATTATTTTATAAAAAGGGTGCACAAAGTTGTATTAATTAGCTGTGAGATTATTAAAAATAGGCACAAACATGGGATATTCCCTTTGTGTTCAAAATTTTACACTTAACTACATTGACATCAATTCACATAAGCTACAAGCCTTATGCACTCACCTAAAGTAAAGTTAAGAAGGAACTAGGGCCCACATTGGGCTAGTTGTGTGATTTACATAAATTATGGCACTTGATCAATTTAAATAAGGCTTTAAGTAGAAGAAAAGGTGTAAGCCTTTCATGGGCTAAGCTTAGGGGCCTATATGAGCAAGTCTTTTTTCTGACTAATCCTATATTAATATGGGAATAAGCCTTTATTAAACTAAGCTTATAATTATATTGGTGCTTGAAGGGTCAAGGGGATACTTCCACTTTAAGTGATCATACTAGACTCACACTTCTATAAAGGGTAGGAACACTTGTAGGATATATATACTTAATCTTTATGTAAGTTATGGATGACATCATCATTTACCACATGGAATCCATTAATGATGTATATCATAATCATGCATAAACATTACTCAACATATCTAAAATGAAATTATAACATTATACTTATTTTGCATTTCAATAGTAATACAAAATTCGTATAGACTAGATTCTTCATGTTTTACTACAGCCATATTTGTCATTAACTAAGTTTAAAAATAGAGTATATAATTTATGATGTTTAAAACAAAGTAAATTCCTAGCTCAAACTAATTAATTACCTAAAGGATCATGGGTGAGATTGGGTACTTATAATTGGATCCTTCATGGCATCCATGATAATCCTAATTCTAATGGTTACTAGATGCATACAGAGCAAATTCCAATTTTCCAGAGCTTCAGTGCACCATTTTTACATCATATGCATTAACTAGTTAAATATCTTTTTATATATCTTCATCAAAAGCTCCACTAGGGTAGAATGCACATGTTGAGTGTTGAGCTAGAACCTTGGTGATCATTCCCACTAACTCCATGACCTTGTAAAATCTGCACTACAATCACCACATATCACCAACCTTAGAATATTCATTGAAGATCTAAAAACTAGTTAGCCACTTACCAGCTAGCACAAGGTATGCACTAAACCTTTCAGTTGGTGCCAAAATGCAAAAATGTCATCATTACACATAATTATTGCCTCATGCCAATGTAGATGTCATGCTAGTGGGAATCCTTTAATTTTTGAAATAAGGGACCCAATATTACCCCATACAAAATTTCTAGTCCATCCTCAGACTAGGCTGTTAAGCTCTTCAAAGCATAGAACTCAAGCATAATATCCTTAAACTCAACACTAAAGTCTAAAAATACCTTAATGGTTATCTTTATTTCTTTAGTGGTGCTATCTATTTTAGTGGAGGTATCACTAAGTGCAAGCACATCAATCTTGTTTAGCTCCTTCTGAAAGGCCTCTACATTTGCCTTTACCTTTTCCACACTCCCATCCAAGAATACTCCTTGATCATAGGCCTTAGTATATAGATCATGGAAGAGTAATTCCAAGTTTTTATATTACTCCTTTATCTAGTTGTTGAGCACATTGATGATATCCATGATCTATGATCACTTTGATCTACTTATTGAGTACACTTGCACCATAAGTTATTCCTTTTCCTCCTTTGTCTAATTAAGGTACATGTCTATAACTGAGGCTTGGTTGGAGAAGCTCAAAAAAATAACATCAACTACATCTACATCCTCTTATAGCTTTGTAAAGAGGTCTTCTACCTCTTCAAGCTTACCTTCAAGTTCCTTCTGTAGTGTGACACAAGGATCTTATTCTTATTCTTCTTGTGTTGACTTAGGTTTTAACCTTGGGAGCATTTGCTCCACTAGCACATAGATTTTATCAACCTCAAAGAGGTTCAAAGTATCAACATTAAATAGAAGGGATGATTCAGCCATCTCTATGCACTCATAGAGATGTTATAGCTTAAATTTGGTAGCTTACACTTCATCTTCAACTTCTTTATGGAACTTCTTTCATTTTTTCACCCTACCATCATTGATGATATTTTGTACATAACTTTAGTGGTGATTCTAATTAGCACATTCATAGCCCAAATTGGGTTCATGGCATGAGATTTTATGAGGAGGGAGTCATACCCCTCATTAAGCTCTTCAAGGCTTGAAGTAGCTACTTTAGGCACCTTGAAATGAGGCTCATCCATATAATGATCAAATGAAAATGAAAGTTTTTTTCATGTCCTATTTATGATAGCTTAGGTGTCATGATGTCATACATGTAAAGGTATTCATCCACCCATCCATTCTACACCTTCTCCCTTATGATTAGTTCTATGCATTCCTTCTCAAAAATGGCCATATATATTTATTCTCCTTCCTCTTCACTAGTGCCACTACACTCTTTAGTGTCTTCCTTAGAGGAATCATCTGTTTGTTCCTTGGGGGTTTCTTCCTTAGACTTCTCCCCCTTGTATGCTTCTTCCTCCTGGGGTTTCTCAATACTTACCTCTAGGGTAATCCCTTTAGTGCTAATGTCACCTTGTTATTTTTGGGTTCCTTTGATGTCTCTATTTTTTTACAAGGTGCCAATATCACATTCTTTTTCTTTAGGTTCCCCTTCACTATTTGGTCGCACCTCTTGTGTAACTTTTTCTACCTACTTGGTGGGGGTGTTAAGTGCTTGCTTAACTATTTCAATAATTGGTCCTATGCTTATAAGAACCTTCTTTTCCTTTTTTATCTACTTTGGCCTCTTATTTTTCCTTAGTAAGTTTGTACTTCTCTTCAAGCACCAATACATTCTTAATATCTTCCTCACTCAACCCCATTTTCTTCCAAACCCTTATCTTTTCCTCTTCTATTTGTAGAGGTGGTGTGGAGGGTTAGTTTTTAGATGAATATCTTACTGGCTTCTTTGATTCTTCAAGCATAATAGTTATGTTACTTTGGAGGGACTCCTATACATTATTGGTCCTTAGCTCCTCTTCCTTTTCTATCTATAGGATATGAAATCCTAATCTTTCTTCTTCAGTCTCCTCTACTCCAAGCGTGAGGGTCACCTCTTTCTCCATCTCTACTAGAGTTATAGTAAGGAAAATAACTAGCCCCTTAATCTTCTTCTTTTTGTGTTTCTTGTTCGAAGAAGCAATCTCTAGAGTTAAGGTTACACACTTCTTAGGATATGGGGTTGTAATTTATTCTCCAAAGGTAATTGTAAACTTGATATGCTTTGTGGTCTCTTCAAGTTTCTCTCCCTACTCCTTCTATAGGGTCTTCTCATACATCTTTGGCACAACCTTCCCTTCATCACTAATTAAGAGGGGATAATCATCATATTTTTTAGGGTTGGTACCCTTCTTGTATAGCTTCATTTCATAATAAAGGTTGAAAATGTTCCCATTTATTATCTCCCTTTAGAGGAGATGGAGGTCCATCCTATCATCATCCTCCTCATCCTTGGTGGCCTTGTCTCCAAGTCACACAAACTATCACATTAACCTAATCCTATATTGATCCATGGTCTTCACTAGGATCCCACTATTGTGCATTTAGAATCCTCCTTAGCATCACCATGAAATATTTGGTAGAAAATGCATAAGGAAAATTAAGATAACTAGATAGGTTCCCATCAGTGAGTGTCAGGTGTAATACACAAAAATGTTGCATTAAATTAAATGTTTCCATTCCTACAAGGTGTTGGGGAAGCTCTTAAGGGATATACCATTCAATCCCAAAGGCTTTGATGTACCTATTGCACCACCCTTGTATCATTATTTTATACTTTCATGAGAAGCTAGGTGGGTAGATAAAGTCTTGATACTTCATCATAGGGGAATCATGGTAGGGTGGGAACACCTATAGGTTATTTTCATCACCATCAAACACACCTATCTCCTCCATCATAATTAAGATCAACATATACCCCCACCTAAATGTCTTAGTGCCTGGTGGCACTATTGTGCATTCTTAAAAATCTCCTCAATAATGAATTTAGAGTTGTTGAATTTCACCCCTTACACTATATAGTGGGTAAATCATAAGTACGTCTTGATAATGTCAGACTATTAGTTACCATGGCATAGTTTGGTGATAACAAAGCACATGACTACCCTCATGCTAGGGTCCTAGATATCCTTGATTAGGAATGTAAACCCTAACTTGTAATATCCCAAGAGCTTCACAACCCTCTCAACCTCCACTTCATCCTCAATCATTTGGTAGATGTTTGTTCATATGCTTGGAAGCCCCATGATCCAACTAATTAGGCATGCTAAGATCCTCATGTGCTATACTACAAAGTAAAAATAGTTTCAATGGATGTGTAAGAGGAAGAATTTCAACAATTCCTCTAGATTGATAAAGCTTGTCAACTTAAATAGTTGGGTTATACCGGTGGTTGCCAATTTATCTTGGATGGAGACACCAAAAAGTATGGTGCATACCTTTGTCTTCTTTCCTATGTTAACCATCTAGTCCTAGTTGATTTCTTATATGTTATTCCCCATCCGATTGTTGTAATCTTTCAATTTTCACATGTGTGCAAAGGATACCCATTTTTCCCACACCATGACCTCAGGGGGGAACTGCATCTCTCTATAAACAATATTTTCACTTGATTTTGGGTCTATCACTATGATGTTTATTCCTTCTACTAGTTTCATATCTTTTTTTATGATGGATATTACTTTCACCATACATGATTTTTTGCATCCTTCTACGTATGTGGTAGAACTATACTTAATATTTTCTTACCCATTTTGAATTGATTGCTATTAAATCATGGATGGTTGATCTTTGTAAATCCCTTAATGGTGATTTTCACTTATTCATAATTATGGGAATTATGATTGTGTCTTTGGCTCTCAATCTTTGTGCACCATTAATGGTGACCTCAATGTTCTACATATCTCCTACTATCCTTTTTCTCTTTCAATCATTCTCCACATGCATCCTATTTAATTTCAAATAGAATGCATTCTTACCAAGGTTTGACTATTCTCACTTGGAGGGATGTGGATGATCTATTTTTTACTATAGTTGCATTTTTATGGTATGGGTGGCTTCAGTTTTATTTAGCTTTATGTTCTTGATTGAATTCTCTCAAAGGTTTGTAATCTATTATAGTCTTTATTTCACCCCTTTATGCCCTATTTTTAGATACCTCATTAATGACTTGGTAACATGTGGATTTCTTGAAATTGACTAAAGTCATGAAATATATGAAAATACATTTCCAAATTCTCATTTATTATAGATCTTGGTGATTCCATAGCATTAAATTTTCCTAACAATTTTTTGATGAAGTGATAAGTGATTCAAATGGTCACTTCCCATTTGAATGTTCAATGGGCACTAGTTATATTGATGATATTTTTCTTGTGATTTGGTCACCTTGGTGTGACCTTCACCCTCTTATGGTAACTTAGACATAACACTTCATATGCATGCAATTCAACCTCCTCAGTTCCATATTTTTTTAATGCTACACTTCCTTACAAGTGTGCCTCTCTTTATTAGATGATTTATTTTCACTTTCATGTCTCTTTCTTTGACCATCCCTACCCCATACAAATCCTTATGTTTTTACTCCAACACCTCATTATCTCCTTGATTTATTGTGCACTAATATATTATATGCATCCTTTTATCAACTTTTAATTAGCTTTCAGAATTTGATAAACTTCATATTCCAAAAGACTTAGGTTTTTAGCCTCAAGAACCTAGAAAAAGACCAGGCTTGACTCACCCAATTTAATTTATGAATGTAAGCACTAGAAGATTTATCCTACATGCTTGAAAGTACCACTTATTTACCTAACATAAATGAAACAATGTAAGGAAATATTTATCTTGTGCCAAATTTTATTATGGTCAGTCTTAAATAAACTGACTTCTGATCAAGAATTTGATGTCTAATGGTGAAATAGCCATCCTAGTGACTATAGGGTTTCAATTTGTTGTTTTTGAAATACGTAGGGAATATTTCACCCATCAACATGTGTAGCTTACATGCACCAATCTCTAATATACTATGGATGATATAATATCTCATCCACTTAATTTAAAATTTACCTAGTTGATTGAGGTACTTTGATTCATATATAAATACCAATGCACCTTTGGTAAACACCTTATGCTTGACATGATTATCATTCCATAGCTTCTAGCATACCTTTTCTATTTTTGGCTCCATCTTACTTGGGCACGGGTCTCATCCAAGCACTCTAAGTCTTCTAGGAATGCACTCAAATAGTCTTGATCATCCAATCAACTAATTCACATGATGCATAATGAGGGCACTAGAAACTCCATAGGTAAAATGGCCTCTATGCTAAATACTAGTTGAAATGGTGTTGCCTTGTTCAAAAATTTGTACATAATTTGATAGGCCCATGAAACTACTAATACATGGTCATCCTAATCTTTACAAACAACATCACATATTTTTGTGAGGCATTTTTTCAATATTTTATTGAATGCCTTTGCAGTGTCATTTGCTTGGTGATGATAAGGTGTCATCTTATGGTGCACCACCATATATTTAGTTAGTAGGATCTAAATGATTTCATTGATGAAGTGAACACTATGGTATTTATTCAAGATAATTGAGTTTCTACAGTGATTGATGATATTTTACCAAATAAACCTTATTATAGTGGTGGATGTATAATATTTAATCATTTCTACCTCAACCCACTTGGTAAAGTAATCAATGGTTATTATAATGTATCATGTGCCTAGATGCCTTTCAATATGAGTAATAGGACCAACAAAGTTAATGGCCCATTTTTTAAATGGCACTTGGGTAATTATGGGGATGAGAGGAATCACATCTCAGTGGTTTGATTTTTTCATGCACTATCATATTTCACATGCTTTGGTACATTATTTTGCATCCTAAAATAGAGTTAGCCACAACAAAATTGATTATAGTACCTTTCATTCCATAGCATCTCCAGTGTAATGGCCTCTAATAATCCCCTTGTGTTCCTATTACAAGACTAATTCCTATTTTTACTATAAGACATATCAACACATGACTTCATTATGATTCAATTTGTATAGATCTCCACCAATGAGTTAAAAAGGGGTAGTGAAAATTATGAGCTATTTATTCTCCTTAGTCATCATTGTCTAGGGCATAGATCCATATGTTAGAAAAATGGTAATATCTACCAAGTATTCTAGGATGTGATAGACCCTATAAAGTTACATGTCAAGCATATCATCTAAAATAGGTGTTACCACATCACCAAAGTTAATGTAGGATAGATGGTCTGGGCCCAAGTTTTGTTTTCTAGGATTTACTATAATAGAGAATTAGAACTCTTGAAAAAAAATCCATTAACAAACGCACCTATGGATAATGGGATTATTCACTAGGTACTTGAGCACATCATGATCAATGAATAAAATGAAGGGGTTCACCAATAAGTACTACCAAATTTTTTTTAGGATGTAGACCATGGAAATCACCGCACACTTAATTGTGGTATAGTTTATTCTAACTTAGTTTTTTAATTGAAAAATAAATGGGATGGTCGATTTTGCCTTTGCCCAGTTTCACTAGAATGACACTAATTGTAGTACCAAATGCATCAATATGGAAATGGAAGGGAGTCATCCATTTTGGAAATTATAATATTAATGTGATTTCTAGTTTGAGTTTAAAGGTTTCTAATTCATCTTACTACACTTATCCTTAATAGGATGGGCCATCCTTTCACAAGAGATCTTCTAGTGGTAGCACAATCTTGGCATAGTTACTTATGAAATTCCTATAGTACCTCAATTTCCAAGAAAGGAACAAACATATTTTTAAATTTATGGATTCTAGAGATAAAGTATGATTGCATTTTTCACTGTATTAATGAGCAAACTATCCTTATAGACAATGTACCTAAGCAAAGTGCCAAATGGCATTACAAAAACACACTTATTTAGGTTCAAATAAATATGCAACTAACTGCACCTTTAAAACATTAGGAACAAGTTATCATAGTGGTCCTTTAATAATATATACACAATCCAATCATCTAAGTATACCTATAGGAATTTGTGAATAAATTATTTTAAAGTAGTGATCACCACTCAAGAGAACACTACTAGCACATTCTTCAGTCTGAAAGGTATCAAGTTGTATGTGAAACAAGTTCATTCTATCATAAAGGTAGTTTTAGGCTTGTCCTCCTCCTTAATCTAGACTTGATGGTATCTTGAGAACCCATCAATAAAGGTGTATATCTCATAACCTATGATACCATACAAGACTTTGTCAGTGAATGGGGTTAGAAATGAGTTGATTATACAGGTAGTGTTTAAAAATCTATAGTTGACATAAATATATATGACCCCATCCTTCTTGATGTTGATGACTATGGGGCTAATCCATTTAGATTATTTCATAGGGTAGATGATTCATGTGGCTATCATTCCATATATATTCATCTTGATCTTGACATGAATATTGGGGTTCATATTGTAAGGTTGTTTCTTGACAGGTCTTGCATCATCAACTATTTTTATTCTCATCATCCTGAGGGATGGGTGTGTGTCTTTCATGTCTCTATAGTTGTGAGGGAATAATTCTTGGAATTCCTTTAGGAGATCCACAATACATTCCATCTCTATTTTAGACCAATAGGTACCCAGAGTAATAATCTATGGTTCTCCTTATGAGTTGATATCTACCTTTGTAATTTGTAATGGTGAGTGGTAGGGTTCATTCTTCTCCTAGTGAAAATCCTCAACCTATCTACTACCCTCAATTATTTCTATACAAATATGGGTATGGTCTTATTCTTCTAGGTGTTACCCAAAATGTGGTGCATTAATTTCCTTTTGCCTATCAAATTCTTCCATTTACACACCTTCCATGTTTCTTCATCTTTATCACTAAAGTCACTATTAATATTTTTCTCTTCAAATAAGCTTATGAATGCTAACCCATTTTCATTGAACATGTTTTTTAGGAACTCTTCCAATATTGCAGTGTCCTCAAACACTAACCTTCAAACTACCTATAGTGTCTTAATCAATTTAAGGTTTTATAAAGAAAAGGAGAAAGTGTGAACAGAGCACTCTTTAGATGCATCCTAGTTGGATTTATTGTAGAAAATCTATTGAAAATGTATCATGCCCATGCCTAGGTATTTAATGTCCTATACAAGGTGTGCACCTATAGTTTCCTTAGGGAGTTTTTTCCTATAGAGAGTCCACATTTCTTTGTAAAGGTGCACATGTACTATAGGTTCAGAGTCCTTGGAGTAGGTTGATATGTCTAGGTCCTCATATCTCTTTTTTAATCTAGTAAAAATGACTACCTTCACATCTTGCCAATTTTAAAAGGTAGGATTTTGTACTACCCACCAACAAGCAATAGTGTTTTTCAATGTATACATTAGTGCACCCATTCTATCTACCTCTTTTGGGATGCATGATTCAAGGTCACAAACATAGTCTTCCACTGGATTACTCCCTTCATATCTTGGGATCACTATGCATTTACCCTTACTAAGGCAAAATGCTTTCTTTCCCTTTTTTCTTGGTACAAGGGATCCACCTTTTTGAAGCATGATCAATCTGAACCCATATTATCTTTACTTTCTTTAGTGTATTTGTGTATGCCAAGTGGTACCTTCAACAAATTGTCTCATATGCTTCCTCAACCCATAAGTTATAAACAAAATCATTGGTATTTGAGTTTGATTTTCCATCTTCCCAAGAGAGGAATCCTTGATCATTATGGTCTAGAGTCTCTATGCCTTGCACTGTGATGTTATATATGTGGTTTATCTCATCCTCTATGTCCATGTTCTTGACATAGGGGGTCCTTGGTCATTTGATAGGGGTATGAATACCCTCTTTTTTCAATTCTCAAATGTCATGTAGTATATTTTGAAGCACATATCTTCATTCTTTGCATAACACCATGGTCTTCCTAGAAACATAGATTAGTTGTCATATTCTACTAACTTGGTCACTTAGAAGTCAAAAAAAATTTAATGCTCATGATATCTATAACTTAGCTCTTCAAAATTATTATAGGCTTCACCTAGGTCTTATTTTCCATGAAGAGTAAATGAGTTGAAGGCCTTAAGGCTACCCTACACATTTTATCTCAATCATTCTTGGTCAATATGTTGACCTCTATGCCTTTGTCTATAAGGACCTCATAGATAGACCATCCATCAATAGTGGCATCCATGAGGAGTTATTGGTCATACTCTATATTTTGTGTATGTAAAACTTATCATTCCCTCTCCATTCATGGCACAATAACATCAAATTTATTTTTATCAACATGTTTACGAACAATTTATTTAATAGGGGTAACATTCCCTCTATTTATAAGAGGCACATGATCTCAGTTAATTATTATATCTCAACTTCTTAGCTATATTGGTTGTTTCAAGAAGCAAAAACCTATGCTTCTAGGTTTCACACTAATTAGAGCTCCCCTTGCATGTTTTGGATGACATTCATTGCTTGTTACAATACATATTTTTGGCACATTAGGTCTAGGTAAGGTGCATATTTTGGTTCATGACATGTTATGTACTCAGTGTGACCCTTATCCCCATATTATAAGTGTAACTCAAGTATTGGTGTAATTTGTACCTAAGTGGTGAATCCATTGTGAGTAGTTGCTTCACCTTAACTATATTTATGTAGGCTAGTTGTACCTTCAAGGTCCATTTTTCCATTTTTGGCTCTTGCCTTATCATTATTGCACCCTTTTCTATGTTAGGCATACCTTAGTCAATTTTTTACAAGTTAGGGCATTATTAAACCTTATGGGACCATTGATAATACCCACATGTAGGTTGTTTAGGGTAGTTATGTTAATAATGCTATGTTAAGCCACACTTATAACATGAGCATGGTGGGAACCTTCTAGCACAACATCTTCCAACTCACCCTATGGCACCTCGTTGCCTACCAAATCCTATGTTCTATTGATCATATCCTTCATTTCATTGGTTAGCCTATCCTCTAACTACTATAGTTTCCTACCATGTTCCTCTTTCCATGTTGTGTATTTCATTAATCAATTGATAATTAGTAGTGGTATGGATATAGACATCACACAAGTGATAATAGATGGTTGTGTTGACTTAGATAGTGTCTTGAAAAAAGGGAAGTTTTGGATGTCATGTGCCTCTTGATATACTTCACATCTTAGAATAAAAGTGTGTACATTCCTTCATGGGTATTTAGTTTATGGCCTTCTACTTCACAGTCGATATACCATAGTCTAGATTGAGAATCATATAATGATCTAGTGGAAATATTTTAGAGTTGGGAGGCTATATATGCAATATATTCCTCCATAGATGTGTTGATTCTAGTATATATGATTTTGAATACTTTAGATCTAAGTGTAACTTTAAATTCTTCATGAGGGTCTATAAAATTCTTCATAGAAAACACTCTTTGGATTGGCACTAGTAATCCTACAATGAACCACTACATATGCTAAGAGGGGTGAATATCATATGGGATCTTAGATATTAGAGTATTTAACCTTACATTGTATAGGTACACACTTTTTTAGAGTCTTTTGGTAATATATTTTATCATGAACATGCTTTGCTATTTAAACTCTAGAATGCCAAATTCCTTCAATAATGCATCCTTTAGGGTATCATAATTGAACATGGATTGGTTAAGGTCAAATTTCTTGTACCATATATGGGAACAATCAAGTAAAGTGGTAAAAAATTGGGTCACCTTGCACTCTAATTGGGTTATACCCCATACATGCCATTATAGTTCACACTTTAGCACATGCTCTATGGTATTTTTCATGTCATGATACTCTAGTAAGTGCATGGACATCTTGTAGTAGATTTATTATGTGGGGTAGTTTGTATTTAAGACATTTATTCCCCAAACATCTATCTTGGTGGAAATCCTATAATGTCTTCAACCATTGGATTAATCACTAGTCCCATCACTACTAATAGTGTAATTAACATTGATTGTGCTATATTACTTGTGGTGCTAGACCACTTCGTGTGAGATTTTTCACACTTTATGTTGCTAACATGGGCTGAGTTGTTATACTTTCACTCAATTTTTGTTGTGGTGAGATAGTTCCCAATGCTCTAGAGGTATCTATGCTGACATCCTTATATGAAATAATTTGTTTAATCACAAAGTTGCAATCCAAGTATACAAAATGTCAAATATCTATGCCAACAAAGTCAATTATTACTTTTTTACTTTCATCAAGTGGGGGATCTAGTGCATGAGCATGCATCATAAGTTCAAAAGGGGTAGGTGCATCAAATGTATATTTAATCACCAAATCCTATAGGGACTCAGTGAATTCCATACCTATCAAATGTTGAGATTGATCCATTGCTTCATTATATCTCTCATCATCATGCTATTGTATTTCAAGAGATCCTTCCCCATACCCTTCCTAAAAACTATGGGTTCTCTCAGAACTTATAAGTTCTAGATCTTCCAATAGTCTATGTTGTATATTATTATAGGTCTATCTCCCGATCTCTCAGGTGTCAATATACTCATCACCTTCTATTATGTTTCACCTACACATCCCTTTTTCCCCCTTTACACTATCCATACATGAAAGGACATTAACCTTCCATCCTCAAATTTTTAAAGTTATAATCCACCATTAGATGTTTCATCTCTACACTGAATTTGTTCACAAATGTGCCTCTAGGGTTACATAAGAATTGGTACTCTACTTCCTTAGGGCACAAGTAGTTATTCAATGCTCCTTGCCACCATTTATCTACTACTCTAGTCCAAGTAGCATATAGGGTCTCAAGTCTCTTTAAGTTCTCCTTCACCACTCACAACATTTTTCATAGCTTATTCTTTGGTGGGTTGAATATGAATCCAACCACCAATACACATGCTCAGGTAATTAAAAAAAAGACTTCATACAAAGCATCATATAGATTATTCTAAACTCATTTTGTTAGTTTTTGTCCTTTATTGGTTGGATGCTTTAACATAAATATATATTCTACCTATTTTATCCAATTCTCAAAGTTTTTAAGGGAGAGTTGGTACATTATTCTGTCTCACCATTACAACAACAAAATTTAACATAGTTTCTAGTAATAGAACCAAAATCTTATAGAAAAAGGGCATAAATTTTTTTCCTAGTTAGTTATTAGCTTAGTATGACCAATTAAAAACATGGGATATTCCTTTTGCACTCAAAATTTTACACTTAAATGTGTCAACATAAATTTACATAAGGTAAAGGCCTTATGAACTCACCTAAAGTGTAGCTGAGAAGGAACTAGGGCCTATATTGGGATAGTTGTGCCATGGCACAAGACATAATTATGGGACTTTATCAACTCAAAGAATGATTTAAGTAGAAGAAAAGGTGTAAGTTGTTCATTGGCTAAGACTAGGGGCTTATAGGCATAAGCCTTTTGGTGGATTAATCCTAGAGTCATATAGGTTCAAGCCTTTGTTAAACTAAGCTTAGCATCATATTTGTGCTTAAAAGGTCAAGGGGTTGGTTCCACTTTAAGTGTTCATACTAGGTTCAAACTTCTAGCAAGGGTAGGCATACTTGGTGAAATATCTATATACTTAGTCTTTATACAAATTATGATTGACATCATCATTTATCATAGGGACTCTATTAATAGTGTAAACCATAAGCAATATATTTAAAATGAAATTATAAAATTAAACACATTTCATGTTTTAATATAAATACAAAAGATGCATAGACCAAATTCTTCACATTTTATTTCAACCATATTTATCATTAAATAAGTTTACAAATAAAGTATAAAGTTCATGGCACTTAAAAAAAAGTAAATGCCTAGCTCACACTACATAATGACCTAAAGGCTCATAGGTAAGCTTGGGTAATTACAATTGGAGCCTTCATGGAATCCATACTAAGCATAAGTCTAATCAACACTAGATGCATATAGAGTAAATTTTAATTCACTAGAGCTTTGATTCACTATTTTCACATCCTTTGAATTAACTAGTTTAGACTCTTTTTATAACTCTTCACAAGCAGCTCCACTAGGGTGGAATGCGTATATTGATTTTTGAGCTAGATCCTTGGTGATCATTCCTTATAATTATATCACCTTAAAAACTCTATGTTATAGTTTCCATGTATCACTAATCTTTAAAAATTCCCTAAAGATCTAAGAATCAGTTAGCTGCCTTCTAGCTAGCATAAGGTATGCACTAAACCCTCTAGCTAGTGCCAAAATTTCATCATTATGCAAAATTATTACCTCTCACCAATGTGCATGTCATGCTGGTAGGAATATTTTACTTTCAAAAATAAAGGACCCAACATTACCCAAATACAAAATTTCTAGTCTATACTCAGACTAAGATATTAAGCTCTTTGGAGTGCATAACTCAAGCACTCTCTCCTTAAACTCAGCATTTAAGTTTTCAATGACCTTAATGGTAATATTGATTTATTTAGTGGAACTATCTATTTTGGTAGAGGTATTACTAAGCATAATCACATAAATCTTCTCTAGCTCCTTCCAGAAGGCCTCTACATTTTCCTTTGCCTTTTCCACACTCCCATCTAGGATTGTTCCTTACTCATATGCCTTATTTTGTACAATGTGGAAGAGTGATTCCAAGTTTTGATATTGATCCTTTATATAATTGATAAATGTGTTGATGCTTCCCATCATTTGCACTTTCTCTAACCTAATATTTGAGTACACTTGTGCCATCAACTTCTCCTTCTCCTCCTTTACCTACTTAAGGTACTCATCTATGACTAAGGCTTGGTTAGATAAGCTCAAAAAAATGGCATCAAATACATCCATGATCTCTTGTAGATTCACAAAGAGTCTTATAATTATTCAATATTACCAATAAGTTCCTTATGTAGCATGATGTAGTCATCATCATCATCTTCTTCTTCTTCTTCTTCTTCTTCTTCTTGAACCAACTTAAGTTTTAACCTTGGGAGCTTCTGCTCCACTAGTACACAAATTTTACCAACCTCAGAGAGGTTCAAAATATCGATGCCTACTAGAAGGGATGGTTCAACCATCTCTATATGCTCATATAGATACTAAATATTTTATTTGGTGATATGTGCTTCATTTTTGGCTTCTTTGTGAATATTATTCCATTTTCTTGCCCTACCATCAATGATGATATTTATGCACACAACTTCAGTGTCCATTATGATTAGTGCATTCCTAGATCAAATTGGGTTCATGGCATGAGGGTTTATGAGGAAGGAGTCTTTCCCTTCATCAAGCTATTCCAAGATTTAAGTAGCTACTCTAGATGCTTTGAAATGAGGCTCATCCATATAATGATCAAACATAAATGCAAGTTTTTTATGCATCCTAGTTATGGTATCTTGGAGGGAATGTTATCATACATGTAAAGGTCTTCATCACCCCATCCCTTATATACTTTATCACTTATGCTTAGTTATACATCATCCTTCTCAATGATGGCAATATCTATTTGTTTTCATTCCTATTTACTAGTGCTAACTATCTCTTTGGCACTTTCCTCATAGGACTCATATATTTATTCCTTGTGGGTTTCTTCCTTGGACTTATCCCCATTATCCACTTCTTCCTCTTGGGGTTTCTCAATACTCATCTCTAAGGTAATTCCTTTGGTTCTAGCATTACCTTATTGTTGTCGGGGTTCCTCTAATATCTCTATTTGTTCTTTTAAGGAACCAGTGTCACATTCTTTTTCTTTAGTTTCCCCTTCACTACTTGGGTGTTCCTCTTGTGAATATTCTTATACCTTCCTAGTGGGGGTATTGGGCATTTTATTTATTGCTTCAATGGCTGGTATTTCACTTTTAGAAATCTTCTTGGCCTTTTTATCTACTTTATCCTCTTCTTTTTCCTTGGCAAGTCTGCACTTCTCTTCAAGCATCAATGCCTTCTTAATGTATTCCTCACTCAAGCCCATTTTTTCCAAACCCTTCTATTCTCCTCTTCTATTTTAAAACATGGTGTGGAGGGTTATTCACTAGATGAAGAGCTTGTTAACTCCTCTGATTCTTCAAATATAGTGGTTCTACCACTTTGGAGGGCTTCATGTACATGTTTGGTACTTATCTCCTCTTCCTCTTCTATCTATAGTATATACATCCCTTCTCTTTCTTCTTCATTATCCTCTACTCCAGGTGTGAGGGTCATCTCTTTTTCCATCTCTAATAGAGTCATATTAGGGAATTTAACTAGTCTCATAGTCTTCTTCTTATTGTGCTTCTTAATGGAAGAAATAATTTTTGGCATAAAGGTTACATGTTTATTAGGAGATGAGGGTGTAATCTATTCTCTAGAGGCAATTTTCAACTTGATGTGCTCCATCATCTCTTCAAGTTTCTCTCCCCAAATCTTCTGGAGGGTCTTATCCAATGTATTTGGTATACCATTCCCTTCATCACCAATTAGGAGGGACAATCATCATCTTTTTTGAGTTTAATACCCTTCTTCCATAACTTCATTTCATAATAGAGGTTGAAAATGCACCCATTTATTATCTCCCTCTAGAGGGGATGGAGTTATATCCTATCAGAGTCATCATCCTCATCTTTGGTGGCCTTGGATCTAGGGCACACAAACTGGTGCCTCAACCTACTCTTGTCTTGATCCATGGTCTTCACTTGGATCTCCAAATATTGTGCATTTTGAATCCTCCTTAGTTCTACCATGAAAAATTTGGTAAAAAATGCATAAGGTAACTTAAGCCAACCAGATAGGTTCCCATTAGTGAGCACCATGATCACTACATAGAAATCATTCATTATAGAAAAGGTTATCACTCCTACCAAGTATTGGGGAAGCTCTTGAAGGATGTGCCATTTAATCCCAAAGGAGTTTATGTACCTATCAAACCACCCTTGTACCCTTATTTTATACTTTTATGATAAATTATGTGGATAGATGAAGTCTTTATACTTCATCACAAGGGACTCATGGTGGGGTGGGAACACCCATAGTTATCATCATTGCCATCTAACACACCTATCTCCTCCATCATAATTAAGATCATCATATACACCCACCTTATGGTATTAAACATTCTTAATAATCTCCTTAGTTATGCATTTAGATATGTTTAATTTTACCCCTTATGCCATGTGGTGGGCAATGCACAAGTAGATCTTTCTAATATCATACTATAATCTATCAAGGTATAGTTTAGATCTAACTAGGTGTGTCTCTACCCTTGTGCTGGGGTCTTAAATATCCTTGATTAAGAATGTGAACCTCGACTTGTAGTAGTCTAGGATATTTATGATCCTCTCAAACTATACTTCATCTTCCATCATTTGGTGGATGTCTATCTTTGTGCTTGGAAGCCCCATGATTCTATTGATGAGGCATGTAAAGATCCTCATGCACCATCTTGTGAAGTAAAAATGGTCACCATGGACATGTAAAAAGAGATATTACACCAATTCTTATAGATTAACAAAGCTTGGTAGCTTGAATAGTTAGGTTTCACTAGTCATTACCAATTTGTCTCAGATGGATATGTTGAAAAGTGTGGTGCCCACCTTAGTCTTTTTTCGTATGCCAACCATCCAGTCCTAGTTGAGTTCCTATACATTTTCCCCCATTAGATGGTTGTAATATTTAAATTTGCATATGTGTGTAAAATAAACCCATTTCTCCCACATCATAACCTCTAGGGGGACTGCAGCTCTCTATAAGCAAGCTTTACACTTACTTATGGGTCTATCACGATGATTTTGATGCCTTGTACTAGCTACACCTACCATTTTATAGTGAATTATTTCACCATCCATCAATTCTTGGCATCATTCTATGCCTACAATGGACCTCTACTTAATATTTTATTACCCATTCTAAACTAGATACTATTAAGGTATGGTTAGTTGATCTTTTTGAAGACTTTAATGGTGCTTTGTGTTTTTACATAGTTGTAACAATTATGACTATGTCTTTAGATCTCAAGCTTCATGCATCATTAATGGTAGCCTTAAAGTTATAAAAATATCCTACTATCTTATTTATATTTAAATTACTCTTCACTTACCTCCTATTCAATTCCAAATTTAATGCAATCTTGTCATGGTTCAATTGTTCTCTCTTGGGGGGCTATGGATGCTCTAGTTTTCACTACAATGGTATTTTTATAGTTTGGGTGGCTTTGGATCTATTTGGATCTATGTTCTAGTTTGAATTATATCAAAGGTTAGTAACTTATTATAGTCTATTGTTTGACCCTTTATACCCTATTTTCAACTACCTCATTAATAACTAGTGATTAATAACTTAGCAGTGCATGGATTTCTTAAAATCAACTAAACCCATGAAATCCACAAAAATACACTACCAAATTCTCTTTTACTATATATCTTGGTTCTTTTCAACATCAAAAAATTAAAATTTCTTAATGGTTTATTTTTTGAAGTGACAGGTGATTCAAATGATCACTTCTCATTGACCATTAGGTGGGTGCCAACTATTTTGATGATCTTTTTCTTTTGCTTTGTTCACCTTGGCATGAACTTCACTCTTATTATGGTAACCTAGGTAAAATGCTTCATATGCATGTAATTCATCCTCTTTAGTTCCATATTTTCTTAGTGTTGTGCTTCCTTACAAGTGCACCTCTCTTTTTTGGTTAATTTCTCTATGCTTCCATGTCTTTTACTTTGTCCTTCCCTACCCCATACAAATCCTTACATTGGTCCTCTATCAATTCATTATCTCCTTGATTTATTACAAATGAATATATTACATTCCTTTTAAAAAAAAATTTAATCAAATTTTGGAATATGGTAAACTTCATGCACCCATAAACCTAGGTGTCTATCCTCAGGCACTTAGAAAACAATCATGCTCAACTCACCCAACTAGATTTATGCATGTAAACACCAGAAGAGTTTTCCTATAATATTTAAAGTGAGATTATTATTAACCTAACATAAATGAAACAACATAAGGAAATATTTGGATTGTACCAAAATTTTATTATGTTAAATCTCAAAGCAACTGACTTATGACCAAGAATTTGGTGTCTGATGGTGCAAGTGCCATCCTAATGACTATAGGGTTTCAATATATTATCATTGAAATGTTTAGGGATCATTTCACGTATCAATATAAATAACTTTCATGTGCTACTCTCTAATATACTATTGATTATATAATGTCCCATCCACCTATTCTTTAATTTGCCTAGCTGCTTGAGGTATTTTGAGTTATATAGCAAGATCAGTGCACCTTTAATAAAAACTTTTTTCTTGATGTGATTATCATGCCATAGCTTCTAGAGTACCTTTTATATTTTTTGGCTCCATCTTGCTTAGGCTTATGTCTTTTCCAATCGATCCAAGTCTTTCAAGTGTGCGCTCAAAGACTCTTGGTAATCTGATTGACTAATTCATGTAATGCACAATGAAGGCACTAGAAACTCCATAGGTAAAATAGCCTTTATGATAAAAACCATTTAAAATGGTGTAGCCTTATTCAAGCACTTGTAAATAGTTTGATAGGCCCATAATACTATTGACACATGGTTATCCCAATCTTTATAACCAATGTCACATATCTTTATGAGGTACATTCCTAGTATCTTATTAAATGCCTTTATAGTGTCATTTGCTTAAGGATGATAAGGTGTCATCTTATGGTGTGACACCATATATTTAATAAGTATGATATGAATATTTTTATTGATGAAGTGTGCATCATGGTCATTGGTCAAGATAAGTAGGCATTTATAGTGACTGATGATGTTTTCCTAGATAAACCTTGTTATAGTGGCAGTTGTATAATTTTTAGTCAGTGCTACCTCAACCCACTTGGTTAATTAATTGGTGGATACTAGAATGTATCATGTACATGTGTGAATTACAACAAGAGTAATAAGACCAAAAGAGTTAATGTCCTATTTTTCAAATGGAGCCCAAGCAAGGATGGGGATGGAAGACATATTATCTTGGTAGTTTGGTTTTCTCATGTGCTAGTAGATGTCACATGATTTGGCATATTATTTCGTATCTTGGAATAGATTTGGCCACCATAATCTTGATTATAGTACCTTGCATGTCATATCATCTCTAGTGTTATAGCCTCTAGAAATACCCTTGTGTACCTCTTATAAGATTGAGTCCCATTCATTCTCTAGGACACATTGGTGCATGACTTCATCATGGCTCAATTTATACAATTACATGCCAATGAGTTAAAAATGGGTGGTTAAAACTATGAGATGATTCTTCTTTTTAGTCATTATGGTCTGGGGTGCAAATACAAATGTCATAAATGTGGCAATCTTTGCCAAGTCTTTTAGTATGTTTTAGACCCTATAAATTTATGTGTCAAGGTATCATATTCAATAGGCATTATTTCATCATAAAAGTTGATTTGGGATAGATGGTCTAGGCCTAAGTTTTATTTTCCAAGATATACTACAACAAAGAACTAGAACTCTTGAAGCAAAATAATCTATCGACAAATGCACTTGTGGAAAATGGGCCTATTTACTAGGTACTTAAACACCTTGTGATTAATGAAGAAGATGAAGGGGGTTACTAATAAGTACTTATAAAAACATTATAGGGAATAAACCATATAAATTACCTTGTACTTAATTTTCATGTAGTTTTTTTCTACCTTGGTTAGTTTTATACTTGTAAAAGAAATGGGATGGCCTATTTTGCCTTCACATGATTGTACTAAAATGGTGTCATTCACAGTACTAGATACATTAACATGGGCATGTAAGAGAGTCATCTAGTCTACAAATTATAACATCAATGTGCTTACTAATTTGATCTTTAGGGGTTTAAATGCATCTTCCTATTCTGCACCCTAATAGAATGGGCCATCCTTTTGTAAGAGCTCTTCTAGTGGTGTCAAGATCTTGTCATAGTTCCTTATGAACTTCCTATATTACCCACAATGTCCATGAAAGGCACAAAAATATTTCTACATTGATGAGGTCTAGAGATGAAGTATGATGGTGATATTTTCTACATCAATGAGTAGACCATCCTTGCAGATGATGTGCCCAAGCAAAGTGTCAAATGGCCTTGTGAAAACACACTAATTTAGGTTCAAAGAAAATTTCAACTACCTACACCTTTTAAACATCAAGCACAAGTTGTCATAGTGGTCCTTTACTAACCCATACACATTGAAATCATCTAAGTATAATTGGAATAATTTATGAATGAAGTCTTTGAAAGTAGTGATCAACACTTGGGAGAACATTGCTAACACATTCTTCATCCTGAAGGGCATCACATGTATGTAAAATAACCCCATTCTATCACAAAGTTTTTTTTGGGCTTGTCCTCCTTATCAATTTGGACTTGATGGTAGCCTAAGAACCCATCAATAAAGTTGTATATATCATAACCTATGATGCAATCTAAGACTTCATCTATGAATGGGATTGGAAATGGGTTGGTTAGATAGACAATGTTCAATAATCTATAGTTGACACAGATCTAAATGTACCCATCCTTATTGATGTTGATGACCATGGGACTAATCCATTTGGATTCTTATATGGGGTAACTAATTCCTATGGCTAGCATTATTTTTATATCTATTTTGACCTTGTCATAATGATTAGGGTTCATCCTATAAGGTCACTTCTTGACATGGATTGCACCATAAACTAGTTTTATGCTCATGTTCTCAAGGGATGGGTGTGTGCCTTTCATGTATCTATAGTTAAAATGGAACAAGTCTTTGAATTCCTTCAATAGGTCTACAATACATGCCAACTCCATGTTATACAAATAGGTACCTAGAGTAGTAATCTCATGTTAGACAAATAAGTGCCCAAATTAGTAATAGTTGGTTTCCCTTAAAAGTTGATATCTATCTTTGTAGTTTTTAACAGTGTGTGGTAGGGTTCAATATTCTCCTAATGTGAATCTTTGACCTATCTATTTCCCTTAATTATTTCTATTTGAAGATGGGTAGGGTCTTCTTCTTCTAGGGTGTAATCTTCAAAGTGGTGCACTAACTTCCTTTTGCCTATCAAATTATTCCAATTGTATGCCTTCCAATTTCATCATCTTCATCCCTAGACTCACTATTAAGAGTTCACTCTTTGAAGAAGTTTGGGAACACTAACCCATTTTCACCAAAAATGTCTTTTCGGTGCCTTTCCAATATTTCAGTGTCCTCAAACACTAACCTTTGAACTACTTATAGTGGCTCAATCAATTACAGGTTTTGTGAAGAAAAGGAGAAAGTGGGAAAAACTCACTCCTTAAGTGCATCCCAATTGGTTATTTCATGGTTCATCTCATTTAAAATGTACCATGACCAAGCCTAAGTCTTTAAGTTCATATAGAAGGTATACACCCATAGTCTCTTTGGGGTATTTTCATTATAGATAGTCCATGTTTCTTTACAAAGGTGCACTTACACTATAGGGTCAAATTAACTATATTAGGCTAAGATGTCTAAGTCTTCATTACTCTTTCTAAATCTAGTGTAAATTGCTACCTTCACATCTTTCCAAGTTGGCAAGGTATGATTTATCACTACCCACAAATGAGTAATAGTTCTCTTCAATGTATACACTTGTGCACCCATTCTATCCACCTCTTTTGGGATGTATGATTCAAGGTCATGGACATAGTATTACACTAGATTACACCCTTCATATTTTGGTAATGCTACACTTTTCCCCTTATTAAGGTAAAACACTCTCTTTCCCTTTTTCTTAGCAAAAGGGACCCACTTTTTTGAAGCATGATCAATCTAGACCCAACCTCTCTTTGCTAGTTTTGGTGCCTTCATGTGTACCAAGTGGCACCTTCAACTAGTGGTTATATATGCTTCCTTGACCCATCAGTCTCAAACAACATTAGTGGTGTTTGAGGTTGACTTTCCTTCTTCCCAAGTGAGGACTATTTGATCATTAGAGCCTAGAGTCTTGGTTCCTTGTGTCATTATATTATATATGTGGTTGATCTAATCCTTGATGTACACACTCTTAGCATATAGGATTCATTGGTCATTTGAGAGGAGTAGGAATGCCCTTTATTTTCCATTCTCAAATGTCATGTAACACATTTTTAAGTACATATCTACAATATTTTCATAACACCATGTCCTTCCTATAAGAATTAGGTAGTTGTCTTATTCTACTAATGCCAATGATATCTACAAATTTTCTCTTCATAATTCCAATAGGTTGTGCTTGGGTCATATTGGACATGAATATTACATGAAGGGAAGGCCTCAAGTTTGGCTTACCCATTTTATCCTATGCATTCTTGGTTAAGATGTTGAACTCGATGCCTATGTATACAAGGACATCATAGATAGACCATCCATCAATAATGGCATCCATAAGGAGTTATTGGTTGTATAATATATTTTGTGTATGCCAAAATTCTCACATCTTCTCCATGCATGGGATAACAATTTTCAACTTGTTTTTTATAGACATGCTCCAGGAACAAGTTCTTTAATAGGGGTAGTATTCCCTCTATTTGTAAGAGGTGTAAGATATCAATTAATTCTTATATCTCAATTTCTTGGCTATCCTACTTATTTTAAGAGGTAATAACATATGATTCTAAGTCTTAAACTAATTGAATCTCCATTTAAAAGTTTTGGATTACACTCATGGCCTATTGTAATACACCTTTTTGGTGCACTGGGTATGGGTCAGGTGTAACTTTTGCTTCAGGATACATTATACACTCAATGTGACCCTTATCCCCATATTCTAAGCATAAATTAGGTATTGGAACAATTGGTGGCTAAGTGGTGAATACAATATGAATATTTTATTTCACTTTGGTTGTCTCTATGTGGTCTGATTGCACCTTTAGGGTCTTTTTTTTCATTTTCAGCTCACTCCTAATCATTCATATGCCATTTTATATACTAGGCCTATCTTAGGTTAATTTTTTATACAATTTGGGGCATTATTAGAAATTACGAGACCATTGATAATACCCTCACATAAGATGTGTAGGGTAGTTGTGTTGATATTGCTCTATTGAGCCACACTTATAACATGAGCATGGTGAGAACTTTCCACCACCACAACCTCCACCTTATCCTTTAACACCTCATTACATCCCAGATCTTGTGTTCTATTAAATATAGCCTTCATTTTATTGGATAGATTTCCCTCTAACTATTGTAGTGGCCTAATTTGCACCTCTATCCATATTCTCATGCATTATATCAATCACTTAGTAATTAATATTGTAATGGGTATAGGCATTACACAACTGGTAATAGATGGTTGTGTTGACATGGATAACACATTGAAATAAAGGGTAGTTATAAACATAATGCATCTCTTGATAGAATTTATAGCTTAGGAACAAAGTGAACACATTTATTCATGGGTAGTTAGTTTTATTATGGCCTTCCTCTTCTTAGTTGGTGTACCATAGTCCACTTTGATCATCATATGGTGAGCTAGCAATATGATTTTGGAGTTGTGAGGGCATAGATGAAATTTATGCCTCTATAAATGCACTAATCCTAGTAGTTTTTCATTTAACACACTTGGATTTAAACATAACTTCAAGTGCTTTATGAGGGTCTATAAAAGTCTTCATGTAAAGTGCACTTTAGAATGGCACTAACAATCCTCTAATTAACCATTTTGCATTCTAAGAAGGGTGAATATAATATGGGAGATTTGATAGGAGAGTATTTAAACTTGTTTTATATAGGTACATGATTTATAAGAGTCCTTGTGTAATCTCTTTTAGTGTAGTGATGCTCTACTATTGAAACTCTATAATGCCAATTCCTTTAGGAATGCATCCTTCAGGGTATCATAATCAACCATGGCTTGGTTAGGGTCAAATTTCCTATACTAGGTATGGGTGAAATTAAGTAAAGGGGTGAAAAATGGGTTTCATTTTTCTCTGATTGGGTTATGCCCCATGTGCACTACTATATTTCACACTTCAGCACATGCTCTACCACATTTTTCATGCCATGATACTCTAGTAATTGCATGGCCATATCATAGTATATTTGTTTAGGGGGAAAGCTAGTATTTAGGGCACTTTTCCCCCTATAATTTGTCTTGGTGGTAGTCTACCAATTCCTCCATTCATTGGGTTAGGTACTGGTCCCATCATTATTATTGGCATAATTCATGTCGATGGCACTATGCTACTTACTTATGGCACCAGACCACTTACTATGGGATGTTTCCCACTTTGTGTTGCTAACATTAAATAAGTTGGTATACTTGTGCCCAAGTTATATTATGATGAACTAGCACCCAATTATCTATAGGTATTTGTGTTCACCTCCTTGTATGGAATAATCTATTTAATCACAAAATTATACTCCAAGTCTACAAAATGCTGAAGATATATGTCAATAGAGTCAATTATTACTTGTATACTTTCTTTAAGTGAGGGATCTAACACATGAGCATGTGTTATAGGTTTAAAGGGGGTAGGCACATCAAGCATATCTTTGGTCACCAAATAATATAGGAACCCAATAAATTCCACATCTATCTAATGTTGATCTTGATCCATTACTTAATTATATCTCGTATCCTTGTTCTATTGTATTTCAAGAGATCCTTCCCCATGCCCCTCTTACTCATTATGAGTTCTCTCAGCACTTCCATATTCTAGATCTTCCATCAGTCTATGTTATCTCTTATTATAGGTCTATCTCCTAAACTCTTGGGTGTCACTTTACTCATCCTCTTCCATTATGATTCACCTACACATCCCCATTTTCCCCTTTTGCAATGAATATATATGAATGTACTTTATCCTTCCATAACCAAAGTTTAAAATCCATAATCCACCATTAGATTTTTAAGTTTTAAGCTAAATTGATTCACAAATGTGTCTTTAAGGTCGTGTAATAATTGGTACTCCACTTACTCAAAGCATGAGTATGTTGAGACTGTAAATTCAAGTATATAGATATTAAATGCTCCTTTTCACCATTTATCTATTGCTCTAGTCCAAGTATCATCTAGGGTCTCAAGTCTCTCTAGGTGATCCTTCATCTATTCATAGTAATTTATATAACTTCTTCTTTGATGGGTTGAATATGTATCCAACCATCAATACACATGCTTAGTCAATTCATAGAAAAAGACTTCATACAAAACACCATATAGGTTATTCTGAACCCATTTTCTTGGATTTTGTCCTTTGTAGGTTGGATGCTTCAGTGCAAATCTATCTTCCACCTATTACATCCAACACTTGATGTTTTCAAGGGAGATTCAATACATCATACTATCACACCATTACAATAACAAAATTCAACATGATTCCTAGAAATGGAACCAAAATGTTGTATAAAAAAGGTGCACAAAGTTGTCTTAGTCATTTCTTAGCTTATTATGACTAGGCACAAACATGGGATATTCCCTTTGTACTCAAAATTTTAAACTCAGTTTTACTAGTATCAATTCACATAATGGAAAGGCCTTATATACTCACCTAAAGTGTAATAGAGAAGGAATCATGGCCCACATTAGGTTAGTTGTTATCTGGCACAAGACATCAATTATGGGACTTGGTCAATTAAAAGAAGGATTTAAGTAAAATAAAAGGTGAAATCGTTTCATGGGATAATCCTAGGGACTTATAGGTGTAATCCTTTTGGTGGAATATTCCTAGAGTCATACGGGTGTAATCCTTTATTATACTAAGCTTAGCATCATATCGGCACTTGAAGGGTCAAGGGGTTGTTTCTTGTTGTCACTTTGATTTTTAACCCTTGAGGAGATGTATCATATCTCCTCATCCAAATGGAATAATGGAAACATATTACTTATGGGTAATTAATTTGGTGAGATAAATCTCTAAAAGGGATAGTTCCCTTTATGCGCTCTTTGAAACACTCGTTCACTTATCAAATTTGCATGAAAAGGGTTAATAATAAGAAAAAAGATAATAAGTGATGAACCAATATCTAATTTACTCCTATTTATTGAAATTACACTATTTATAGAAAATCAAAGCTTATTTCACACATAACTCACAACTCAAGACAAATTATTACATCAATGTTTCATATGATAGGATCAAGAGGTATATTGATACTTAAGAGAGTAATGAATGATAGTTTGGGAGAATACAATTATAAAACATTCATAAAACACTTACCCACTAAAATATAACACTAACAAAGACCTATAATAATTACTCTTCTACACACTTGGTGAATAATCAAGGATAACATGCTAGAAAAGATCGTCTTATACTAGACAAGACCAATAATATTCTAATAAGACTTAATTTTACTACATGTAAGTAGTAATATTAATTTTTTACTGATTCAAGAAAAAATAAAATATAAAATTTGCTATGGTTTCACCATTAACCAACATAAGCTACTCAAAAGAGTAAAAAAAGTCACTACTTATAACATTTAGGAGAGGGATGAGATAAGAGAATTCCAAATGTCACTTGGACACTTGTAAAGATAATAAAAGAGGTTAAATATGCATTATAATTATATGTGAAATGTACCATTCAAGTTCAATAATTAAAAGTTTCCATACAAGGCATGAAACTCTTGGAAAGTGGCATGAAATTCCTTATGTTGGCTCAAAAAATTACCTTCATCATTCAAACCTATTTGAACGTCCCAAAAATAATTAGGGAAAAATAAAATGGTTTTATTGAGGTGTAAGGGTTTTATACATGCTTATCCATGAATTTTTTAAAATCTTAGTCATATTAAAACTTTTGGAAATGAGCTATCACCATTTGTAGTCTAAGAAAACTCCTCTTCCACACACCTTACACACTTGGCTTCCAAAATGGATTTAGTTTCTGATGAAAATAAATAAAAGGTGATGTATGAAATTTTTAAAGACCATCCATAGCCTTATATTTCTTATTTTCACCTTAAAATTCTATCCATTTGAAGTTCTTACCCTTATCACTATCATGCTCACTATGCCAGTTTTGACTGATTGAGATGAAAGCTCTAATTAAAAAACTTAGTAATTTTTTCAAGGAATTAAATTAACATATAAATTTATCTTCTATCCCAAGATTCCTTTAAAAAAATTATTTCATCTCTTGAAACATCTTAGAACCTTTACAATGCACAAAACTGTTAAAATAATCCATTTTGTACCCTATTCATACAAATCCGGTACAACTAATCATGATGGTAGGGATATTTAATGAGTCCTATATGACATATAATTATTTTATTGGGAAAAATATTCCATTTTGGTGCATTATATCCTTCATTTCCTTCCTCGGGTTTAGACTAAGTGTTTAAGAGGGGTTTATATAATTTAAGCCCTTAAGCTTCATTCATAAAGATGGACCATTCGATAGGGAAAATAATTACAAAAAATGGTTTTTTAGGACCTTATCCAAGTTATATTATCCCCTTATGTCTCTATTAAAAACATCAAAAGAGATATGAGTTTCTAAACCTCTCTTATCAAGCTTGTTTCTCCCTTTCCTGTAGGTTTGGAATGTCTCTGAGCCAAAAGTGGCTTTCTTTATGCTTCCTCTACAAAGTGAAAGCTTGAACACACCTATAATTACCCAAAAAAATTCCAAAATACATTGGGATTCTTACCTCATGTTATAATTTAAGATGACTTCTCATTTGGGCACTAGGCCTAACTATGCCTAATATTCTATCTACACCTTAAAGCCCAAAATGAATTTTTTATGGATCTCAATACATCCAAATAGATTATATACCTCTATTTTACCCCATATACATGTAAAAATTATTTATAAAGCATACCTAAGGTTGTACGTAACATTGACCTCATATTTAGTCTTTAGGATAAAACCCTACCTTTTAGGCTTGACTACAACTTTAGCAATCTAGACCATCTGATTGAGTTCCATCCATTTGTGAGGTATTTTTAATGTTTAATTTGGTGTTTTTCAACTTAAAAAACCTTATTTAAAGGTAAAATAAACCTCTAAATATTCATTTTTAACTCATTTTCCAAAACCTAGTAGTTTTGACATAAGGGGAAGTACCCTCTGTCTGAGACAAAATATAGGGTACTCCCCTTATTTGTTCAAACCAAATAGTCATTATATAAGATTATATAATTTTAAGTAAATTATCCATAAAAAATCATCCCTTGGTCAAGTTTTTATACCCTCTAACTCCCTCAAATTTCAAGATAGATTGTGTAAAAGGTGGACTATGTGTATGATAGTCATAGATGGACTATGTATTACCATTAAAAAACCATTTCTATATTAAATATCCATAATAATGGTTTCATGAGGATTTTATAATTGTGATTATTTTTTCATATCCTTCATTCATCCCTCCAACCTCTCACATGTCCCTCATACTACTTGCCTGGTTAAGACTATGTTACCTTACCTGTCTTCCTTAACACTGAATCTTATAGGTTGATTTGCATGATTTAGATTAATAAATATGTTTATAAAATTCCATATAGTCCCTTTTAATAATTTTACACATATTTTTACCCATTTTTCATCTCTATGCTATATTCTCATCAAGAGGCCCAAATTTTGCTCTCTGCCCCTCACAGTCAACTACAGTTGACTGTATGGGGTCCTGTAGGTGTAAATAAGGCTTAAAACATAGAATTATAACATATTTGAATGATAATTAGATAATAAAATTTATTTTATATTATTTTAACCTAATGGACTGGTTTAATCATGAAGATATACTACATTTTCAAATGTGGGTGCTAGAGTCACCTTGCATCTCCAAATCTTGTATGTGTACATTTTGTGATGAAAAGGAGGTTTGTAGGTAGTGTTGTAATAAAAATAAATATATAATTATATTTTTATGATATTTATATCATAAATATTCATTTTAACCATTTTTCAACATTCAAATATGAATGTATGGTCTAGTATGCAACCTTGGATGAAGGGTCACCTTGGGGCTCAAAACTGTAGATGTCAATATAGGAAAATAGTGGTAAAAGGTGCAAGTTTGAGCCCTCATAGAAATAAAAAAAAATTATTAAATCACTCCATTAATTTTTAAATATGTTATCCCATGTATAATATATAATTTTTTTCCATTTAGGTTCCTCAAAGCCTTTTAAAACCTTGTCATAAGATATCAGTAAAAAACTAGGGTACTCTGTTATATGTTTTTAGAGATTTGATCCCTAAACCTATAGACATTATACTTGGAAAGTTTTATCATATATTATTACCATTATATCACCTCAAATAGGTCTATTATTATCTACATAACATGTTATGACTTCAATAAGAGTTTCACCTCATGATTCAACACTCCTCATGACACCTCTGACTCTCTGTTAAGCCACCTGTAGGTGGTTATGGTCATGTGTAGGTAGTGGATATTTGAATGGTTAATAATTATTATGTTTTAAATATCACACCTAAAATAAGTTATCATATTTTTTCACCACATTATAGTTCATCAATAATTTTTTTAACTTATCTCATCTTCTACATACAAGTACCTCTAAATCTCTACCAATGCCACCTATAGGTGCATATTTCATATATAGATAGTGAGGAAACTTCAAGAAATATGCATGATTTGTGATTTTAAATGATGTTTAGTCTCCTTCAAAAATTATTAAATAAACTCTTCTCACCATAAAAACCTTTCTCAACTTAGACACTCCCTTTCAACATGAGATATTCTATGAGGGCACCTCTAGGTGTATTTTCACTGGTATGTAGGTAGTAAGCATGAATTAGAGAAATGTACCAAATTATATGATTGTATAGTGAATTTTCCTATTATCATGATGATTATATGAAACCTAAAAATGTTTCAAATCTAAATACAAGCTCTCACACTTCCTTTCCAATGTAAATTCCTCCATGAGAGCACCTATGCATGACAATTAGAGAATAAGCTGACTGTATGATTCTTATGACTATATACTCATGGATTATTTATTGGATAAAGATATTGGAAGTTAAAATTAATAAATAGGACATTATAAACATTATGATGAACCTATTTCTACCTCCTAGAATCATTTCTAAAACATGAGGATCTTGAAAATGATGAAAAACTACCTGTAACATAGAATGGTGCATTCACTTGTAATCTATGTTAATTTACCCATAAAAAAATAATAAAAAATGAAACCAAGAATTGAGATAATATTAATAGGAATTAAAAATCATATTGAGTCAATATCACCAACAAGATTGTATGGACCTGTCCAAAATAGAGCAAACCTATAGGGTAAATAGATTGGCAAGCAAAAAAACATAGTCAACTTGTTAAGGATGGTTCATTAATCATGATTGATCAATATTAAAAAAATTATTATGTAAATTAATATATATGATTTTAATTTTACCTACTAAAGGATTTTTCTTTGAAACTTCTCCAACTATCTGTACCAAGAACAAACCTACTAATTGGTTCCCTGTGTCTAGAAGGGTAAAAAAGTAATAGAATGGTTTTATCTCAAAAATGGAACTTTAAAAGTATGTAAATAATGTAAATTAACCTAATAAATATTAATATATTTTTCATGGCCTTATCCCACGTGTCACCTTCCCTCAAGGGTTGTACAAGTGCTAAACTCTTCCCTTTTCAATTGATTTCCTTATTTTCAGTTAGATAACCTACAAGTTTTAGATGAACTAATATTCATGATAGGGAATCTAACTTCTTGGATGTTTTAAAGGAAAATATGACACTTTAAAACCTTTAAAACCATTCCACTTACATTTATGGCCCCTAAATACCTATTAAATGACTCAAAATGACATATTGACTAATTAGGCCATGATCAAGGCTAAAATAACATTAAATGACATCAAAAACATATAATACACCGTATTAAATAATATTAAGCCCCATATAAACCTCTAAAGATCAATTTTTTACCTATAGGGGTCACAATTTGACTTGTAGGGTCAAATTTGGTTAACACTTCCACTTTAATTGTTCATACTAGGCTCATGCTTCTAGAAAGGGTAGGAACACTTCATGTAAGATATATATATATATATATATATATATATATATATATATATATATATATATATATATATATATATATATATAACTATTATTTATATAATTTATGGATGACATCATCATTTATCACAATGATTCATTTGAAAATGTAAACAAGAAGCATGCATAAATATTACTCAAGTAAAATGAAATTATAAAATTACACTCATTTTGCATTTCAATACAATACAAAAGATGCATGGACCAAATTATTCTCATTTTAATACAACCATATTTGTCATTAACTAAGTTCAAAAATAGAGTATACAGTTTATGGCATTTAAAACAAATCAAATTCCTAGCTTAAACTACTTAATGACTTAGAGGCTCACAAGCGAGCTTGGGTGCTTACAATTGGAGCCTTTATTTCATCCATGCTAAGCATAAGTCTAATTGATATCAGATGCATATAGAATAAATTATAATTCACCAAAGATTTTTTGTACCATTTTTGCATCCTCTACATTAATTAGTTCAATCTCTTTTTATAACTCTTCATGAGTAGCCCAACCAAGGTAGAATGTACATGCCAAGTACTGAGATGGAGCCTTGGTAATAATTCCCATTAGCTCCATCACCTTATGAACTTTATGCTGAAGTCACCATGTATCACCAATCATAAAAGATGCCTTAAATATTTGGTTATTATTTATCCACCTGCTAGCTTGTGTAAGGTATGCATTGAACCCTCTAGTTGGCATCAAAATGCAAAAATGTCATATGTACATTAAATTATTGCCTCAAACTGATGTGTATGTCATGCTAGCACCAAAAAATCATAGGGGGGGGAAACTATAGGTGGATAATGGACCATATGTGGAGGATCCATAAGAAAAAAAGGGTGAACCTTCTTATGAGGGTGACCTATAAGAGGAAGGGTATTAGGTGTAGGAATGGTCATGACATGGTCACTGATATGATACTAAATTATGTGATAATGGTCAGTGTGATGAGTACTATATTGGTGCCACAAATAATATACTTTTCCATATTTGGGAAGATATTCAAGTAATACTTTTAAGGGAGGTATAGCCTTTTCTATGCACTGAGGAATAGTGGGATGCAAAGTGTCTATATATTTTCATAGTTTATGGCAATGTGTGGAAGAATGAATATTTATGTTATGGAAGAAAAATATACGTTTATTATTATACTTTGTGGGTGTACTAAGAGAGGGATTGGAAATGGAAGTCAAGGAAGGATGGTCTAATGAACAATCTCTAGTAAAATGACTGTCATCTTTATGAATATCACAATATGGATAATCAGCCCATATGGTGGTAAAAGGAGTAAGTTGTGGTAAAGGGAGAAAAACATTGCCAAAGGAAGGTGGGGATGGTGGAGAAACTAGATGAGGCTTGACTAAAACAACATTATTGTCATAAATAGGAAGAGACTCAACTAGGAAGGTAGTAGGAATATGATCTAAATTGGACTCAAATGAGGAAGGTACGAGATGCATACAAGAATAAATAATGGTCACATGCATCTCAAGGAAAATTTGGCTAGAGGGATCCTAGTATCTATAAAAGTGATAAGGACTAGTCATAACATGATCCATAAGTATACTCCTATGAGGATCTTCAGAAACTAGAGGTGTGCATACCATCTATACCTTATGAACAAAAGTAAAAATGCTAAAATTAGGAATTATATAAGATAAAATGTGATGAGATTGATGAAAAGACTGAAGTAAAGAAGAATGAAAACAAATGATTTTAGCATCTCAAGATTGAACAATACCTCCTAAAAATGGTTCATCTAAGGTATAACCATAATCATAGTCAGTTGTATGAAGATCAATGACATAGGTAGGGATGAACTTCTCATCCAATGTGGTGTGATAAATAGAGTGTTGATCCTTAGTGAAGATAATGATTATATCATCACTAGGTGGTTGATAGGGATACAACTTTAGAGAAGGTAGAAGATGATAAATGAGATGAGGAAAGAGATGTAAATTTTTGATGTTGAGATTGATCTCATCAGAGTCATCATCATATGAATCTAAGAGGTCAGGGGGTATATTTGTGATTATTTTAGGGTGACCATTGTAATCTCATGTGGAGTTTAAAGGAAAGTTAAACCATTGAGATTAACAAAATGGAGACTTAGCAAGGGTTCAAGAGTTGTAAGTTTGAATACATCATAATTTTGGAATTGTTTGAAATTCTAAGGGTTCGTGTCACTTTAAATCCTATATATTACACCACTATAAATTTTACACATTGGTAGGTAAAATAATAAATTACTCTCATACAATGGGTCCATGGACTACCAAAAAAAATGTTATAGGATAGAGGAAAATTGAAGATCATTACCTTCACTCAAATAGTGATAAGTGTGATGGTGATGGGGAGTCACACACAACCTAAGGGAGGCATTTTCCTTTGGTCATATCCTTGACATGTGATGCATGTGGACTTAAGGTTACATTCATAATATCTAAGGGTATTAATAAAATTGAGAGAGCCAACATAAGTACATAAACCCTCATCAATCAAGGCATGCTTAATTTGGATTTCACCAATTTGGACTCTTATAAAAAGGGGAGGATAATTTTCATGAATTATAATCTCATCGAGGATCATAGACGTAATAAGGTATTTGAGGGAGAGAGAAGTGTCCATTGTTTTATTAATGAGTATGGAAATCTCTTTTCAATATTGTAAAAGGCTATCTTCTAATCCAGATAAGGTGGATTTGCATCATACTAGGGGAGGATGAGGGATGTTCATTTCAAATAGGATATGCATAATAAAATTATGATGATGTGGAGAAGCCCATAAAAGTTTAATAAATGGGATTTGAGATGGGAGATTAGTAAGTTGCTTGATAGGATATCATTCATAATAACCCATAAATGGATTGTTGGAAAGAGGCACATAGTGTTTAAGAAGTTCCTCAAAAGGAGGATCTAAAGTGAATGTGAATTTATGCTCATAATATGTAGGAGGTTTAATTGGAGGATAAGATTATTTATTATCTTGAGAGGCAGGGTTAGTTAACATAGGTTTGGTTTGAGATAAGTTTGAATAGGTGTTAGTATAAGTGTGAGTAGCATTGTTGATGGGTAAATAGGTTGGAGGATTGGTATAAATGGTATTAGAAGTGTTATCTAATGGATGTGTTGGAATGGGTTCATTGAATGATATAATCTCTTCTTGCCACAACTATATTAAGTGATTTGGGGAAGATTCTTGGATAACATGAAAGTGTGAGATGATTAAGGAGTGTGGATGGGATGAGAATCAATGAAGGAACTATGCTTCACATATTAGTCATGTTTACCACATTGTCTTTAGGATTTGGGTCTATAAGATTGTTAATATTATTGATAGAAGGAGTAGGCTTATTATTATTGTCTTGGTGATTCAAAAGAGGATCCTTATGGATGGCCAAATGAGCATTATCTTATTTAAAATCTTGAGTTTTAGTTTGTGTTTCATGGTCTTTGAAGGCAATGTCATAGTTTTATTGATGTTAATGAATGATATAATCATGGTTAAAATTTGGACCCAGGAGAAAATCCATAGCCAAATTACACAATTACCTATAAGTTTCATGAGAATAACCCCAACTAGCATGAAACCAATAGAATTTATTTGGATTATACTAGGATTTCATGGGATGAGTGGGATCAAGATTTGATGAAATAGGCCTTGGTAGACATTTTTTTAACTCTAATAAGGATAAAGGTTTATACACATTGATGTTACTTGTTGAAGATAAATGAGGATTAGGGATGTGGTTGGAAGGGGAAGCTTTTTCCAAAGACTAGTTGGGAATAATAGCTTGAATAATGTGAATGGTATCATAAAAATCAGTGACACCATCATTAGTAGTATGATAATTTTGTTTTTGGTTAGCATGTGAGTACCCATAGAAGGTTAGGATGGATCAGATTTATGCATGAGGTAATCTTGGCACTTTGTTTGGTCAATGGCCTCTTTCAAAGTGTGTGGAGAGAGTCTAAACCTAATATTAAAACTTAGGATAAATAAATTGGTGAATATATGAAAGAGGTTATCATATACCATATTGTGTTCACATTTTTTGGACAAGGTCTTCCACCATTTGATAAAAGCTTATGCAGTTTCCATCTGATGTTTTTTACAATTAATAAAATGTGCCAAGGTATTTTTAGGGAGGTCACTAGTTTGAAAATATTATACTAGAGCATTAACTAAATCTTCCAAACTAGTGATGGAATGAGATTTGAGTTGGTTATGCCAATCTAAATCATCTCTAGATATATTTTTTTCTAATATCTTGGTAGCAACAAAAGTGTTTAACTTGACCTAATCTTTGTATAAATTTACAAATGTTTTTAAGTGTATAGTGGGATTGTTTCATCCATTATAACTAATGCTAGGGGTGATACCCCATACACACACACACACACACACACACACACACACACACACACACACACACACACACACACACACACACACACATATACATATACATATACATATATATATATATATATATATATATATATATACATATACATATACAAATATATACATATACATATACATATAAATATAAATATAAATATATATATATATATATATATACATATATATATATATACATACACACACACACACACACACACACATATATACATACATATATATATATAGACACACACATATACATATATATGTGTGTGTGTGTGTGTGTGTGTGTGTGTGTGTGTGTGTGTGTGTGTGTGTGTGTGTGTGTGTGTGTACACATAAACACACACACACATAGATATATATATATATATATATATATATATATATATATATATATATATATATATATATATATATATATATATATATATACATATATATTTGTGTGTGTTAATGATTTGAGGTGTAAGAGGTTCATTTTGAAGGTGCTTGATTATTTGGTTAGCAAGAGGAGGTTGAGGAATGAGATTACCATGGGAATCTAAAAGGGGAGGAGGGGAAATTTTTTTTATGTGCTCCCCATGGAAACTATTGAGGGTGATTTTGGAGATGGATGAGATGATTTTGAATTTTCATCATTTGGTTGGATTTATTATCTTGAAAATCATTCATTTGGTTAAGATTTTTAACAAAATTTGATGGGTTTGAGTGATGTTATTTGTAGTCTATAAAGCATTGGCATTAGTGGATTGGGTACCACTATGAGTGTTAGCATGTGTATTATTATTAGATTGGGAAGAATTATTAATAAATGAAGTAATTTTAGCACGACTTTCTTATGTGGAAAAATATGCACTAGTAGAGGGATGAGAAGAAGCATCACTAGAGACATGATTACCATGGGTAGAAAATGATTCATTAGTGGAAGGATTGAGAAGAACAAGTCATAGAAGAGGCCCACTAGATGTATAACCTGAAATTTTAGTAGATATACTTGGAATGGAGGTGGAGGAAATCAAAGAGGAAGAGGTCATAGTATGATTAGGGGTAAAAAGAGAAGGAAGAGGCTAAGAGGCAAAGAAGCTATTATCCCAAAATCCATGGGAGAATGTGTGGGAAGGTGAATGAGGCTCCTCAATTTGACCACTTATCATAAGATGGTAAATAGTAGAAGGGTATTTTACTTGATGTTGAGAAAATTCATTAATGAAGAAAAGAATTTTTAGAGTATATTTTAATTCATATTGATCTTCTAAAGAGAAAAGAGGGTTACGAACTGAAGGTGAATGAGGAGGGGTCCCATAGTTTTTAGTGTGAGTGGCTACATGCACATTAATTTCATCTAGGGTAGGAACCAAAATATGTTTATGGGAAAACCTATTGGGGTTTGTAAATCTCATCATATCTATTGATTTTAACTTAGTATTGTCCTCAAACAAGAATTTCATGATGAGAGAGAAATCTTAAAGAAGACTATGATGATGTAAAGACAAAAAGGCAAAAAAAGATATAGAATAAAATAGGTTGACTATGTACTATAATAAAGTAAGAAAAAAAGAGTAAAGAGTCATACAAGTTGACTCTTGTATTGAAAACAAGGGATAAAACAAGTTGATAAAGATACCAAGTCATATAGGTTGACTTAGTTCTATAACCTAACTGATATAGAAGGAAATAGAGTCATACATGTTGACTCCATATTATAGATTGGGAGAGAAAGTAGGCTTAAAATGATACATGGTCATATAGGTCAATTATGTATTACTAATAGGGGAAAACATAGTCTATAAAAGATTGTACCAAGCATAATTATGGTGTGATAAACTAGGGAATTTTTTTTCAATATAAGTGATGCAAGAATCAAAATTAAACACATAAAAAATTGGATCATTATAAGTGATCTAATTGGGGCACATAACATAAAACCTTGTACCAATTTTGGCTAATGATTTTTTCACAATACAACACACAATCATGACAGATAAAGAAATCAAATAAAAAGTAAATGCTAGATAAGTGGTCATCCTGAGTGTTATTATAAAATATTATTTTAAGTGTGATAAGAGAGTTGGTAGAAAATACGGAACTAGAAAGCAATCTATGGATGGGTTTAGGACATTTAGGCTAAAAGAGATCTATGTTGGCAATGGTATTGGCTTGGTATTGGGGCCTACCCCCTCACTTAAAAATCTAATAATGATAAGGGTGTCAGATGCTTTGCTAATATATACCATTAACCATATATTTATTCTTTACTAGAAAACCAAGTCAACTTCCCCTTTGGTGATGATATCCAAGTAGGTAGGCCTTCTAAAGACAATTGTTTACATGAATTTTGAATATTTTGTGATTTGGTTATGTGTGCAAAATATTAAAATAGTTTAACTAGAATGGTAATTTAAAAAAACACCTATTTATACTATGTGAGTTACTCTAAGCATGTAAACAACTAAAAATGAAATGTGAATTTATTATTAGCATATATTTGTTAATTCTTTGATTAAGAATAGTAAAAAGTTAGTTTAGGTGACATTGTATGCAACTAGTAAAAAATAGAGTTGACTGAGTTACTATTATTCTATAGAAGTGAAGTTTTTAAGAGCAGAGTCAAATAGGTTGACTATGTCTCTTAGATAGAATATAGGCTATAAAACTAAGTTAACCAGATTGACTTAGTTGGTTGTAGGGTTGCCATTTTAAAGGCTACTAACTTGTGAAAAATAGAACTAAATAAAGTAATGAAATGATATTGAGAGAAAAGAGAGGACACTTGGTGGGTTTGAAGATGGTTAGGATTGAAAATTATTATGCTGAAGTGCCTTAAATGCTAATTTCAAATCTTGTAAACTAAGTCAACTAGTTTAACCCAATTATACAAAACCCTATGTGTTAGAGAAGAATAAGATGATCGAATCAAGTTGTTTGACCTAGTTTGTTGATATTAATTCTGGTAGAGAGAATAAGATGACAAAGTCAACTTGTTTGACCTTGTACCTTATCTAGAACTAAGGAAGATTACTATGTCAACCTGTGTGATCTAATAACCTATATTTGATGAAGACCTACATAGATAGAACATAGTCATTCTGATGTGATTATGTGTTAAACCTATGCATAAAAATTTATAAATATACTGATTGGTTTAATATAGTACTAAAAATATAGAAAAGTATAATAAGATGATAGAAATTAAATCATGAAAGAAAAATTGCAAGGGTTAGATTCATATGGGGTTCACTAAAATATATACAATGGGAAATGTAAAAGATCTATAAATAAATCCTAGCTTAGAGAAGATAAATCATACTTACACTTCTGATTGTTGATACATTAGATATTCAAGGTCATGATGAAGATGGATCTGATATACTAACCAAGAGATATGTTACCAGAATAATATCACTAGGGAGGGTTTTAAAGCCTCTAATCAAGTAAAACTATGTAATAACCCTAGCTAGGTCTTATGTTTTCATATTCACTAAACTAATAATAATTAAAGTAAAATATAATCTAGTGCTAACCAAAGCTTATGGCACAAAGTGTGGGTAATAAACATGAAAATTAAACATGAATAAAAGACATATAATCATGTCAATGTATATGTAATCCCAATGCATGGAAGATAAGTGCAAATGCATATCTATCTACCCTTACAAAAGAGGATCAAATTTATTTATACTTACGTTTGAAGATTAACCCACCAAGCCTCAATCTCTCCCTTGGCCAAGGTGATTTGCAAGAGGTTGTTGTGGTATGTAAGGATGGAAAGGATAAATTAGCTCTAGGATACACAACCTATCAATACATCCAAAATACCTCTCCACAAGACAAGATCCATATATCCAAAGAAAATATGAAATCCTAAGCTTGCTCCTTAAGTAAAATGGTGGATAAGTAGATGTGAAATATATCTTACTTATTATTCTCTTCCCTTAGAAATGGAGAAATGGATGTGTTTATATAGGAGGATCTAACCCTAATCCTTTATAAAATTTTAGGTTAACAAGGTCAACCTGGTTTACCTAGTATTATTATTGACAAAAACAAATTAGGTCATGGACTAGGTCAGCTAGGGGCTGAACTAGACCCTAATAAGTTTTATCAATAAGAGTAAAATATTGATGCATCTGACTATGTAATGTAAACCATCCAAATGGTTTTTAGGTTAGGGAAGGTATAATGAATGTGGTAAATGACTAGAGGAGGGTGAAAAATAGGAGGCCAAGATTATGGCAATGGTTTTATGAGATGAGTGTGTAGATAGAAAGTGGTAATAAGAGACAACAATCCTATGAAGCACCAATGGTCTACCCATCCTTTTATTTGTGCACCCATTAAGGCATGCACTTATAGAGATTAAGACTTGATGGGTTTCTACAAGATAGAAAACATCAATAATTGATAAATTTTGAATATATTATGTGTATATATACTCTTCCTCAAGAAACATAACATGTGAAAAATATATAAAGGTTCAATATCATATTCAAAAATTCATGCATAATTTTTAAATCACTTTTGATCCAAGTTAAATATTTAGCCTACTCAAAAATAATCTTCCCCTAGTTGAAATATCTTAGAGGTGATAAGGGATATCAAATTCAAAATTATCACCTATTAAATAAAAATACAAAGTCCTCTAGTGAAGCCTAAAATAAGGCACCAAGGGCTAAATCAAAATTCAATCATACCAATAAATCAAAAATTCTTCCAAAATAATGTCAAGATGGCAAATAATTCTTCAATTAAATGGGTCAAAGAGAAAAACAATCCAATAATCTTGGATCTATTAAATTCATTTGTAATATGACATAATAAAAAATGGAACTTTCATCATCTCCAATGTTTATTCAATTATAAATCCTTTTTATGCATCCCCTATCACACCATAAAGTCCTATACACCACCATCATATCATATATCCAATCCAAACCATACCATATATTACCTCCCTAGGAAACATTATCTCTCATAGGGGCTATGAAGATACCTAGTTGAGATGTCTAGAGGAATATAACTCATGAGTAAATAATTATCAAAAGGAAATAAATACATATAACATCAACAACATGGATCTAACATGATATCTATCCAAGATCAGGTATCAGTTAAAGAACAAGAAAATGTCTATCACTAAATCTTTCATGACTCTAATAAATTGAGATACCATAAATCAATAAAAATACAAAGTCAAAAAATACATCATTTGTCCAATGGTGAAAACCAATTTTCTAACACCTTAGGCATGGTGAAAACCAATTTTCTAACACCTTAGGCATGGTGAAAACTAGTCTCTAGTGTCATCGTAAATAATCCATTGTCCATTGGTACCTTGACACTTGGGGGCAAATTCCACTTCATAACTCTAGTCATATCTTATATTCCTTTTTCCACCCCATATGTGTCCCATTTAAAGCTTATTTTCCTATCCCATATTATTCATCCTTCCACATCCATGCACCATCCTTTATCATCCTATTTTATTGTGTCCATCCTTTTTTCTTGTCTTGAAATTCATAAGGGATTGGAATATGTCTTGGGACATGTTATATAAACATCATTTTCATATCCTCAAAGTGGCACTTGGGAAAGTATACATATGGTTATGCCATACATTGTGGTCCTTAGAGATCCCTAGTCCACTCCCCATCATCCATCATCTACATCCAAATAATTTCATCATTTCATATGCCATTATTCCCATTTTAGTTATTAGGGCTAGTTTTACCTTTGTTATTAAACCCTTTTGGTACATACATATCCCAAAAAAATATTAAAAATCATAAAATCCATAAAATCTAAAGCACCACAGTATTTTTGTCTTGAGTCCTAATCCTTCCATATCTTTATCTAGGTCCATATACTTTTCCAACATTTTGATCCTATCTAATTTTGCATCATACCCATCACTTTGACACATCATCCAACCTCTTTCTTGTTTCTCATCACAATCTAATTATCCTAGTTAATAATTAAATCCTAATCACCCTTTTTACACACATCATCCTTACTATCAGATCACATTATCAACCCATCATTATCCACCTATCCAAACTTCAACAAATCTCATCTACTTGGATTATTGACCTAATCTTATCATGTCAAATTTGTTCAACCTATGACAGAGTAAAATATTATCCTTGATAGTTTAAAACCTATCACTCCTTGAATCATGAGCTTATATTTTCTCCCAATTGAAACTATTCAAGTCTAGGGTTAAACTACCCTCCGTTATTATCATCAAGCTAGCTCATGTACCTTAGTCAAATTTACTCAATATCACTTCATCCAAGTATCATCACCAACACATCATACTTTGATAAAAGTAAGATTATTAGTCCCTTATCACACATTTAATCCAATCATCCATCAAATTCAATGTCATGGCTCTTATCTCTTTACCTTGAGTTATAACCTAATCACTCATCCCATTGGCCTTTCATTAGTACAATAGACAAGACATTGGTCACATAACATTAAGACATCATGTAGTGTTTATATATATACTTATGTGTCTTATTAATATGGTCTTCTCTAAAGTTTTAATTATAATTTTTATCATGTATATATTTGCATCTATTTGTTTATACTTATTTTCTTGTCTACATATATCAGTTCCATCTATACATATATTTATACATATTTTTTTGTCTTTTATCATCTTTGTACAAATAACATTTGGCACTCATGTTATCTAGGTTACTTATAATGATGATGTATTATGCTATGCATTACAAGTGTACACTTTTATTTTGATCTTTGTGTCTTTTTATATCTGAATAATATGTACTTTGATAATACGTATGATGAGATTTTTTTCAGAAATAATGGCTTGAAAATAGGTGAATTTATCATCACATCTACATCCAATCACATAAATCCTAATCACTTGAATAATGCTTGATATAATCATGTCAACTGTGTCTAATTTATAATCTTCAATCATTTATCCAAGTCTTCCATCCTAATATACTCATAATCTACCCATCAAATCCTTGTGTCTAATATATAGGTCCACTCGTCTATATAAAAAATACCATTTTTGATAAAAATATCATCACTAATCTACCTCATTATCCTTGTTATCTTCTAATCTATCCTGAATTACATTGACCTAAGGTTTTTTAAGACTATGTAGGCATTGCTTAGTCACATGGGATGATTGAGGTTAGCTTGTATGTCATCATAAAGTCTCTCATAATTCATAAATATTCCTCATATTATATCTAATATAATCAAATATTCATCATCATAATCCATTATCATGTAAACAATAAAATCCTTAATGTATAATATCAATCATCACCTTGAGAATCATAACTCTCCTTGGCATGCATCCTTGCTTGGGATACATTAAAAGTTTGAGGATATCTTTTTCACTCTTTTATTAATGTTGATTCCCATTTAGGGCATGTCAAAAATAGTGACACTATCATATCTCGCTCCCTTACATATATATTTTATAGGGGCATCATTAATATCAATTATGTCAAAGCTCATATATTGACAACATTTCAACCTATCCAAAACTATTATTCACATCCACCACATCTATTTTGATATCACTTTCATTCATTCATAATTATTCCTAATTTATAATAAATACATTAGACTAAGGTATATTTAGACTATGTAGGCAATGTTTGGTCACCCATGGTGTCTGAGGACAACTTGGATGCACTAATACCTTACACTTAATATTCTGGTCACTCAATCATATCATTTTTCTCCCTCATATCTTTCATTTGGTATATCAAATTCAAATTTGAGCTACACCCATCATTAATCTTATCAAATTATTATCTTATTTTGGCTTGATGCTCTCCTAATATTTGTCCTTGCTTGGGATACATCAAAATATCATGGCCTTTGTCATCTTGGTCTTAAGCCTCCCTATCATGTTTTTTTACTTGGATTACATCTAAATTTTATATTTTCATCATCCCATTATGGGTTTTTCCCATTTGGGACATGTTGATAATCATAAAACTATCATTTTTTCCCCCTATGCATATGTCTTTGCTAGGGGCATCTTCAATATGTAGCTCATTTCTTGTGTAAATTTTTACTTCATCCAATCACAATGACCTTTCAAATATGGGAAAATGTATATACTTAAATTTTCTTATCATGTCTCTCATCATTAATATTATCATTAGTGAACACTGATTTTGTCATTCATTTCATCAAATAGTCATATTAACATTATCTTATCCTTATTATAATATTTATTTTATATCCCTACATTTCCTCTCATCACACACTAACCTTACCCTCCCCATGTCTAATTAATACTTTTTAAAATAATTCCACTTATCTCCCAATCATATCTTAGTCAATATTTGGGAATTTAAAATTCCCTCACCTACCCCCTATCTACCTATTACTAGGCTTTCCTACAAGCATAGTCCCTAATTCTCACCTAAATTACATCTAATCACACTTAGACTCTTCTAATCAAGTCTAAAATTCTCCACCATCATCTCAAATATCTAGAGAGTTCTTCTCTAAAATGCTCTCAATAAATATTATTTCTTTACAAATCTCCCTCCATTCTTTTATTTAAGCAATCCATCACTCCATGAAAATGCCATGGGAGAATTACAAGCATTCATGAAAATATTTTGATCTTGAATCTATCTTGCCAAAATTATCTATTATATTCAATTCCATTATCAAACACTATTGCTACATGCTATCAAAATTTTGAGTCTACAACAAAGTAATCCACTTGTCTTGGGGCACATCATATTTATTTAGAAGTGGATTTATTGCAATATTTAAGTAAAATTTGTTATTATTTCATTTTTCTAATTGAATTATCTACTTGACTTGCCAAGTTTTGAGGCTATTTTTGAGTTTGTATTTATTTGAATAGACTGTGTGTATTTTGAATCCATGTATATAATTTTATACTAATACAACAAGTAAAATAATGACATAGTTTGTAACTTATAAAATATGGATCTTGGGCTGATCCTTTGATACTTTAGACCTATAGATATTGTCCCTTTTATTGATATGTAAATATGAGAAAATAAGGAAGATTTGCTTATTTTACTACTTGATTGAGTGATTTTTAGTCTGTGCTAAGTAAAGAATGAATGAGGATTGATCTTATATTTATAACAATACCTTTGGAGAATATATTTCATTAAAACACTTAATTTTACATTTAAGATATGTTTTATTTTAAAATTAGATGACTTTAGGGCACTTGACACTTCCATTGGGATATGAAACTTGTATTAATGTAGGCATTTGACTAGGACATAAGTGTATATGAAGTTTGAAAACATCTGATGGCCCAAAACTTGTAGAGATGGAAGATAAATGGGATTATAACATTATGGTAAAGATATAAGGCTTAGGTCATTATAATAACATTAGCCAAACTAAGAGATAATCAATTAGGCACAAAGGGATAGCGTATGCAAGCCTTTTGGTAGTGAGAAATGTCTACAATCTAAAGGTACATCCGTGATATGTATTTTCCAAGTGTAAAAGACTGAGGTGATATATAATTTATAAATAGTGTCTACACAATGCATGGTAAGAACAAGATCTGATAATATTATTATATTACATAATTCTCCTTAGATAACAACAAAATTTGTTATGTTGTGGCACCTATTTCCACATTATAATATATTTTAAATATTGTATATTAAAATGTACTGCACACTCTTAATGTATTCTCATCGGGGTACATAAAAATTTATAGACCCTTTTTTCAATAGTATAGATATGTGGTTTATCTATACTTATATATGTGTGGTGTCATAACCCATGATTAATGGGGAACCATTATGGGTTTACTTGGACCATGGTTTTGGCACCCATTATTTCAGAAAAATGTTACGTTGATTACCTATTGATGTAGTAGGCAATACATCAAAAGAACTGATTTTTTTGAAAAGGTAAATAGATTGTATAAATTCAAGTGTGAATTTGGGAGAATTTGTTACATGCATCTCCAAATATTATTTGTGCATTATAACTATGAAAAGACTGATTTGAGAGTAAATTATAGTCTTGTTAGTTTGTAATAATATCTAAACAAATGTTTCTTATTGGATGTATCCCACATTGGGTAAACCATGTTAAATCATGTCTTCTTATTATGAATTTAAATTTATATTCTTTATGTATATAAATTCATATCTCTTGTTATTATGATTTTGTGAAATTATTCCACATTAAATTTTATTTTATTCCTAACACAAGTTTCTTATATCCTTTCACTATGGATTCGTCTACATTAACTATGATGAAAATAAAATTGTTATACCTTATAAATCTATATATAATAATTATGTTGAGATGTTATGATCTAAATTATGCCATGAAAATATCACTATTTTTCTTATTTTAAGTTTGAAACCCTAGGCTTCATGAGAGATAAAACCTACCAAAAAGAGGGGGATTTTAATGCATTGATTTTATCTAAATCAACCCTTTGATGATTTATCACTACTTATTATATATATATATATATATATATATATATATATTAATACTAAATATTTATAACATCTCAATCTTACACATTTGAGAAAAATGAATCAAGGATCCACCCTTCAGTTCTAGACCTCCTTACTACTGAAAGTCTTGCATTAATAATCTCAATGTGCATAAATGCTTATCTTTTAGTTTAATCCATTTCTAATGTATTGCATAAATTTTTAAAATCCTGATAAACATCCTTCATTAGAATTTTCAAATCCATGGCTATTTTCTATCCTTTTGGACACTACCAACCATAGAGGGACACAACCACTATTGGTAGTGTCTAAATACTTATCTAGAGTTGAGTTTCCAAAATTCATATAAATTGAAAATGATTTGAAACCTATGGATTGGCCTATTTATCTTATTGAACCCTACTATGAAATATTTTAAAAAGGTGTCGTATAAACACAAGTCCAAGCCTTTTCATTCCTCATATAGAAAATACCAAACAAAAACCTATTAAATCTAAATTGATCAATTTTATAACTAAGTTATTATACCCTATTCATATCTATTTTCATATCATGCATATGATCAATCAAATTATAAGTCTGAATCATTCAAATAATAACCCATGAGTAACACCCATTGATATAGGGGTATTTGGGTTCAAATCAACACCATGAGCCCACTAATCTATTTATCATAAATTATTTTCAAGTGTAAAGAAGGGTGAAGAGATAGGGTTTGATTAATCAATAAAAAGGGATAACTTGTATCCCAAATCTAAATACATTAGAAAAAACATGACAATAATGTAGAAAAATAAAGTTGGTAACTTCTAGATCCAATTATTATTGTATACTAGACACTTACATCATAATCATAAACTAATATCAATGAAAGTGTCCAAATTTGATGGTAGTGTTTGTGGATATAAAAGCATAATTTAAAGAATCTAATGTTTGAGAGTTGTCATTATGATGTCATGGTGGTGTCATAGAGGTTCCCTGATAAGTGGATAAAGTACTTTGATAGTCTATGTGACAATTAAAAAGTGTGCAATGTGATTGAGCTTGTATGAAAAAGTGTGAAATGTACTTATCAAAGTGTGCACTATACTTATTCTAATATGCTTTATGTATGTTTAGTTGGTATTTACTATTGACATAGCTTGATAGGATCAAGGATGAGTATGGAGGTTTGAGCATGTGAAAGGGGTCATATGAGATGTGATCCATGCTTTGATAGATTATGTGCATAAGTGGAACTCATCTGGTAGTCCATATTTCTCATCTAGACACTTTGGGTCCAGTTGCAAGAAAGACAAGTTAGCAATTTGATGATGTCACCATTGCCACATGGGAAGGAATTAAGGGGATATGGTCATATGGTTATGACCATTTTAGTCTCTAGTTGTTATGTTCTATATTTAAATTCATGAAATGAAGTGAATTCAAATATATGAGGGTGAAAATTTTTCGTCTAAGATAGATTTCACTATTTTTGCATAGCCAAAATTTCAAATTGGTCATAAAGAGCAAAATAAGTAGTTTGATGATAGATTATCTTGCATGTGTGGATGTTTTAGGTGAAGCTAATCATATGGGTTTATTCATATTTTGACCTAATTTATTTTCACTTATTTCTAGATCATGTGATATAACACGTCAAAATTTATACATATGCAAAGTTGGGCTCTCAAGTAGATTGATTGTGTTTTTCCAAAACCAAATTTTGTAGTGTGGTAGAAAAATCTGAGTGAGAATTTTAAAGGTGTTTTATCTTATACATGTGAAAGTATCAAACTAATATGATCATATGGGTTTATTTAGTTTAGACCAAATATCATTTTTACTAAGTTTGAGATCATGCACTGAAGCACAATAACAGTTATGGGTGATCAAAGTTGGCCTCTTAGGGATATTTGGACATGGTTGGCTTTGTGATTAAAAGTTTATGAGAAGGCATTTTTATGGCATTATATCTTGCATGTGTAATATTTTTAGGAGTATTAATTCATATTTTTTGATTCTCCTAAGGAAGGAGATCATATATCCTAAATTTGAGATCTTATGGGTAATCACTTAAAAATTTATGAAGGATCAAAATGGCTACTCATGCATATTGATAGGGTTCCCATACTTAGTCATTTTTGAAGGTTTTAAATTTTGAGTAAGATTGATGGTGTGTAAGTGATCTAAGGAGTTAGGATGTATCAAGATGAGGATAGGTGCATGATTATTAATGTCTAAGCAAAGTTAAAATATCTTGATCCAATAATGAGAGGCATTTATACAGTTAATCCAATGGTGAACATTGATTGATAAAGTCCCTGTTGATCTGCATAGATCAACAGAGTGCATTAAGTCAACATTTGATGGCATGATATTAGGTTAAATTAGTAAAATTTTAATGTTTGTCTTTAGTGGTACATATGTTAAAGACCAAAAAATATCAATGGTTTAAGATTGATCCTGAATTGAGAGTCCATGAGATTCAATCATTGTGTTCAAAAGATAATTATGACCATTAGTATTTGAATATTTGAATTTGTAAAGAAATAACTAGTGTCTAGTTTTCGGACCATATATTTTGATATAATATGAATTTTCTCATGATATAAAAATAAAAATGGTATAGGACTCCATGATTCATCCATTGAACTTGATTTGAAGATCTGAAAGAGTGGGAAGACAAAGATATTGAGCTTAGAAGTTTATTGTGTTTTGGTGCTTATTTTTCAAGTGACCTGAGAAGGATATTCGAGATTGTATTGATGTTGTTTTGATGTATAATGTTTACTTAATTATTGGAGAGTGTTTTGGACTCTATGAGGATTCTCTTTATGTATTTTTGAGGTGTGATCAATCTATATTGAGTATGAACAATGCTTATTAAGTTAATTATTTGTTCGAGATTGGTGTCCCTATGTATAAGGCCTATGTTTATGTTGTCTAAACATATGAAAAGGTGAAATAAGTTGATTTTTGTCATTTTAGGATGTCCTAAGGGACATAATGAGTGGAAATATGTAATTTAAAGTGGTCTTGTGTTCTTTTTTTGATCAAGGGAGTACTAGTGGGTGAATAGGTCTCCATGAGACCTATAAAAGCTATAAGTGGCTTGTTTGAAAGGTGTAACTACTTAAGGGTGACCCATAGATGATATGGATGACCTATTTATATTGTATTCATAATTATATTTATATTATATATTTATTAATAGTTAATACATGCCTAATGGCTGACCAAAATGGTGTTGATCAAGATTGCTCCATAAATAGTAGAACCAAAGATATTGGGTTCTAGACTTTTAAGAAAGAGACTAAGGAGAAAATTGAGAGAGTATTGTGTGTGTGTTGGGGAGAGAAGGGGAGAGTGACCTCAATATTATTTGAATATTATAATAGATTGAGGATTGTTGGGATGATCTATTGGTCATAATTTTTTTGGTAGAATAGAGAGCTTTTTGTTTGAGTGTGAGTGAAGACGAAGTGAGATAAGTTGAGGTTCATCATTAGGTGTTATTGAAATCAATTCAATGGTGGAATTATTTTAGGTGTTATTGTGGTAGCTCATCATCTAAGGTGGTTGTATCCTCCTTACAAGGTGAAACATGCTAAAATGTCTAGTTGTTGTTGTAGCTTAACTAGACAGGTATGGTAGCACCTTGTGAAATTGGTGTCTCACTAAACAAGGATTGTAGTTCTTTGATCAATTACACCTAGTCTAAACTACATATTACTTTATAGGATAGTATTCCATAGGTTAATCTAGTGGTTTTTATTCCCTGAGAGGGTTTACCATGTATGTTATGTGTCTTGTGATAGATCTTACATTATCACTCTTACTCATTACAATGAATGTTTTTTATGCTTCATGAATGCTTGTGTTAGTCGATTAAGTATTTTTAAAGATTATAATTAAAATTGTATTATTTAGGCTCACTGATTCACCCCCCTTCTCAATGATTTTACCTCTAATAATTGGTATCAGAGTGAGGTCCTTTAGTATAAGCTTGATAACTTGAAGGTGATCTAATGTACAATATATAGTCATAATATGCAAGTTGGTTTCTCTACTAAGCAAGCATCGATGTTCAATGGATCTAATTATGATTTTTAGAGTGATAAGATGAATAAATACATTACATCCCTAGGTTTTGATGTATTTAAATCTATTCTATATGGTTATATTTCTCCTCTTATTCCTCCATCTAGTGTTGTAGCCAAGAATTTGTTTGAGAACACAAGTCTAAGGCAATGACTGCCATCACTTGTGATCTAATAGAAATTGAGTTCACAAAATTTATTCATTTCACATCTTCCATGAAAATATGGGATAAATTTAAGACTATATTTGGATAAGATTAAAATTTTAAGCTTGTTAAGTTGTAGGACTCATAGAAGTAAATTTGAAAGTCTCAAGATGAATGAAGAAGATATTGTGGCATCTTTTCTATAGAGGGTTGATGAGATTGTGAATACCATCAGAGGTCTTGGAGAAAATATTGAAGAGACTAATATTTTTAAAAAAGTTTTAAATTATTTATTCCCCAAGTTTGATCTCAAGGTTTCTACTATAGAAGAGAGTCATGACCTTACTCAGTTGAAGATGGATCAATTGCATGACACCCTTACTACCTATGAGATGAGAAAGAATGATGACATACCACCAAAGAAGGAAGATAAATTCAAGATAGATATGAAGCCTAAGGTGAATTTACAAGGTAATAAATATAAAGAGGATGACATATCTAACATTGATGATGATGAACTAATTACTTTGATTAATAGGAAATTTAACACTGGCTTAAGGAAGTATAAGGGTAAACTACCCTTTCAAATATTTCAACTATGGAGAGATAGGACATTTTGATTGGAAGTTACCTCATAAGCATGAGAATAAAGATGTTGAATATCATGATAAAGAACAAGATCAAGATAAGAAGACACATAATAAGAAAGGATTTAGAAATTTTAACAATAAGAAGATATCCCTTAACAACAAGAAGAGTCTTTACACCAAAGAAGGTTTATAACTCATCATATGAGAGTGAAGAAAATGATTCAAAAATATGTTTAGGAAGATGATTGTCTTGCTAAAGATGAATTTATATAACATTAAGGTATATAAGTTATCTCTATCTATGTTTATTAAAAGACTCCTTCAAGTTGAGAAGAGAAGAAGAAGAAGAAGAAGAAGAAGAAGAAGAAGAAGAAGAAGAAGGAGGAGGAGGAGGAGGAGGAGGAGGAGGAGGAGGAGGAGGAGAAGGAGGAGGAGGAGGAGGAGGAGGAGGAGAAGGAGGAGAAGGAGGAGGAGGAGGAGCAGGAGGAGGAGGAGTAGGAGGTGGAGCAGGAGGAGGAGCAGGAGGAGGAGTAGGAGGAGGAGGAGGAGGAGGAGAAGGAGAAGGAGAAAGAGAAGGAGGAGGGAGGAGGAGGAGAAGGAGAAGGAGAAGGAGAAAGGAGGAGAAGGACAAGGATAAGGAGGAGAAGGAGAAGGAGGAGGAGAAGAGAAGGAGGAGGAGGAGGAGGATAAGAAGAAGAAGAAGAAGAAGCAGGAGGAGGAGGAGGAGAAGGAGGAGGAGGAGGAGGAAGAGAAGGATGAGGAGAAGGAGGAGGAGAGGGAGGAGGAGAAGAAGGTAGAGGAGAAGGTGGAAGAGAAAGAGTAGGAGAAGGAGGAGAAGGAGAAGGAGGAAGAGAAGGAGGAGGAGGATGAGGAGGAGTAGGAGGAGGAGTAGGAGGAGGAGGGAGAAGGCAGAGGAGAAGGAAGAGGAGAAGGAGGAGGAGAAGG
>JARHVA010008539.1:405000-467500 GCA_037957365.1 Torreya grandis | reverse complement strand
CCACCTAGACTCATTTAGGACCTTATACAAACTTCTACTAACATGACATTCCTTGACATCACACCAAGATACTCCTAAGCACACTTGACACATTTAAATATTTAAAAAATGGAGTTTTGGCAAGAAATTCTCCCAAGCCAAATAACATCCATAAACTAAGACACTAATGACTCTTCAAAAGACTCAATCCCCTTCTAAGGGGTGCTAAAAGGCTAAACACACTTACTCATGAATAACTTTACATTTTTGGCTTGATGCTTCTACATCAATGTACATTATATTCTTCAGCTCAGGGCATAGAACCTCAAACTCATCACTACAACTTGCTTACCCAGAACTGTCAGTTTACCTTAAAGCATAGTCATGGTGATAATGACCTTCAACACCTATATGAACACTTTCAGAGACTTATTATGAAATTATATTATCCTCTTACATCTCTATACCATCTTCAATTATAAGCATCATATGGTTTAGTGGCAACTATTGGTCTTACAGACCAATTTGTTGACCTCACCACACATAGACCTCATTAAGTCAGATAAACCATTTGGATTCATAATTTTCACTACTATATCTGATTTATAATATTTATACCAAGAATTAATGGGACATAAAATTCCCAAAAAACATCTCCATGCACTTGATTTCATCACTCTATCATGATAACCCATTCCTGATCATCTTCTCATTATTGTCTAGGTTTTCTCACTATTTGCACCATTAGGCTATTAGAAATTGGCTAACTTGGATGACCAATTTATCACATTTGAGGGATAGAACCTATTCAAAAACTTCTAAGTACATCAACTATGAGTCTCAAGGTTCAACCGTCATCAATTTATAAACTTTGTCTAATACAACCTTTTACATCTACAATAACTTCTTAAAAAAAAAGCCTATATCTTCACATTTTCTCTCTCATTTGACTATCCACCACCACTTAGAGGTACCTGGGAGATTTTAATTCATGATACAATATTTTTTCTAGTCATTTGAGACCATTATGGGCTGTTTTAAACAAGATATTTCACATCAAGTCCTTGTTAGGGTTTGTGAGAGGTTTAACACATGTTTTGGTGTTAATAATTGTTAAAAAAGGGTTACCCTTAAATCCAAAACCAATGCCTATAGTTCTTAGATAGTACCCTTCCCCATATCTCCTTAACATCTTCGGTTCCCATGCATAGGTTACACATGCCAATTAACACTTGAAAGTCCTTCTCGGGTTCACATGCCTTCATTTGGTGTACTTGAGAGACCTCAAAACCACTTTTCATGCCTTTTCTTTGTGAACCATGACCTCAAACTTTGTGAACATTATTTAAACAATATATCTTACCTCTATCAATTCTTATATGATCTCAAACACCTTGAAATATGATCATGACCCCTCATTAGGCCTCTCTCTCTCTCTCTCTCTCTCTCTCTCTCTCTCTCTCTCTCTCTCTCTCTCTCTCTCTCTCTCTCTCTCTCTCTCTCTCTCTCTCTCTCTCTCTCTCTCTCTCTCTCTCTCTCTCTCTCTCTCTCTTTGCTTGTTTAAACCTAGACCTACAAACCATATTAGGCCTTAAAACTAACCTCCATGCCTCTTTTCATGCACTCTCCACCACTATCACATACTCAAGCAACTTGATACATACTTAAACATTGTCATACATCCTTCACATGTCTTGGTAACAGTTCATGATATCTCATTAGGCCAAGCAAGGTCTAGGATTGGTCTAGTTAAAAATTTGTGCTGAAGGTCTTACCCCTATAGGCTCACCTTGAAACACTCCTTGATGACTCTACACCTTTCTCACATGTATTAAATTTTCCTCAAATAATGTCATACCTCTACACATGCATATTCATGATCACCATGCACATGTTCATGTATGACTATGCTTGTTATGACTAGGCTTCTCAAGACACCTTGTACTCAAGTATTAGTACTCAAACATACTTACCTCAATGATATCAAATAATAATTCTCTTTAGATATGACTCTCACACCACTACAATAATATCTTTCTGATCAACATTCTCTCATGCAGATCTAGAGCCTCATAATCATGCTTCAATGCTTACTTGATCACCATACCTATTTCTGACAACACTGACAACTTGACCTGAACCTTGTCATCAAATTTGACATCTGAAGAGATATTAGGTTGCCTTCAAATTCTCTCTCAAAATAAGATACATTAGGTTGCCTTCAAATTCTCTCTTGTCACATGGCTTCCTTGTCACATCAAGCACTCAAGCTCATACCTCAAAGACCACTCACCATGTATCTTCACCAGATGTAGCTCAACATCAATGACATCAACCTTGACATCAATGAAAACACTTCTCAATAACATAGAGGTAGAGGAATCATAGCTTAGAGCCATGGAATTGGGCATGAGCAAAGTGTGTATAAGAAGATGGTCACAAGTGTATTGTTTTAGCAATAAATGTTGATTTATGTGTCTAAAATTAGTATAATTACATGCCTCAAGTATTTTAAAGTATCTTCTTGAAGATCCAATGTTAGTATTAATTTTATATTTTTTTGCTATTCAAATTTGACAATCAATATATAAAACTAGTTGAGTTGTACAATAATTGTTGGTCATAATAGATATTGATAGTATTCTATGGGACTTGATGGATATAATCAATTGTAAATTCAATGTTGGGTACAAAACTAGAAGAACTAAATTTTATACTACAAGACCTTGATTGTAAATATAATGTTCTTGTTTCCTTTCAATGTTTTATAATTATGAGTCGTAAAGTATCATTATTGTAAAGATTGTATACTTGTGATTAAGCCATGACTTACTCACTTTTCATTGAATGTTTGTCTTCAATAACAAAATAATGGAACAATGGAACTAATTCTTAAATGATTGTACTTTGTCACTTGCTATCCTTTTGTTACTTTTAAGAAATGGACAATTTGGAAAGTAGGTATCTAAGTGACTTAATAGGATATAAGCTTATATGTGCCAATTATTTAAGAACTATGCAAAATCTAAGAAATAGACTAAAATACTAGAAATTGCTAAAAGATTGTGCCATGTATCTTATGTCAGTAAAACAAAAGTTTGTATGTTCTATAAATCTATTTATTCCTTCAATTTGTGGATAGATGAAAAATGGAGGGTCTTTCGAATCATGTGTAAATTTAAAGGAGAAAGAGTCCTTGGTAGAAAATGCTAGTTTTGATATGATAGATCATTTTTAGTTTTTTCCTTAAAGATATGATGATTACTTTGCATGTTTATACTGATTTAGGTATAAATGTATTATTTATTTAGGTATAAAACTAATGAGGAATGCAACAATGGTAACAATTGTAAGTTTGTATCAAGTAATATAGCTTTGTAATAGATTTTTGAGGTGTGTTATGTTAAATATATAACTTGGGAAAAATAAGATGGACCTAAAAAAATCATGTTTATACTTCTTTAGGTATAAAACTAATGAGAAATGAAACAATAAAAACAATTGTAAGGTTGTATCAAATAATATGACTTTGTAATAAGAGTTGTGAGGTGTCTTATGTCAAATGGATAACTCAAGAAAAACATGATGGATTCAACTTAATTAAATCACTTATATTGGGGTTTGTATAGAAAAGGAGCCTTATGGATCTTGGAAGTTTACTTTTGTATTAGTTAGCCATGTTGGATATAAAATTAATAATTTTTTGATTAAAAAATATTATGATCCTAAGTGTAATAAGTTTTCCCAAGAAGACTAAGTAAAATTTATTATCGGCGGTATAAAGATTCTATAATCACTCCCCTAGTAGACACAAATGTGTAATCTAACTTAAAATTCTTTAACACAACTAGTGTTTATGAAGTAAAGTAACTTCATTATTGGATATGTCTTCATGGTTTTACTAGATAACAAAAGTACTCAACCTTGTGGTAATTGATATAAAAATCATGATAGTTTCATAAAGACCGTATCATAGAATTGAGGTGATCAGGCTGTTAATTAACATTTTTTATCAGCTTAATAAGGGAAACTATTAATGTTTGCAAAAGTGCACATGCATTTGTACTTGTCTCTGAATATAGAGTTGGGAAACCCTTAATAGCAAATTTTAGGTTTGGAACATTTATATCTTTCATTTCTATAAAGTTTTCAAGCATTATGCTTCCTTAATCAATTATTACTTTGCTCAATAAGATTGAACCATATTTTTAAAAATAAGCTTATTGAAAAGCTTTGGCTTCCAACACTCAATTGACACTTTCAAATAAAATAAATATTGAAATGAACCTTAACGAACAAATCCAATTTTTCCCTTCAACTTATACAATCAAACTTTGTATATTAAATATTTGATAAGCTTTACATCTACCAAAAGTCAACCCAATTTTTCAAAACATATTAAATGGTGAAACAACATAAGGCATTAAAAGACTGCCTAGTTTATAAAACTAATCAAACATTGTTTAAAAGATTAAATACATGCTTTTACCCTTATTAGTCTTTAATCTCAAATAAAATCTAAGGGATTTTGAAGGTTCCTTACACCTCCATCCATACCAAATCTATTGTAAGTTATAAAAATTAAATGATAACTTAAATAATTATCAACCATCACTTCACAACAAATTATCAACACACCTTTTCCATAATGTCCCACACATGAAAAACGCCTCAAAGGGATGTGGACTCTTGGACTGCAGTGATTGCAATATATACATAAAATGGGTTTGTTGAAAAAGGGCTTGGAAACTTTAAGTTAAATGCAATGGATAAAAAAATGATTGTACTCTCAAAGTATGCCCAATATATCCTCACAAGGCATTATAACTACTTCACTAAACACCAAAAATAATCAGAATACCCCTAGCATGTGCCAAAATAAGATAATTGATATATGATGTGGGCACCCAACATTTTAGAAAGGGAATATTTTCAAATTTATTTAGAAGTGCCCAATGTTAGGCCTCTTCCATCATCTAGACTATTTGCCACCCTTCTATTTCAAATTACCCCTTCACTTGAAATCTATCAGCCAATCTCCAAAACCTTATCTAAGAGTTGAGAGTATGTTTTGATTTATCCTTCTTAAGAAGGATAATTTAAAAAATAGAGAGAGAGAGAGAGTTTATGTGTTTTCCCTCTCTTAGTTTTTTAAATTCATAGCACAAAGAAAATTGTGCAAGTGTTGTCAATTTACACACATTTACAATATCTTTTTTTTTTTAAAATCAAAACACAAAGAAAATCGTACAAGTGTTGTCATTTTACACACTTGTGCATTCTTATGACAAAAAAATATAATGAAATGCTTATATAATATTTATGACAACAAATTTTTATTATATTTTTTATTAAAAAAAATCAATGAAATAAAAGCTATATTATTTTCAAAAAGTACATATTATTCAGAAGAAAAGGTTGGAAATAATTTAATATTTTTTTGATTAAAATACTACCTTTTACTATTTTTTACATAGATTAAGTGTACAAAATACTTCGACTTAGAGCCAAGGACATTGTCCCTTTTGGTATTTTTGAGATTTGTACCTTAATGGATGACTACAGAAAACCTTTTATACCATCATCGTCATTTATGGACTACAACCCACTTGATGATAATTTAAACATATGCCTTCAAAATTAAGATAAAATAAAAATGACTTAGAGCCCAATCTTCAATTTGACATAAATGATAACAAGGGTGCCATGCACCAAGTCCCTATGTGGTTAGTGTAGAACTGAAATTTGATCCAAGTATTTTATTAAAAAAAATTGACCTTGAGTTTAATGATAATTTTCATGGAGAGAGAATTTTTTAAACTACTAACTATATAACCGTACTATGCCATGGCACTGAATCATTTAGCAAACAATTTTTTATTCATAGAGTAGTATTTTCTTGTGGAATAGTTGACTGAGATAGCTCTTGTTTCAACAGACTATATCATATAGCAAAAGGTGATTATGAAATTGTAGGCTAGTACTACATGACTTCAATCAAGGAAATCATGAGACCATAGGAATTTGTGTTTCCTAATTTTGGGTTGGGACAGGTTCAAATGAAGCTGGGAAATCTTTAGAGTTTTCTATCTAATTTTGAAAAGGTTCTGGACATTCATCCTAATAATTGTGAGACCTTAAAGGTTATGGGGCATGTATATGCTTAGCAAGGGTAGTTAGAGAAGGCTTTGGAAGTTTTTATAAAGGAAAATCATATAGACCCACATGATGCACATGCATTTATTGAGATGGGTGAGTTATTGATATCGATCGACCCAATGCAGCCTTCAGTTTCTTTAAAGACAACAAAATCTCTTTTGAAGAAGCGCAAAGAATAAGTCCCAATTGAATTACTAAATAACATTTGGGTTTTTCATTTTGAGTGTGATGAACTAGAGTTAAGTCAACAAACTTTTATGGAGGCAATAGGAAGTGACATATGGATTAAAATTTTCAATAGAAACATACATTGCCCTAGTGTTGATTCTATAAAACATTTAGTGCAATTTAAGGATATGGATTTGTTCTGTGGACTAGAAGAAGAGGGTGTTTCACTTGAATTACCCTAGGATAAAGTTACAACATTGTTTAATAAAGTAAGGTTGCTTGAGCAACTACATGAGACTCAAAAATCAAATATTTTGTATAGGTTGATATTGTTCAAGTTTCCTAATTATGTGGGATGTATATCAACAACTTGCAACCATGGCTCAAGCTCGAAATGATATCCAACTATCCCTAGAACTGACTAGGGACATAATGGTTTGCAATGGTTTTTTAGCTCATTTAAAACTAACTTGCAAGATATAATGACAATCACAAAGTGGCAAAAACATGAACTTTATGATTTTCATACCACAGTTACAGTTTCATGGCAGTTTTCATCCTCAAAATGGCAACATAGGGATGTTATATCAAAATCCATATGGCAACTAACAAGGTAAGTCTAACTGCATATCATCTTCTCCCTACAAATTATCAATGCAAAATTATTTATATGTATTCACATAAAAATAAAATTTTGATTATGAGAATGGAATATAACACAATTGCAAACCCAAGACAAATATTGCTAGCTAATCATATTGTGTGATAATATTTTCTACTACATTTAAGTACATCAATTATTTTACATACGTCAATTAGGGAGCTATATTTTTTTTTCAATTTGACACAACTAGTTGGAAGATAACATGTGAATCATTGAGTGTTGGCACAATATACACCCAATTTGTAAAAGGCTTTAGGCAGATAACATAAATGAGGCTTTCCTTCCATAGCTTATCAAAATATTGTATTTGATAAGTGGAAAGTAAGAGTCTATATCTTGTTTCAAAAAACTGATTTTTATTCATCTTTGGACATAATGCTCGTATCTTTTAGATATAAGTTATATAGAATGAAAAAAACAAATTGGATTGAATCTTTGAATATTGTGCTAAATATCCATTGAAGATATCCAAATTCTATTAGCTACAAATTTCTTTGTAACAAAAAAGGATATGGTTTTCCTTATATGCTTCAGAGAGAAGACATTGATTTAAACCATGGAAGAAATTATTTGTAGATTTGTTCTTTGAACAACTACCAAAGTATTTTTAGATTTTTTCTTATGAACAACCACCAGAGTATTTGTATAAATTCCCTCATAATACATCAAAGTGATGAATTAAGTATAACAACCTGTAAAAACAATAACGCAAAATGAACATTAGTATTAAAGATGAAAGTGGAGATAACAATTTAACTCTAAATTTGTGTAATTAAGCAAGAAAAATATTGACTTCATTCTTACTTAATATGGAATGCATCATCAATAAAATGCGTAGTTATCAATTTTCATCATTAGTTTTCCCCCAAAAAAATTGAATATAAAGTCACTCCATCCATGCTTGTTTAAGTCAACTCAATTGCAGAGTGCACCGGCAATTTGCACTAGTAGGCCTGACACAATCAAACAATAGCTATTAGTCTTGTGTAATAAAATGGAAAAATGAAAAACCATCTATTGCATAAAATTTTATCCAAGATCTAAACACCAAGTCACATCTTTGCATTATTAAGGCTTAGGAAATATATTCTACATCTTACAAAGAATTATATCAGTAAAGTGAATAAAAGTCTCCTAAGAAGGGGGAATATAGGGATGCTCTAATTTTGTTTGAGAAGGGCAGCAAGTTGGAACCAAAAAGGAAGATGCAGGTGGATTTAGAGTTAGGGATTAAGCCTAGACAATTTGTTGTGTGGTATTATTAGATTTCCCCCTATTGTCCCAAATTGCAATCCCCATGGAGTAAATATCAAGCATGCAGTGCACCTGTGTATAAAAATCCAAGACCTTGTCTTATGTTTTGGGTGTAAAAACACCAACAAATGATCAATAGTCACAAGTGGTCAACTACTCGTTCACTAGCCATTCACCTTCGTTTTTGTCATCCCTTGCTCAATGATGTCTTGAACATATCAATGACTCTGTTGATCCATTTTGGAACAAAATAGACTGAATTTCAACTACTTTATTTAATAAAAATAGCCTGCTTCTCCTTTGGCAGATTACTTCTAGAATAATTTTATTTTTCTGCTTCAAATAGGAAAATAAATTAGGTTATATTGAGGTACCTATTTATCACTACAAGACCATTATAGAAAACTAGAAAGCTTTCCCTCCCAAGGACAAATATCCTACCCCGCCAGCATTGCTTATTCTCAAAAACTAGGACATCCAATAGGTTTTATGCTCTTCCTCAAAAGATTTAGTCTGCATGGACACTAAATGGAAGGCTCATCCAGAAGGCTAGGTGAAATTGAATTTTGATGGCACCTCCAAGGGCAACCCAAGTCCTATAGGGGGTGGAGGTATTATAAGGAATTCTAAATGGGAGATGTTGACTGCATATGCAGGTTTAATGGGAACCCAAACAAATCACCTAGCTGAGGCCAAGGCTGCCCTATGGGGTATTCAGTTGGTGACAAGCATCAACCATAATAGGATCATTGTTGAGGAAGACTCGATGAACATCCTAAATGTCTTGGAAGGAGAGACTACACCCTCACACACCATTAAGTGCATTGATGATGCCAAGCATCTCCTAAAGGGTGTATCTCGTGTTCAACTCAAACACATCTACAAGGAAGGAAATGGGGTGGCCAACAGGGATAGGTTGGAACCTAATTATTGTAAGGAGGTCTTCTAATAGAAGAAAGTATGGAAGAAGCTGAAAAGGGGAGACTCACAAAATTCATAGAATGGGTTATGGAACATAATGCTAAAATTACCTATGATTTCATGGTGGCCTATAATAAGTGGAAAGTGACCATCTATGACATCACTATTAACATTTCAAAGGAGTTCATCAGAGAAAAACTAGAATGTCATGTGCAGGAACAAAGGATTTAAAAGATCAGTTAAAAAATAAGAATCACTATATTAATTTTTTAGAATAAATGACTATGTGCAGATAGACAAAAAAGGCTTTTTGTAGGCTAATCTTCTGTGCTACTACCCTATCATTTTCATTTAAATCATGTGGTACATGACACTCAAAGGTAAATATACATTTATTTTCTCCCATCATTTTTTTCTTCTTAATAATTTCATTGTATATAAAATTAGTCTGCCTTACTTTCTACTAAAGTCCCTTGAGAGTACCGTCCCACTGCACCAAGTGAATAACACAAATCTCATCCTTCACCAGGGCTTGATTCTCATTCTAGTTAAACATGGCCAAGCTCTCTTTGATTGGGAGGTCCCCTCAGGGGTTCCTCCTCTAGGGAAGACTCCTTAGTGGAGGATTCCACTGAGGGATCCCACCATCTCTCTGATCACACCCCCAAGATAGTTTATCAAAGTCCCCCTGATGATCTCCCCCTTAAACTATTTATCCCCAAATTGAAACCTATTTTTATAGAACTGGGTACCCCTACAAAGATAGCTTGGAAAGAAAAATCCATTATTATGGATGAGCTAGAAAAGAATAAACTACAGCTTGAAAATTTCAACTCAACAGTTTAACAAGCAGGGTTACATCTGGCCAAACTCATTTAGGACTGAAATTCACTCCACAGATAGGCTAAAGCCACAATTCAAGATTTGGTCTTTTTACATAGCCCGCTTAGTCCCCTACCTTTCAATCACAAAAGGTTCTAAAATGCCCCCTCAGGGCTCACCCAAGGGGGTCCCCCTTAAGCAGTACCCCATGCAGGCTAAAGGAGAAAAACACCCCAGAATGATCTTCCCTAAAGAAGAGGTTGAAGGCCTCAAGAACCACACTCAAGCAAAAATTTTAAAGGAAAAATAGACCATTCCAACAAAGGACATTGTAGAGGCTGAAGACCCTTATGAGGGACTTTCCTCCTAGTTCTATTTTGGTTTCTTGTTTTTTTCATTATAGTCTATAAATTTTTATTTTTTGGTTTCTCAGCCCTATTGATGACTGGTTCATACTCTTATACTACACTTTGGTGGTTTTAGGTCCCTGTAAAACCTAACTTTTACCTTATCAAATAATATAAAACAAAATTAACCGAAATAGATAAATTTCATCTGCTAAATTTAAGAAGTTTTGTAGAAGCTATTTAAATCGTCAGAAAATTTCAGTATTTTATCTCATTTGTCGCATTGCAGATTTATTAATGAGCAGTTTTCTAATCAAATTGAGGCCACGATGAATTGACAGTACCTTTTGTTAGAGATATTGATGTGCCCTAATGTCAATACAATAAGTCTAATTGATCTTGTATCAGACAAGTAATTAGTTTGCTCCTTGGATGTAACTATTCAAAGCATATGATACGTATAAAAAAGATGCTATAGTGGAAGCTCAGGGAATTGGGAACATTGGAGCTCTTATGCCTTGTAATTCTTTGTACCCGAAGAGAACTGTTTATCAACAAAAAAATTTGATTTCCTCCATGTCCTCTTATACTGTAAGTTTTTTTTGTAATTTATTTTCCTTAATTATGCTTTATTGTATATTTTTTGACACCTTCAAAAAGTAAACCGCTAAGCTTCCAATTAAGTACCAAAAACAATATGAACAAAACAAACTTAATTTTTTCTATTAAATTTATGAATTTTTTTTAAAGGCATCCCATATCTAGATTGTTAAAAAAAAATTGCATTTTAGTTTACTTCTCCAAAACCAATGCCGAGTGAATCTATACCAAATAAAGATTCTTCTACAATAGGCCATAAGATACCTTAGGCGATGCATAATACTTAAGGAATAGGCTACTATGAACTAGCAGTTAAGTTGAACTAGCAATTTATCACGGCGAGAGAATCTGCTAAACAAATGGTTAACTACATAACAAGTTTGACCAAAACTGAGTGAAATTTGCCCTCTCAATTTGAGAAGTTTGTTAAATCTATATAAATTGTCAGAAACATTTTGCATATCAATGCATTTTTTCGACCACAAATCAATAAATGACTAGTTTTCCAAATTCAGAGCACTAGGGATTTGCAAATAAGTTGGCTTCAAAAAAAATGCAATTTATCACTATGCCTCCATAAATAATCTGCTAAGCTCCCATGTATAAAAATTGACCTAATGTTTTGAATTTTGTCCACTAAATTTAAGAAAATATTTGAGATATTTTTAAATTTGTGTAATGCTATTTAAATTTGGAATTTTTTACCAAATATTTGCTTTTATAGCTTATATCTCCCAAGCCATTGCAAAACAACTCTATGCTAAAACTAGATTCTTTTACATTAGGCTTTGAGGAAATTTATGATTTGCGAATCAATTATCTTGTAGTTTTTAAACGAATTCATGTCACTCTGAATTGGCCTATAAATTAGGTTAAAATGAACTAGAAATTTATCGCCACAAATGTGCTTTCCCAAAGCTGTCAACGAAATTTCTTATTAATTAAAAAATATTACATAAATACACTGAATTTAGTCCTAACAATTCAAAGGACTTGTTCAAACCCTGGTTGATGTGGGGTGCAGTTACAAGGACAACTACACCGAGTGTTAGGGTATCGGAGCATATGAATAAAGGGGCATCTATATTACACTTTAATATAGTTTCACGGCGATGTGGATGCGAGTACCGGAACAAGGTCCATGTCGCTGAACTCAAGTTTTATGGTGATAATGTTTAAACTTCAAAGCTATTTAAATCATCAAAAAATGGATTTGAATTCAGATTTTATCGAATATGGATTTGAATTCAGATTTTTTCTTTCTTCATACTGGGATATTTCATATTTAACATATTTTTGGTCAAATCGCCCTGTGCAACTGATCAAAGTGCATATACTTAATTAGAAAATAATTTCAAAGGTTTTAGAAACTTTGTTAACATCTTTTTAATCAAATTGTTCTGTAGAACCTATCGAAGTGTATCTACAGTCTTAAAAATTGTTGCTACAGTTGTCCAACAACTTACTTAGATTGTGTTCGATAAAGTTATATAAAATGTTGTTAGTTTCTTAGCTTTTCCACATCATTACCATGAGATACGGAATACAGGGATGGGGATGGAGGCATCATTTTAGAGGAGTGTATATGAATAGGAGTGCCGCTGTATTACATTCTAAAATGGTTACCATGAGATTTCGGTACGGGTATTCAAGAATAGGTAATATAAAACAAGTGCAATTCTCTGGTAATAAAAAATCAAAACAATGACAAAAAAGAATTGCTTAAAATATCTTTTTATTGAATACACTGAAACACTCCAACACCAAACGTATGTTGCTCGCTCTCATGAGCTCTTCAGATATGTAAGGATGCGAACATGAGTTTCCTGGTGGTTGTGCCTATCCATATTTTCTTATTGCAAGGTTCAATTTAACTCAGGTGAACTAATTCTAACAGCTGCCGAGAAATATGACCAAAAAAACATAAAAAATGCATTAAAATAATTGATTAATGATTTTGATTTTCTTCTTCCCTACATCTTTAATGTCCTACTTGTCAAAATTGCTCTTCAGAACCTATCTACAAGTTTATAACTGTGTTTGTCAGAGTGATGGAAGCATTATTTGATTCTCTTGCTTTCAAGCCGTGTGCTATATCACTTACTCGACGCATAGGTGGCTTGGCAAGTTCTGAGTTTACTGTTCGTCAAAACTCAAGAGAACGAAATTTACACAGTACATAAGGTAATAAGAAACAATCTTCTCAGCCGCTTCTACAAGTGAGGGTCTTGGCGGTGACCTTACAAACTCCCTGTACTTTTACCTAGGTTATGATTGCAAATATCTATGTAATTGTGCTTAATATGATCCTACATTAGACAGTATATAAAAAATTGGATTTGAAAAAGAAATAAATAAAAAAATCCCCTACTTTTACCTGGATCTTTAAAGGAAATTTTGGTTGTCGGCGTCTATTTTAGCTCGGGTCTTATACCAACAGGAGGATTGGAGATCATGCATTTAAATTAACGCAGCATAGCGGTCATTATTTTTTAATGTACAGACGGGAAGGATTCAACACCAGCATCCTGGCCATTAAACAAGATAATTTAAAACCCTCTGTGAGACCAGGGTGAAGAAGCCCTTGCGCTGATATGTAAAGGCTTATGTTGTAATAATATTCTTCTGCCAAAGTTATGCAAACATATCACAGATTAAATGTTTTATGCCTTGGGAATGAGATTTGCGAAAATGAAGGATTGTGACTTTTTTTAAAGTTGTGCAACTTGATATCATAATTATTTGTATTGCCATCAAAGCTTACAGTTATTATTCATGACATCATCAATTTACACCTTTAATAACATCTAAATCATTTCTACCAATCAAGATGCAGTGAAATATATTTTTTATAATTTTTGTTAAAAATGTACAAGTTAACTATTAGAATCTTTTAAATATTTAATTATTTCAAAAATAAAAAAAATTTATTGGTGGAGAAAGAACAGTTTACTCGAAAGTGAGAGGAAATTAATTCCTTTAGTTATCCTTTAGTTAGAGGATCGCTTCTTACTCGATCTTAAAGAAGAAACAAGGTGAATAAAAGAAACAATCTCACAAATGTAAAGCATTATAAAAGTAAAATCTGTAACCAAATATTGGTGAAGATTAAATCCTTATAAGCCATAGAGTTCTAGAAAAAGTTATACAGATTTCTAAAGAGAGAAAAGAATCCCCTCTACTCTCATAATTAAGGGAACATCTAAAATACAAAATGATACTTTCAGGATCAAAAAAAACAAATCTAGCAAATCTGATTTACCAGAGAAATATAGTACCGTCTTTGCATAGAGTTGAAAAGAATCCCCTCTGCTCTGCTCTCATAATCAAGGGACATCTAAAATACAAAACAATACTTTCAGTGTCCAAAAAACAAATCTAACAAATCTGATCTGCCAGAGAAATATGATACTCTGTCTCTGCATAGAGTTGATGTGATCAATTTGTACCAAAAGAACCCTTGAACTACAAGATAATTGGAGCTGGATGTGCCCTAAAAGTTTGATAAACCCATACTCAAAGTGCCAATATGTACTGCAGTAATATTTAAGCTTTACAGAAAGATATTGATAAGGCTCTAAAGATCTCATCTTCTATACCCTTATTTTATCTCTCTTTGATACCCTTTTCTCTCTCTTTTAGATGCATTTGGTGCATCAATTGCAAAATTAAATGAAAGGAGTCTCTTGATGTCAATACCTACATAGAGAGGAAGCCCGGGCATACCAGCAAGACTTAATCTCATGATGTGTTATAGCTGCATAGGATTTAAATGCTTGAAATGTGTCCTTGAAAACCAACTGAAGAGTTGGCCATCTGTCTAACATTGTGCATCATAGTCACTACATGAAATATCACAGCAATGAATGATAAGCAGCGCTGTACCAGACTTGGCAAGAATGATGTCACGAGGGACCAAACTTTTAGCATGGAGAAATGTGGTAACATCAAGTTTAGAAAAATATGAAACTCATCAACCTCCATTGCTTAATTTGGTTTCCTTACTCTACCCAGCTTTACCCGTATCTGGCTTCCAAAATCATTAGCATAAGAAATAATTCTGTAATCTGGCTCCCAAATCATTAGCACAAGAATTAATTCTGTATCTCTAGCTCCCAAAATCATTAGCACAAGTAATAATTCTGTATTCTGGCTCCCAAAATCATTAGCACTAGTAATAATTCTGTACCTACCAACGGTAGATGAATTTCGCTACCAAATTCATTCATGCATAAATATGCCTGTGTACAAATAAAAATATGTTTTCCCAAACGGAGTTGATGACAGTGGGAAACAACTCTTCATCGAGATGTAAAGAAAGGGTAAAAGAAAAAAACACGAAAGTCAATGCAACAGTTTTAAAGAAGCCATTTATGCTCTGAGTGTAAAGCCAAAAACTAGCCTCTCAATAATCTATAGCACACACTGAACCATATGATACTGCAACCAAAAACTTGAAAATTTATGGGAAGATTTTGGCCATGATTTTGTTCACGTATGTAGTTTGAAAAAAACTATTGCAAAAAAATCACTAGTAATTCAAATGTTAAAGTATGCTATCCAAAGAAAGGTGAGAATGTGCTTACAAATGTCTAAAAACATTAGAAATTTATAACACACCACCCTGCCCTTAAAGGAGAGTAGCAGGCATGAAAGAAAACATTTTACTCACAAATAGGCACATGGATATCAGAGTATACACATTCAAATCAAAAGTCCTCTCATAAAATTAAACATTTAGCAGACAAAAAATATAACAGTCAATTAAGGCATATGGTGTAAAGCCTAAACTTCAATGTCTTTTTGTTAGACAAAGCTTGTAGAACATTTGGTTAAAGAATACGGTGTAAGCCTGTAGTTTTTTGGTTGTTCCCAAGGTCAGTTCTGAGTAGACTTGAGACTCTAAATGATCTCATTGTAATTCTTTCTTTATCAATATAATATAAGGGTGGGAGGCCCTTAACCCCTGTTTATATATATATATATGTAATTCTTTCTTTATCAATATAATATGAGTTTGTATTCAAGTTCCGATAGCAATTATCTTTCAAAGAAAAGCAACTATAAAATGAGGTGTAACTTTTGATTCTGCCTGTTATATATATAAATATATATATATAACAGGCAGAATCAAAAGTTACACCTCATTTTATAGTTGCTTTTCTTTGAAAGATAATTTATATATATAACAGGCAGAATCAAAAGTTACACCTCATTATATAGTTGCTTTTCTTTGAAAGATAATTGCTATGGCCCTAAACGGAACTTGAATACAAACTCATTCATACACACAGATCCCATATAGCATCTTATGCATGGGCACAAATAACAAAAAATCACAACAAAAATCTATTATATCATTGAACTTAAATACAAATTCATTCACACACAGATCGCATATAGCATCTTATGCATGGCCACAAACAATAAAACAAATCACATACAAAAATCCATTATATATTGTATCAGTCAGTTATATGAATATTGATAAAAAGTTATTCAGTTTCACAAACTCCTCAAAACCATATTCGCAAATAACATCTCATCCACAACCACAAAATAATAAAAACAAGAAACAGTTCAATACAACAGATAAAAGTATCATGTCTCCAGGTAAATATGAACTTTACTGGGATTCGCATCTCTCAACTCCTCTTCCAAGCAACAAACTTTCAAATATCTCCAGGTAAATATTTGAACTTTACTGGGATTCGCATCTCTCAACTCCTTTTCCAAGCAACAAACTTTCAAATTCAGACTCTGCTGAATACACACAATTTATAACATGATCTCATCATTCTTTCTCTCTTTTTTTTTTTCTTTTAAATTGATACAGAATTAATGAAGGGTTCAGCAACCTTGAAAAACTAGAAACAGAATCGTTGTACCATAAACTGAGACCAAACGAACTGATTTAAAAATAATAACAATAAAAAGATTGTCTTGATGTGAAGACAAATCTACGTCCCTCTGTGTGTCTGTCTCTAAATGTAGATCAAAGGAGTGGCAAGCGTAAAACTATTTGGAAATTAACTTTTTACATGAAAATATAAGTTGCAACAGCAACTGTAGCTCACAATCCAAATAAGGGGGAAAAGTTTGAGATCACATTATTTACGGCTAACAATGCTTGTAACTACACCAGCTAATGTAAAGCAACTAACAGAAAATATCATGCATCATGCATGCATTTGTGCTTTACCGACAGCGGTGAAGCGTGGAGGCACCTGCTCAAACTTTTTAAAATAAACTATATATATTCAATACCCTAGATCATGATGAATGTGATTTCAACATCCAATCACCAGCAAGATTGCGATGCATCTCTACCTTGTGTTGTTCTTCCTTAGCTCCCCTTTTAGTTTTCAACAGTAGATCAAACTTGGCAAAACCATCAATGACCTGAAAAAGAAACCACTGTAACTAACAACTTCACTTGAATGATTTGGGTTTAGAGTAAATACAGAAACAATTAACAAACCAACCAACCTCAGCCTTTGCTAAAAGGACCTCCTGCAGTATATAAGCTGCCAAGGAGTTAGACCTCTGCTGTATATTCCTCACAGCATGTTCAGCTGCTTCTTGAATTACAGGATCATGTACTGCGACTTCACGCCACCCTAACCCCAACCCCTCTGTCTTACAAGAAAATACAAGCTATCATATACAAGTATGAAGGGATTGAAAATTCTCTCCCTCGGTTCGTTGAATCAACTCTCAATTTAGTTGATTCAATTTACCCCCCAGTCTTGAAGATAAAAATAAGTCGATTAATGATGAAGATGCAAAAAAATTCAAGAAAATCGTAAGGGGTTACAAATTTATAATGAATTGTGGGCATTAATATGAAGCAAATCTCTGAATAATCAAAGATTTTCCCATGTAATTAAACTTCAATAATATACCAACTTATATTAAAAACCACAATTTAAAAAATAAATAAACCCTCAAATGTTTCAATTTTATTTTTATCTTTTTTCCCTAAAGAGGCACAGAAACCCCCCTTGCGAGTCTAAGCTTGGGAACACAAACAAACAAGGTAAGTAACTTACCTGGCTTGACACCGAGATCAGCAGGAGTGATTGAGGAGGAGGCACAAGGCTTGAAATCCTGTAGCTCCTTGAAATTTTCCCCCGATTTGACCAAAACCTTGGCCTCGTAAAGTTTGGGAAGATGATCTCCGTGTTCATGTTCGTGTTTGGCCTCCAACGTGAGATGATAGACCACTTGCGGCTCTGCCTTCAGCACTCGACTAAACGATAGAAGCCCATTCTCACTCTGAACAAATCTCACAATTATCAATAACATCAATATCCATAACCTAACCTAAGCTGAAACAAAAAACGCATACCTACTTGTTGGGTATTATGCTGCTGAACGGCAAATCGTCCAAGCTCCTCTATTTCCATGCTGTTCTCAAATCCTTCCGCGCCGCCCGAAGTTCCCATGGCCTTTGCCTCTGCCTCTGCCTCTGTCGCCGCCTCCTCTTTTTCCTCTTCCTCTTCCTCTCTCTTCCTTTTCTCTTCCCTGATTACGCCGGAGCAGTTTATATTAAAAAGCTACAAAACCAAAGATTCGTCTCCGAATGTGAAGATACCTGTAACATGTTGTCGATGCCTGACAGGTGTAGGGCCGCTGCGCATAGTCCCTGTTTTGGTAAAGTGTTTACCGACTGCTAAAAATGACACGTGGCGTTAAGTGTCACCTATACGACCTTTGCAGGTGTTAAAGATACGCAAATACAGAAATCGCAAACCTGACAAAGGGCAGAAATGACCTGCATATTGCAGTCCTGAGGCAAAGTAAATGTTCGCATGAATTTGCCGACCCTCCGCAGTCTTAATTTGCACAGTTTCTTCTGGTTGAGTCTGATCGAATTTCACTTAATGGAAAGCTGAAGCTTCTGAGAATTAAGTTTTATCGTTTGGGAACAGTCACGTTTGTTCATTAATTTTTCTATCAAATCGATGCGTATTTAGTTTTCTTCTGTGAAAATATAACTGTTCTTAAAATATTCCTGAAACCTTTTATATTTGTTTAGTAAATAAATTAAACTCATAATGCAATTTGGACAAAATGCAAGCGTATTCTCACTGTCTTCGACAATTTTTTTGTAATCGCTTCATTCATTAAACACACAAATTTTTTAATTGCTTCATTCATTAAACACAGAATCTCATTCTACCTCTGTTGCAAGGATCTCTATAATCTGCTTTGTCCCTGGTTTGATGAACATCTCCGAAACTCCTTCATCTGCTGCAGAGAATTCAATATCCTTTTCACTGCTCAAACCTCCGTACTTTACCGACACATGCTCTGATGAAATGTACCTGCACAAAAAATAGCATCTTGTTATAAGGAAGCATAAAAAAGAGCCAAAAGCCTCAAACTCGTGCACGGTTGAACAGGATTTGGCTGCAAACTACAAAAAACAAGAGTTCAGATTACGGATGAATGACTGAAAGATTTTAATGACGTCCACGAGGCCAAGGAGCTTAAGGGACTCGGGAATAAACCCTCAAGATATTTTTAACCTCCTTTAGAGATCAGATCTTCTCCTATGAATCTTGACCAGTAAACTACTTGTATTGAGAAACTAGGCTCCTTGAATAACTCACTAAAGCTCTTCACATTTCAGCGGTTATCAAACTGACCATGAATATCCACATATGCAGCACAGTAACTGATGTAATGCGATTTCGTTTCAACCACACTGTTGTCGCAAAAATGCATGATCTTTCGGCCCACTCTTTTTTGGGAATCGTCCACTTACCCGTCTCACATCTAAGACGATGGGACCCAGTGCTCCGCTGAACCACTAAAATTCTCACCTTCCCTATGAGAGTAGCCCACATGTATTATTTTTCACCATCCTCCCTCAAAGGATTGAACTCTCTAATATAAAGCTCTTTTTTTCTGGTAATTTGATTTGACCACATGAGAGTCCTAAATTTATCTAGTACAAACTTTTTTATTTCTTCTTTATTGTTAGGACAATCAAGCAAGCTAATGTCCCACTTATCCATCCACTTCTTGTTTTGCTTCGTCCACGTCTTTTTCCTACGGTCAAGTCTCTCCCCCAACACCAATTTAGGCCAGCGATGCTCATCCATATTTTCCACCTTTTTAAAGTAACTTAAAGTCTTATAATTATCGATGCCTCTAGCGGGAACAAACATAATAACAATAAAGAAATGTCGTATTGAAAGAAAGATTATGGTTATAGATTTTTTAATTGTTGTAGAAAAGTCAATGATTCTTTGGACTCTATTGTTTCTTACTTCTAGCACTTGTTGCTCCATTGATCTTGCCTCACTTCTCCACTGGCTTATCCCCTCGTTGATCATCACCGTGTATTCATAAGAGAATTAATTTACTATAGAGGCATCCTTGTATGCAACGTCTACCACAACAAACACATAAGGACTAACCTCTCCAAATGTAGCCCCTTTATATTGCTCCATCATTTGGATGTCAAATAAGCGAGGAAGCCTTTTTAAAAGGATTGATGGCAATCAATATGCTTCCAATGTATCTCTGTGAAATACAACATTTGCCCTGAATTTGTCACAACTGAACCGGTATTATTAATTTGGAAGAAAAACAACATGCAAGGGGAAGTAGCGCAGAGCGCACAACGTAGAGCACAAAGCACAGAAATATGCCTCAAAAAGAATTAAACAGCGTCCACTCAAAATGATGTTACAAACATCCGCGACCACCACCTGTTCACACTTGTGTTGAGTTGAATAATATTAGCCCCTTCACATTAATGCAATATTCACTCATATAATTTTTCTTAATGAAATAGAGTTTATATTATTAATATAAATATATTAATATTTACAAGATTATTCATAAAAAGAGGTCCATAAAAAAAATGCATCATAACAATATATTAGGTTTGGTCTACGAAATATAAATGAGGTAAAAAGGTTAAAAAAATAAAATAAATTGGATCATGTTTATGAAAGATTTAAAATATTAAAACAATACACTTTAGTAAAGAGATTAGCTGAGAAGGGATCATGATCAAAAGGATCACCCTATTTGGAGCTTGGAAGATCTTTCCCTTCAACAATAGGGTCATATCTAAAGTCATAGGCATGATGGTCACCATCTTCTTACCCTCAGTATCTTACACTTTGTGGTAGGGAGAAATAACCAAAGTGAATCGAGAGAAGCCTTTATTTGGGAATGATTACCTACCACCCTGCGAGCTCTCAAGCGGGTGGCTCAATTTGTGTTTATCTATGGGAGACAGAGAGTCCCAACTTTAAGCCAACGAAGAACGAGGAGGCAGAAAGCCCCAAGCTCCATGTTGGTCGGGGGAGGAGAGCGACTCTGTGACGGAGAACCAGTAACACAAGTGTGAGAACACCAACTAGACTGACTGCGATGAGCACCACCCCGAGGAGTGCCATTACCTCCTCTTGAAAAAGAGGTCCATAGTGGGGAGGGTTGGATGCAAGCAACAGAGCAAGGGGCATCACCCCAGTGACCAACTAACAACTGCATGTAATCTAGTTATATAGCCACTTTGTTGGTTTGCTCTTGAATCTGTAGAAGCACATCAGAAATAACCATAACCTTATTATAAGTAGAAAAGTGAATCTCAATAGAAACATTGGAGAATAAAGTTGAATTCCTTTCTTTCCATATCTAAAATAGAATTTTCACTTTGAAAACATGTCAGACTTAGGTGAATTAAGGGGGCATTTGTGGGTTGTCACCCAAAAGTGTGTGAAATCAACTGAAGTGGTCTAGGCAACAATGCCTAAAAAAATCATGTATCCAAAACCATGTGCTTTGGGCTTTGGGGCAAAACCAGAAAAAAGGTGCATGAGAGTCTCCAAGTGCCTGCAGAAGGGGTAGTAAAGTTGCACGACCCCTAATTGAATTAGCTTTCTGCCTATAAGAACCACTTGATGAAGCAAACCCTAAGAAAAATGAGCCATCTTAGGCTCAATAGTCATAGCCCACACAGTCTGAAAAGGTCTTCCCCAAACTATGAGGGAGGACTGAATATTCTAACAGCCATTAAGTTTGTCAACCATAGGCAAATGTGGTGAGAGCCATTCATAACCTTTTCAAGTAGTGCAATTCCCTAATTGAATTAGCCTTTTGCATATAGGAACCCCTTGATGAAGCAAACCCTAGACAAAATGAGCTAGCTTAGGCTCAATACTCATAGCCCACACAGTCTAAAAATGCCTTCCCTAAACTCTGAAGGAGGACTAAAGATTCTAACGGCCATTAAATTTGCCAACCATAGAGAGATGCGGCAAGAACCATTCATAACCTTTTTGAGCTGTGTAATTCTAGAAAGGGTTATCAACATACCATTTCCAGTCTCTCCGCCAAAGGAAGGAAGAATTGATAGTGATTTTTTGAAGTAGTTCTGATGGAATGACGTTCACAATCTCTTTGTAAGATTCTATTTGTAGCAGAGAGATTAAACTTACCTTTGAATGCATCCCAGGGGAGCCAAAAGCGAGTGTTTTTACAAAATAAATCTTGCATTGTTCAAATTGCCCTTTAATAGAATTTAAGGGAGTGAATCCAAGGCACCTCTACAAGAATAATCGTGTGGAAGTTAATGATAGGGACCACTATAAGGAACGTTGATTAATAGAGAGGCCATCTCTAAACCCAAAATTGTTCCATAAAAGTCACAATTTGACTCTTTCTACAACTTTTTAGATACTTTTTATCACAAAGGATCCCATAACTTCATAAAGGCAACAAGAGTAAGGAGGTTGGCAAAACGAAAACCTTTCCATGTTGCAACCCTTTGATAGGAGCCTTAAGCAACACAATCGCAAACAAACACCTTCGAAACTTCATTGCCTTAAAGGGCATAAACAATATATTTGATATACATAAGTGAACCTTGACAAAAGACATTTATCAATCCCATACCACCCACCTCCTAAAGAAGGCAACAATATTGTTGAGCCACCTTATGAAAACCTTTGCCAATGAAAGGTTAGCCCAAATGAAATCTTTGAGCAATTCTCACATAAATTTGATTATTGCACTCTTTAAATGTTAAATTTCCCAACTAATCAACAATGTTGTTGTGGTGGTGCTGCAGTGTGGTGATGTGAACAATGTTGATTACTAACCTATTGAAACCATGTTTGAATGGCTAAGACATGTTGAATTAGATTGTTGAGATGCAAATTATATAATTATATTTCTATAGTTACACACGTTTTGCTCAGGTCATGCTCGATATATATATATATATATATATATAATTTTATAACCATATTTAATATTATAATTTATTACGTATTTTTAATTATATTTATATTTATATTAAATATATACGTCATAATATATTATTATATATAATGTAATAATAATATATATTATAATTAATCATAACTATATATGTATGTATGTATGTATGTATGTGCATGCATACATATATATATATATATATATATATATATATATATATATATATATATATATATATATATATATATATATATATTATAATGTAATAATAATATATATTATAATTAATCATAACTATATATGTATGTATGTATGTATGTATGTATGTGCATGCATACATATACATATACATATACATATACATATACATATATATATATATACATATATATACATATATATATATATAATTTTAGTTTAAGCATAGCGTATAATCGATTTAAGTCTGTAGTCATATAAAATGTCCAAATTGGTAGTTTGAGTGTGGCTTGTGACACCCCATCCATAGGTCCTTTTTGCATGCTCTTACGACCCTTCTAGACACCTTTTTGCTCATTGCCAATCATCTAGAACCTTCTGAATAATCATTCTGCCTCAACGAGACAATATTCCATGTGCCAATCATGTTCCCCTAGGTCCTAACCCTATAGGACAAGAGTGCCCCATTTGGACTATAGTGCCCCATAGAGAAGTGTCTCATTTTTTGCGGTCCTATCCATTTGCACTTTGAGCCCCAAAGGTCATTTTCATCTGATCCTTATCCTTCATTAGGTCAGCCTAGTGTGAATACATCTGAACCATGACCAATTGTTTCCTATAAAAGCCCACTCAAAGCTCATTTACAAAGGAAGTGACCAAACTTACAAAGTAAGCAAGAACACAAACAAAGCACTAAGGCAAACTTCCCTATTCTTTGCACACAGTCACCCAACACAGATGCAAACCTACTCAAATACTCATACCAATCTCTAGCCACCTCAAACATTATCGATTTGGAATTTGCATCTACATCATGCTATTGCACAAAGCACACTAGGTGGAAAACTACATATGACTTGATCCCTCTTTGGAGTATTGGTATGTAGGCAATGTGCCCACACAAGGGGTGTGGATTGCATGTTCAGTACATCTTTCACACTAACCCCCCTCTTTCTCAAGTGACTCAAATGTCATTTTATCAAGCATGATGGAGGGTTAGGGTTTAAAGACAGAATCAGCTCCAAAGTGAGTTTCATCGATGACCAATGCTTGATTTTTCACAGGCACGTTCACATAGGCACATCACAACTACCCAAAAAGTTTCAGGTCTTTGTGATCAATTTGAACAACAATAGTAGGGATGGACAATAACGTCGGACACCAAAGTGTCCACTTTTTGGCACTCCTATCCTTTCACCCAATGAAAACCATATTCAGGTTTACAACACCTTCCTAGTCTTGCACAACCATTTTCAACCTTTGTATCAGTCATCTCAGTCTGTTTTCTAGCTAAGTTATATTTCTTCTTATTTATTGTTATTTTTAGAAAGGTGAAAAAGACAAATAGTTACATTATGTACTGATTTATTAATCTAGACCCTTAACTAAAATAGGAATAAAACTCCATTATTTCTAAATAAGTTAAATTATTTGGTAAACCTGACTTACTTTATTTGTGCACAAAAACCCTAGAAACCCTAGGGAAAATTCCTTGCTAATTTTAGTAATATTCTTCTAATTTTTTCCTGTATATATAAAATAGAATTTCACGTTTAATTTTTAAAATTCACCATAGTAATTTTAAAAATCATTTTCTTTCAAACCCCAGTTAAATATACTAGGTCCCTTTGCTTCTTAAGGTATCACCTTACATCTAAATCAGTGTCATTCTTATTTTATCACAGTAATTCACAAGTGATCCTTTCAAATACCTAAGATGTCTCTACTAGGTCCAATGATGTACATGAATGCAAAATCTTTTTGTTCCTTAATGCAAATATTTATCATATGCCTTGTATGTCTGATTCACTTCCTTCATAAGTGGGAGCACATGCATATTATTCCTTTTATTGATCAGCTTTACATGTATTTTTTTACACCTCTTGCCTCACCTCCCTTGGAGATGCTATCCCATGTCGAGTCATGTTGCATGGTCCATTTTCCTCTTCCCCAGGTCACTACCCATCACCAGAGATCCCAACTAACACCCTTTATCCCTCCACTACCTCAACTTGTCAATTATCTTCGCTCTCCTCATGTAGCTCCTATTATCCCTGTACGACTAGTAGATAATGTGATTAGAGTTGTTACTTGACATGAAACCATGCCTCCTCCCCCTAGTCAGGAACCCCACCACCCTCCTATTCCCTCTTGTATGAGGCCTAACCCACCTGCACAAGCAAATTTGCATAGGGCATATGATATTGTCTATCATTTGAGAAACACACCAGCTAAGATTTCCATGTTAGAACTGTTTCAGAAAGCAAATGTGTTCAAGGACACTCTTTATCAGGCACTCACTCAGACTTGTATGCCCATTGATTTAGAGCCTTCTTGTTTTGCATTAGTGGTCAACACATTAAAAACTATAGAAGATGTTATTTCTTTTGATCTTGAGGACATGCCTTCTTAGATAGTTATTGATCAAAATTTACCACTGTTCATACAAGCTCAAGTCAAAACCAATGTAGTTAAGAGAGTTTTAGTTGATAGTGATTCCAGACTTAATATATGTAATATTACATTTTTATAGACCATGGGCATAAATATGGCTTCCATGCAGAAGTCATATAAGAACATTAGAGGGTTTGATGATATACCACGATAGACATTAAGCAACATTACTTTGGATATCATGGTAGGGCCCAAAACCCTCTCTACATAGTTCCAGGGCATACCAAGTCCTCTTCATTATAACCTTTTACTTGGATGACCTTGGATACACGCTATGGGGGTAGTTACTTCCACTCTTCATCGATGTGTTAAGTTCCTCCATGAAGGATACCTATACACATGCCTAATAAATAACCAACCATTTAGATATTGTAGAATTATAGAGTTATCTTCAACTATTTCACCAAATGGGACACCTTATATCACAGTTCAGTCACCACCTCATCACATTTCTCTTGACCAGATACATACATATGAGGTAGGAGAGACTAGCACATCTCACACTATTCCACTTACAGTTGTTTGCTCAGCGCTAGATACTTAGCCAGTTATAGCAGCTTTAGTCGTTCCATCTACTCCATCAGTCATAGTTCCTACACCTATTACAATTACACAATCACTGACAACAGTTACAGCAATCTTAGTTGATTATATAGATACAACTCTTCAGGCAGTCACAGTCACTTCACCAGTTACAGGATAATCTCACAACACCACCGTCTTTTCCAACTATAGTTGATGAGACTCCCATATCATAATTACCCCTTGTGGTAAATTTTGAGTTACCATATGTGCATGATGTTGATACAGATTCCCAAGCTACTTCAGATGATGATACGACACCCACACTCATAGATGACTATTTGTGTGGATTGGGATTTACACCAGTTGGCCCAAGAGAGTACTAAGATGACTCTAGATCCCTCATCACACATCTTGCATCACTCTTAGCATATCACACTACACTCTTATGATATACTCCACATTATAGCCATAGATAGATCACTTGGCACATATAGTTCACATGGTTACCTCTATGGATATAGAGCCAGTCATTCAGATTTAGGTGGGTAGCACACAACATCAACCATAGATTATGTTATAGATGTTACTTGAACTTGGATTAATCACACTACCTACAATATGACACAGATCTATTAGTCGGTTATCACAGTAGGATGGTCACCCATTTTATCTCTTTCATAGAATCATAGGCCATGACACAAACTCATGTACAACTTTACAACAAAGATTGGATAAACTACAAGTTTAGGGTACTATTTAGATTATATCACCACCAGCATTGGCTCTGCCACTTCCATTGAGGCTACTTACTACCATAGCTAAACACCCTTGAGGAAAACCAACATCTTTACCACCAGATCGACCCATAGTTTGCCTTCAGCAGGATGACACCACTATGAATGATAGATCTCTGACTACACAAACATCACAAATCTTATTGACACCTGAGGAGATAGGCACCATGTATATAGAGCCTATAACATACGATGATACTTATGATGATGATGTTAAGGCATTTGATGATGGACGTGATCACTTCCTCTATCTCCATCCCTAGCAGGATCCATCCTTGAACCCTTTACCCCCTCTAGCTTAGTCTTTTATGTCATTGTGTACATATTGATTTACTCACATTATTGTACATAGTTTCTTTTTGCGTATTTGTACATAATTTTTCAGCTTACTTGTACATAGTTTCTTTTTACTTACTTGTACATAATTTCTCAGCTTACTTGTACATAGTTTCTTTTCACTTTATTGTACATAGTTTCCTTATGATTACTTGTATATAGCTTATTTAAAAATACCAAAAAAAATATAACATTTCAAAATACAAAAACATTAAAATAACTCAAAACACCAAAAAAAATTTAATTATATGCATTATCCATGTTTTACATTTTTACTACCATGCTAGACTTACATTTTGATGTTCTATGTTATTGTTTGTCAATTTATCTACATTACCATGCTTCACTTGATCTTCTTTGAGTGTGTGCAGTGACACCCAAATCCTTGATTGCTTCACTCTACCCATTGAGGGGGCATCCTACTTTTACATTTGAGCCATACATAGATAGTTCTACCCATCAAGGGCATCTTCTACATGACTACACCATCTAGGTTATGTCATTCCTACACCACACACTCTACTTATCATGTTGATGTACATTACTTACTAGCTTACATAGATTATTCTATCAACACTCACTAGTATATATATCACTTGTGTATTTATTAGCATCTACCTAGTCTTGTACTACATGTTTTGCATATTTTCACTTCTTGCTTTGATAAGTTAGATGCAATAGTATTTCCAACATTTACATGCCTTCCTTTCTTTCTTTGAGTAGCTAGATGTGATTGCATTTCTTAGTTCCTATTTTGTTACTTGTGTGTGCCTTAGGACATTTGCTAATGTCCTTTACTTGTACTCTTGTATGTGCTTATGGCCCTCATGCCGATCTTTCTTGTTTGAAATTGTATGTGTATGTGGGCATTTGAACATGCCTTGTATGCTTGATTTTCCTAGTTTGAGTGACATGTGCCCATGTCCCTTGTTTTCTTGGCCCCTTGGCCTCTTTTGTATGCTTCTTTCTTTTTGCCTTGCGTGTTTGTTTGCTTCTCATTTGTTTGCAATGCCATGATCCACATCATGCATAACTTTCCTTCTTGGATACCATGATGGATATCATGTTCCATCCCTCTTTGACAATTAACCAAATTTCCAGTTTCAGTTTAGTATACTGCACATGCTATTACATTGCTACATCTATCTAGGCATACCCCTGTTGATCTAACAATCTCCAACACAAACTATGATATATCTTGAGATATATTTTTGATCATCATTGATATATCATGTGTTTTGTAGCATAACACATTTGTAGGGCTCTTTCTTCTAAGGGAAGTCATTGCAGGGTCTTCATTCCTACCCTCAAAAGAGGGGACAATAAATAGGGGTTTTGTCACAAAGATCAAATCCCTCTACTGGTCAAAATTAGTTTTCAGAACACTTAGAACAACAATCAAAATTTAAAACATGTAAAACAAACTAGAAAAATAGGGATGAACATAGAACAATCATCAGAAATAGTAAATGACAAGAGCACCCTTTTTGGGCTACAACATCCTACAACAAAGTGTCCACTTTTTGGCACTCCTATCCAAACAACAAAAAATAGAATTTTTTTAGAAATAGATAGAAATGTAAGGTCAATTATAGTTTTTCAGCTACAATCTAGTTTAGATTGGGTAGTTTTAGTATAGTTTTACTCAAATGATCTAGATATAGGGGGCATCATGTGCGGCATGATGGCTCTCACTTCTAGTTTTAGATTGGGAAGTTGGTAAAACTTCTAGATTAGAATCCATATTATAGACATCAATGATTAGGGAAAATGTGCATGGCACATTTGCCTTATTTTATTTCCACTTCATTATATTACCTAGTTATTCTCAGCAGTTGTGTGCCTTATTCCATCTGCAGGTGGTTGGCATCATTTTAGAGTGGCTTTCATATAAGCCTAGTTTTCAGTTTTAGAGTGGCTTTCATACAATCCTAATCTCCACCTTTCAAAGTGGCCAATATTAGCCTAGTTCTCAATACACATTCATCTATTCATGCCACATTGTCATATTATAGAGCATTCATGGGCTTCATGAACCATCTCATACGACACACATTTATACTATATCAGTTCACAATTCACATTTAGTGGGCAACAATAGAGCCAAAGGACTAGCTAGCCTTTGTATTCTTGATCCACCTACTCAGAGGGATTGGACACACAGTCCAAACATCGATTAACACATGCATGATCACATAGATTCACTACATAATGGATGATAATGGAGCCAAAGGGTCAGCCTTTGTATTTATGAGCCACCCTTAGGAAATTGAGCACTCAGCTCCATTCATGATATTATTCTTGGTACAACACATACCCAACATCACTTAGCATCACTCAACATCATGTAACATCACAATAGGTTTTGGTTCATGTACTCAATGAGGTGTATTCATTTCTTTCTCTTCCTCTTTATTTTACCCAACCTTTGTACGTTCTTATTTTAGACGTAACATGTCTAGTAAGAACTGATCTACTCCTTGTTTTTTCTTGCATATTTGCACTTCATGCTATGCTCTGTCTATGCAAACTCAACATCACACATCCTCATGGGCTTCACTCTTATAGATAAGTTTAGGTACATATTTTATTTTTCCTTTATCCTAATATTTTGCTTATTTGCATCACTAGAATAAAGGGGGGGCAAATGTAGTCATATAAAATATCCAAATTGGTAGTTTTAGTGTGGCTTGTGACACCCCATCCATTGGTCCTTTTTGCATGCTCTTGTGACCCTTCTAGACACCTTTTTGCTCATTGCCAGTCATCTAAAACCTTCTAAACGGTGATTCCACATCAACCAGATAGTATTCCCCATGCCAATTCTATTCCCATAGGTCCCAAGCTTGTAGGATAGGAGCACCCCATTTGGAATATAGTACCCCATAGAGAAGTGTCCCATTTTTGATGGTCCTATCCATTTGCACTTTGAGCCCCAATGATCATTTTCGTCTGGTCCTTATCCTTAACTAGGTTGACCTAACGTGAATACATCTGACCCATGACCAATTGTTCCCTATAAAATCCCACTCAAAGATCATTTACAAAGGAGGTGACCAAACTTACAAAGAAAGCAAGAATATAAACAAAGCACTAAGGCAAACTTCCCTATTTTTTTCACACAGTCATCCAACATAGTTGCAAACCTACTCAAATCCTTATACCAATCCCTAACCACCTCAAACACTATCAATTTGACATTTGCATCTGCATCACACTATTGCACAAAGCACACTAGGTGAGAGAAATACATATGGCTTGATCCCTCTTTGGATTATTGGTATGTAGGTAGCGTGCCCACATAAGGGGTGTGGATTGCATGTTCAATACATATTTCACACTAACCCCCTCTTTCTCAAGTGACTCAAATGTCATTTTATCAATCATTTTTTAGGGTTAGGGTTTCAAGATAAAATCATCTCCAAAGTGAGTTTTGTTAATGACCAACACCAATTTTTCACAGGCATGCTCACATAGGCACAATGTAACTACCCATAAAGTTTCATGTCTCTGTGATCAGTTTGGACAACAATGGCCCAGGGACAAATAACAACAATAGACATAGTTACACAAATTATTATTCAATGTACCAAAGGACATAGTTACACACTGAGCATACAAAATTGAAATGTAAATCAGTGCAAAATATATAACCAACTTCTTATGAAATTTGTGCAACTACTCAAAATTTTCATTTCCATTAGGGGACTTAGTTTTGTGAGGGAAACCTCACCCTGATCTTTACAAAGGGATACAACAATGCACAAAACAAAGACAAAAAATATTTAGTATAAATGCCATGAATGAGGAGAAATTAAAGAGGAATTGTAAATTTAACCCAAAGAAAAAAATTTAAGATGCAAGTGAAAATGTGAAGCATGTAATAGAAACATGTGTCACCTAATATTAAAATTTTACTTGGTCATCTGGTAAATAAAAAATATTGGTTGTCATTATATCATGTCATATAATGGTGTTGTTAATTGAGATTTTTATTGTTGACTTATCATCTGGAACTCTCACATCATCTAAGCTATTCACAAACATGCCATTCCCATTTTAGGGCCTTCTTTGACTCATTATTTTCTTTGGAGATTACTATTAATAAAATATATAAATGCAAATTTAACATGTTTTATTTCCATTTATTAATTATCAATTAAAAAATCATAGAATTATAACAAAATCAATTTATAATGGTCAATAAAGCAAACTATTTCATTAAAAGTTTCCCACATAAAGGTATATACCAAAAATACATGGTTTCTCTTCTTTATGTGTCACATTGATATTGCTCATGCGTGTATGACAAATCATGTTAAACCATGTATCCATTATGCTACAAGCTTGGCTTTGTAAATGTAGGATTTTCAAAGGGACCCTCAACATAGTACAATATGTAATATTGGCAACCCTTTACATTTAAAGAGAAAAATTATCATTGTGGGCTCATAAAAAGGCTCACAAAGTTCATAAAGGAAACTAACATTATGTTCAAGTCAAAAGGGATCATGGGTCCATTAGTCCACTTGGTCATTATGTTGTCATAAATGATCACAACCTAGCCATAATGAATCCAATAGACCCCAAATATCACAAGTCCCACCATATTCCATGTAGCAACCAAGTCACCCAACATGATTACAATATTCCACATGACTTATAAATGCCCATGTTTATTATGAGATGGGGCCACTCCATGTAAAAATTTCTATATTGACATTGTATGTGGTTAATGCCCGTCATGATCACCACCTAATTGACCTTAAAATATTTCAACATTTTCATGTTTTGTATGGCTTTTCCCTTTCCCATCATTTTTCCTTGTGCCATATGAAGTAACCCACCACCCCATTTTGCACCATTTCGTGCACCAAAAATATAAAATTATTGTTATCTAACATTGTGCACAAAAGGTGAAACAAGATCATCGATCATGGGTCTCGAGTGAGGTGTAGGGCATGTAAATCCAACTATTACCCTAAATATGGGGATGGTGTAAGATATGGGTCCCATGGTGTACACTATCACCTAAAGTACCTTATCATTTCCCCTCACCATCATTTCTAAGATCACCTTGAAATATTTCACTATTTTCATGAAGTATGTCTAACAAATTTTATAGTTACATAGGCCAAATAGAAAGACTTGGACATATGACATCGAATCAAATATGGTAGCAATGCTTCCTTTGTTTAAACCCTTTAACAGAGCCTGTGAATACTCCTCTGGTGGTCTATATGCTTTTAGATTTATTTTGGCAATGCCCAAATTTTTATGTAGATAATCAACTACAAAAGACCCTTTTTGATACCCCACTAGCACTCCACTCACTACCACTACCTCCAAACTCACTATAGTAGGCTTACTCTAGTCTACATTCAGCCTTAAACTGAGATTGGTTGTATACCTTGATGTCATACTCATATTAAAAATAGAAATCAAAGACACTTCAAGGGATGTATGCACTAAAAAATCAAGCATAGTAGGGAAGATAAATTTCTACCACGTTTGCTCATGTCTTTCCATGTAAATCCATACAAGTAGCCATGTAATGAATATTTAACACTAAGTAAATAATTTTATCATCACTATTAAATAGATTAAATTATATATATATATATATATATATATATATATATATATATATATATATATATATATATATATATATATATATATATATATATATATATATATATATATATATATATATATATATATGTATATGTATAGTATATGTAAATGTGTGTGTGTGTGTGTGTGTGTGTGTGTGTGTGTGTGTGTGTGTGTGTGTGTGTGTGTGTGTGTGTGTGTGTGTGTGTGTGTGTGTGTGTATGTATATGTATATGTATGCATGTATATGTATATGTATACACACACACACACACACACACACATGTGTGTGTGTGTGTGTGTGTGTGTGTGTGTGTGTGTGTGTGTGTGTGTGTGTGTGTGTGTGTGTGTGTGTGTGTGTGTGTGTGTGTGTGTGTATGTATATGTATGTATATATATATGTATGTATGTATATGTATATGTATGTATGTATGTATGTATATGTATATGTATGTATGTATATGCATATGTATATGTATATGTGTGTGTGTGTGTATATACACACATACACACACACACACACACACACACACACACACACACACACACACACACACACACACACACACACACACACACACACACAATTCGATACTAGGGAAAAAAGGATCCCTGGCCCACAAAATCAAGCTTCAAAAGATAAAATAAGCCTGGCTTAATGGAATAAATGATAAGGCATAAGGCTAACAATAACAACAAAAAAACAAATTGAAAGTTAAAAGATATTAAATTTCAACCCATAAATTCACAAATTACTACCATGACCTCTTCCATCATCCATGGGAACTCAAAGTCCTTTCAGGAGATTTTGGAAAAGTACATCCTTTCTTTCTTTTGCTAACTATTTACCATTTTTATTGATTACTCATATTGTCTGAACATTGACCTTCCACACCACCTAATTTTTCATCATTACTTTTATCTACTTGATTCTTACTATTCAGGACCCTATCACTCTTCTCACTAGACCTATTGATCTTAGCATTCAGAGAGAAAAAAACACCATTGATTTTTTACTATACTCTAAAATCTTCTCTGATGAAGACTCTACTAATTTACCAGAATTCAATTCATGATTACTTTTAGGATTCATTGCCAAAAGCTCTTCTTTGACTTCCTTCCCCCAGGATGACACAAATTTTTTCTTAGATTTAGGATAGGAAGCTAAAACATGACCCAATTGAAAGTAAATTCTGCATCTAAAAGGAATTCCTTTGAAATCAATGGATTGAGACCAACGCCTCTCTTCAAATTTTAATTCAATCTTCTCTGGTAAATCCTTTGAAATATCTAAACAAACTAACAATCTAGCATAGGTTGTCTGGGAAAAATCAAGCGAGGATGCATCAATTTCTAGTAACTTCCCCAAAGCTTTACCAATAACTCTGAGACTAGATTTATTCCAAAACTAGAGAGGGAGGTATGACAGCCTTACCCAAATTGGGCGAATTGAGATATTTTCAATTAAAGGATTAAAATCTGGAAACCATGGTTTCCATAACAAAAGATGATTTTCCATTTTCCAAGTTTTTGATTTAAAGATCTTATTTTGATCAATTAAATTATTAAAAGCCATAATAAAAAAGCCTTTCACACAAAGAAAAATTTCCATACCACTTGTCAATAATGGCAACCAAAAAAATGAAATCCATTTATGCAGATCTAAAAGGGATGGCCAAAATCTATCAAAGTGACAGATCAAACCCCTATCCAAATACCATTCTTCACTATCCAAAATCTACTCCAGGGCTTTTCCTTCAAAATTGACCACAACATGATTCCTTGCCCTTGCTTGATCCTTCACTATACCATTCATTGAATTCATGATTTCCAACTCTGACTTGGCTGAATTCAAACTCCCTTCAACCGCTACCTCTGAGGAATCCAATGGATTGGAAATTGGTAAGAAACCCTTACCCTCCGAAGGTAACCTACTCTGCCTTAAATCTACCTTTGATCGAAGAGCTAAATATGTGGCCTGATCCTTCTGATTTGCTTATGCTTCCATATAAACCCCATACTTTCCCTCTCTAACTGTTAAGCCAGGCTTCAATAACCTTTGCACCCCAATCTTGGATGTTGTCGCTACTTTTGGGGTAGGTCGAGTGCCACCCAAAGCCCTTGTCGCCACCATTGAGAGGATTCTGGAAAGGAAAGGAAACTCTTTCTTTTTTTTACTAACTATTTAAATATATATATATATATATATATATATATATATATATATATATATATATATATATATATATATATATATATATATATATATATAGTACTCTTTTTTAAACATATTATTAGATATTATAATAATAATTAATATACATATATTATAATTAATTATGTATGTTATAGTGTAGTATTAACATACACTATTTTTAATTATATAAAAATAATTAATTATATAATACTACACTATAACATACATAATTAATTATAATATATGTATATTAATTATTATTATAATATCTAATAATATTTTGAAAAATTAATATAATTCTTTTTTATTTCTGTGTGTGTGTGTATATATATATATAGACACATAATATTTTTAAAAATTAATATAATTATATGTGTGTGTGTGTGTGTGTGTATAGACACATAATATTTTTAAAAATTAATATATATATATATATATATATATATATATATATATATATATATATATATATATATATCACTTGAACTATATTATCATTGCCCTTCACCATCACCACCTAATTCACCTTGAAATCTTTCATTGCTTGCATGTTTTGTATGGCCTTGCTCTTCCCCACCATTTTGTCATTATTCAAGTTCGCCATGAAATGAAACATCTCCTACCCACATATCTTGTTGTCATGTTATATGAAGGAACACACAACCTTTTTTTCCAACATCACATCTATCCTAAATATAATATTATTATTACTTAACACTAGATACACAACATTTGAGATGGTGTCAGGGGTCATGGGTTTTGAGTAAGGTACAACCACAAATTTACAATCTTTCACTTTACAAAACCCCATTTTACCAAAACATAAAATTACATTCCTTATGACATAACTCACACCTTTGGGATTACTTCTACATATGCTCAAGAGGACAAGTGCCTTTTATGATTCAATATAGATGTTGTATCCAAACAAAAATATCTAAGGATCCATGAACTGGGCACATGTACACATCTATGACCGACAAGGAATCAATTGAATTATGACCATATATGTTTAAGAAGGCACTTTGAAAATTTATGCTTCAAAGTAAATGTTGTTTGAAGACGAATCTTGGGTGGAGATAATTTTTTTATAATATATAAATAATATGAATAATATATTATTATAAAACATTAAATATATTATATATAGTAATATATTAATTTAATATATATACATATAATTTATTAATTAATTATAAAATTTATGATATGTATAATACATAATATTATATTAAATAATTATAATGTATAATTTATAATTAAATATTTTGTGAATTATGAATTGTAAATTGTAATGACCTCCAAGGGTCCAAATGATGTAATTATTACATGTGGTTTGGATTGGACATGTGCTGACCTTATATATATAATAAATAATAAAATAATATATTATATATTAGATATTGGTATATAATAATTAATATTATATATAATAATAAATTAATAACATCTATTCCATCTTTCCCATTCTATGCTATGCTATAGAAATTAGAATTAGAAGTCTTTAGTATGGTAGCTACAACATCCATATAGGAAGCTATAACAACTAGGGTAGTAGCAAATTTAAGATACATCAGACCACCATAACACTTGGAGAAAGTATGCAAAAACTGGTGGGGAGTCAAACCCAGGTCTAAAAACTACTCAAAATTAGTGGCATTTTTACTTTTTATATTAATTTTTCCTTTCATCCATTCATGAAATAAAGATAAATTACCACTACTACTATGAATAAAATAGTTGTTGTTAGTGTTACTAAGAATGACAAAGGAAAATTTTTGGAAATATATGTATCCATATCTATTTTCATGTGGCATCTTGCATAAATTGATTAGACTATATACAAGGCATCTTTCATTGAAGAATCCTTTCAATTTTTTCTAATTAGTTTTAGAGTCATCTAACTTAGTTTTATATGGTTAATACAATCATCATATTTGTCTCATCAGTTTTAGAGTCATATAAATTGACACATGGTCTATTTTATACATTTTTAGAGGAACCATTTGATATCAACCACTTGTTTTAATTGAGATGACACTTGTTTCAATCATATGCTGGGTAACTAAAATTATTTTGTGGAAACTATATATTACATTGATGAATGTAGCATGTCACTTAATTTTTCACTTGTATCTTCCTGGGATGTTTTGAGTCTATAAATTTAAATACCCTATCATTTCCTCTCATTATCACCACCCAAATCACCTTCAAATATGTCACTACTTTCATGTTCAGTATGTCCCCCACTACTTTGTCATTTCTCAAGCTCACTATGAAACAAAACGTCTTTTCCCTGCACAACTCATTGCCACACTATTTGAAGGAAAAATTCAAGATAATGGGGGTAAAAGGGGGGTATAATATTGTGGTGTCCCCAAAATTTTACACCTCAAATTTTTGGATACCCCTTTAAATTTTTTGCATCTTCGTCTTATGTGAGTTAATTGTATTTGTTGAGTCAGTCCTCTGAATAAGGAATTTAGGTTCTATTAGTTGTTTTAATTTATTGCTTACTTTCTTTAATTGGTCCTAATTATTATAGAAGGTTGAAATCATTTTTCTTGAAGTCATTATTAAAATCCATCTACTCATATCCCTCAACAAATTAAAAGAAGTAGAATTACTTTGGCTTACCCATAAAGTAAATCAGGTTTTGCATACTACTTTACTTATTTGAAAAGAAGTAAAGTTGTTCTAAAAACCTGAGTTACTCATCACGGTCCAAACTAGGGTTATAAAATTAATTTAATACACTATCTAAAATCAAGTAGAGTAACCCCACAAACTTGTTAAATATTTCCCATTACAAATCAGGTTCCTGATGTTGCTTTACTTGCACACAATCTCAAGTAAAAGTAATGCAGGTCCTTGAACCCAAACTACTCTTCTTAGACCAAATTAGGGTTGTTTGGTTACTTTACTACATTATCAAAATTAAGTTAATCAGTTCCATAAACCTGATAAACATTGCCTAGACACATCTAGGTTTTCACCATTACTTCACTCATATAGATCACAAGAAAAAGCAATTTGGGTTCACGAACCCGAGCTACTCATTGACCTAGACCTAATCAGGTTCATGGGAGCACTTAAATTCAAATTTTAAAATGAGCAAATAAATTTGAGAAACCTAACAAAAAGAACAAGGGGTGGTGTGGTTTGCCATGTTTGAAATTAATGCATTGGCATTTCTATATATATTAGGAAATTCCACCTTATTCCTTCCTGTCAACCAAGTCATTCAAACAAGTAATCATGCCTGAAAACCCCAAGCCATGTCATTTGAGATTTTGGAACACTTTAAAGTGATTTCCTCTTTGACCCATTTGTTCTTGAGGAAAGTAAATCATCTGCTTGTGGTTTTTGTGTCTTTTGTTTGCATTTGTCTTGGTGTTTTTCTTTGCATAAGTTTTTTGTGCTGCCATGATCATTTGTCTGCTATGTTTTCTCCACTATGGTTTTTATTTTGTTTTATCAACATGATTAGTTGTCTTAAATCACATATTCATGCTTTTAATTATTTATTGTGTTCAAAAACCCCTGAGAAACCAAACCCTTCATGAAAAACCTAGCAGTTGAAGATCCCTTGCCCAGTCAGGTTTCATAACCTTCTTTACTTCAACGGGTTCTTGAAGTGAAGTAACAAAGCATGAGAAATCTGACTCCTAAAATCCTTAGTCATCCAAACTTTCAAACCCTGATTACTTCAGGTTTTCAATCCCATGTAACTACCCTAAGAAAACCCAAAGTCTTGATCCTACACAAACCTGTGGAACACTACCTAAGACCTACTTGGGTTATTCTTTCCTCATTACTTAATTTGGGTTTCTTGTATGTAGTTACTACATCCCAGGAGACCAAAGTATTGATCATAAATAAATATACATTATAATACCCAAGACCAACTCAGACTTCTTCCTCATGTTTGTTTGCTTTAGGTTTTTGAATCCAAGTAGCTAGTCAAGGAGAACCCAAAGTTATCAGTCAAGGAGAACCTGAAGTTATCATTCAAGGAAAACCCAAAGTTTCATGTGTAATACTAGTGACCTACTTGGGTTTTTGAAGTCCTATTACTTAAAATAATGATACTTAGTTTTTCAAGACCTCACATTACTCAAAAATTGAAACTTATTTAGAGGTACTTCAAGAGCAATGAGTTATTTCTTTTCTCAAAATTTCAAACCCAATGGAAGTAGTTAATCAACATTAGGGAATACATATCCAGTCCTTCAGAGTAAGTCAAATCCAATGTCTGAATCAAAAAGTCCAAGAAGATCTGGGGAAGAGTTAGCTAAAGTATAAGAGAAAATAATATTGATTGAAGAGGTCCTAGAGCTGTCCTTAGAGGAGATTCCAGAGCCAACCAAGAGGGAAAAATGGAAAGTTAAGAAAATTAAGTCACAAGAGCCAAAAATGAAGTATGAGCATAAGGGTTACCCAATTGAATCAAGCATAGTCTCCAAGTTAACTAAGGTAAGTGACACCGACATGGGGCATGTGTTTGTAATAGAATTATTAGAGAGATATAAAGCCATAGATAAGACCCCACTCATGCATGCTATGATAAGTAGTGTAATCCTTCATGATGTAGCCTTCCTAAGATCAGCTCAACTCCTTGAGTTTGTGATGACATGTGCTAAATATTATGACTCCCTAACTAGGACTGTGAGAGATGCCACTGGGAGCATAATTATAAGATTGGATGCTTAGTATCTCAACTACTATTTTAAGATTCCAACATTACCTAAAGTAATTGACATAAAAATGGGGAAAGCCATCATTTAGTGGGAAACTAAGACAACTGAGTGTATAAATATATTGAATACATATTACTTGAAAAGATTGAAATGAGCTTCAAGGTTTCCTAAACACATTGAAATATCAGATTTTATTCAAGAAGTTGATGATATCATTTAGTTGCTATGCAATATTAATGGATGTATGATTTTATCATAACTATTGATGCAACCAGAAGCTCTTCCAAAATTGAATGGGAAAGAATGGTAATTGATAATGTAGATCAATAGTTGAAGAGTGTGGTATAGACCTTTGATTTTAAGATGACATCATATCTTGTATACATATCCACTTCTAGTGGAATTTTCTCAAGGCTAAGGATTAAGGTCACACTGTCAACCATGCCTATATATGAATATTATCCTCAATTGGTCCTTGTAAAATAATACAAACATTACATTGTAGTAAATGATGGTTTATTTTATGAACTTATTTACAAATTGGATACATATTTAAAACATAGAAGAGTATCAGATGAAGCATGAGATGTAATTTCATTATGTGGTTATATTTTCATTCAATTCCTCAACTTCACCTATCTCAAAGTAGGATATTTTTTAGGTACACCTATCAAGATGCCTAGATATTCTAGTGACAAGTGGATTCACATGGAATTTTTTAGATAACTTGTTGAATTATATGATCTACAATCAAAGTCTCACAAAGCTGCTATCAATTTTCTCATTGTGAGTGGTCACTATCATTGCCCTAGCATTTATAAAGCTAGAAATTTACAATAAGAAATGTATCACCATTATACTCAAGTGCACTTTGACATCAGAGCCAATTTTGATTATAGGGGTGTTGCTCAGAGTAGGGTTTCTCTTGAATACATGCATATCCTAGCACTTGAAGATATTTGGATAGATTACAGGGATGAGTTTGAAGTAAGAATGAGGGATAACAATAGTTTGACTATAGAAAAGATTCATGTGTTTGATTTAGCTTTTGTTCCCAAAAATATGGAAGATGATGGTGTTGTTACAAGTGATTCTTTTCATGTAGTAGGAGGGGATAGTGTCTTACTTCCAATAATCATTTTTGGAGATGATCACGATAAAATAATTTCTAAGAGAACTTCAAATGTTTTAGCAATGACTTCTAATTGGCTTCTTGACAAGGGTTATTGCATGAAGGAATTGATAAGTGAAACCACATGTGTGGGGCAAAAGAGAAAAGAGATGGTGCAAGGAGAGAGTAGCAAAGTATATACCAAGAAGATAAAACTCAAAAGGAATATTGATGATACATTTTTAGTAGTAAAAGATAAGGAACCTATTTAGGTAGATGCTCCTCTTCCACCATTATCCACTGCCATAAGTCCTCCCATTTCTACCATTCCCACTTCTTCTCCCATTCCAATTTACAATACATCCACATTAGATCCATCAGTACTAATTCCTCCTCCCAAGACTCATATCACCATAACTCTTGAGAAATCTATTTCAAAGGAATCCCCTCTTCCTCCTCCATCTTCCCCGTCTACTTCACCACCACCACCTCCTCCAGAAGATCAACCCATTATTGAAAAAGAACCTAAAAAAGTAAATAACTAAAGAGAGACACCTTCTCAAGAAGGAAAATAGGAAAATTTACAAGAAATAATTGAGGCAATGAAAGAAAGAAGAAAAACTACCAAAGAAGGACCTGAGCTAACGACAACAACACAAGAAGTTAGTAAAAGACCTAGAGAAGAGGAAATAATGGCTGAGAAAGTGGTAGAAAATATAGTAGAAACATTTTAAAAAGAAGCTAAAAAAAAGATCTAGAAAGGAGTGGAAACTCGAGAAACTTCTTCTCAAGAGCTAATGATTAGAAATAATTAATAACAAATAATAACTCATGCAGCTACTCCTATTTATACATATTTCTCATCTTGGCTAGCTACGCAGAACACTTCCAAGGTGAGAGAAGTAATAAATCTTGAAGAGATAGATTTTCAACTACTGAAGAGTCTTGATAAAAGGGGTAAAAATCAAAAACCTACCAAAGTAACTTCAAAGTTATAGATTGAATCTTCAAGACAAAAGTTTGTTGAGATAACAATCCCACCTCAAGGGATGAGCAAACAAGAAGTCACTAAAAGTGACTTAACCTATTCAAGAAAACCCATTAGGGAGGTAAATACTAAGAGTTTAAAGGAATATACTTAGAATCTCATTAACACTCTTTTCAAGAAGTTGGATAAGGATAAGGCTGCCAAAGCTAAATTAAAAGAACATAATACACAATTATGTGAAATAATAGATAAAGTGGCCAAATATTTTTCACAACAAATTATTACTTCAGGAGAACCAATTGAGTAGCAAGTGATTTCATAGGTAAAGAGACTGGATATAAATCTAAAGCTATTGACAAGTGGATTGATAAAATGAAGCAAAAGGTTCATAAATTTTTTCCTAGTATTCAAGATGCACTTACTGATATTTTGAATAAATTAATAGAAATTAAGTCAGTAATGCAATAAATTGAGAATAAAAATGGAACTTCTAAATTGTAACAAGAAATATTGTAGACCATAGGCTATTTGAGTGACAAGGTCCTGGTTGAAGAGAATATCACCCCAGATGGATCGGTGAAAAAGATAAAACAAGCAGATTATCTCATATATTTTTGAATAAACATTCTAAAAGAAATGAGTGAAGAAATGGAGACTTTGTTAAAAGAGGCAAGTGATGCAAACAAAGATAAATTTAGAAGATTCATTGTATGGCTTAATTGGTATTTGGCCAGGCAAAGTTTTGAGGACATTTGAGTAGTTGTACGATCAATTCAATTAATTTATAGAAAAAGCTACAACTCTTTTTACATACAAGTCCATCAAAGAATTGATCAAATGCCAATAAGAAGTTAAGGGACTTGATCTAAGAATTGAAAAAATAAAAGCTCATTACAGAAAGTTGGAAAGAGAAATGCTGAGATTTGAGACAAAAAGACAAGCACTTGCTAAACTAGATGATGTAGTCATACAACAAATAATGTTTCAACACATCAAGTATAGAGAGAAGTACAGGAGTCAAGTTCATGAAGTATATTAATTTTTCTCCAAGTCTTAAATAAATTCTTTCTTCTTATATTTTCTTTTTTCTCTTCATAAACACACTATAAGTAATCTTGTTTTTAGTTATTACTTCATAAAAGTAATGTCATTATATGATTTACTTGTAGAAGTGAAATTACTTTGTAAAATCCAAAGACTTAAGTAACTTGGCCAAAATGCCATTACTTATAGTTATTTTGTAAAAGTAGATTACTTAGGCTATTTTAGTGCTACATGCAAAGAGTTAGCATTCGATCCAAACAAGAGGACCGAGTTTCACCACTTGTCATCAACCATTGCAAGCCATGGAAGAGGAATTCAAGGAAGACGTTCCTCAACATTTCCTAGTTTTAGCGCAACACAAGAAGATTTGGGAGATTGACTCCTATTCAAACTACATATCTAAAATTGTTTAAATATAAGTGAAGATCTATGTGCCTAAGGGAGGATAATTTTTTTAGAGGATGAGAAGTTTTGGTAAACAAGAAATTGTAGCAATCATACAAAAAGTTTAAGAAATCTAAAACTTTGTGTTTAGATAACTGGATTATTTTATATGAATCATGTTGAAAGTGAAGAAGAAGGGGATTTGTTTTCTTGAAGAACTTTGTGTTTGAGGAAATCATTTCATGTGTTCTATGAAGATAAAATGGTAAAATTTGTGTTATCTTTGATCTAAATTGAATTCATAGTTTTCTTAGTCATTTGTTGAAAATTTATCACAATTACATTCACTCATCTACTTGCAAGGATATAATAGACTCTACATCGCTATCTATTATGAAATGCAATTTTCTATTTCTTAATTGTTGAAATATTTATCTTATTCCCCTATTTATATCAAATTCTTTTCACATTTCTTAAAAATAGCTGCTTACTTACTGTAAAATCCCTTTGTTATGGTTCACAAACAAAGTGATTAAAGTAACACCCCAATTAAAGCCAACTTGCACATAAATTGTTAACTTTGTGAATAACCATAAGTGTAAGTAACTAGAAATAGATAAGCATAAAAATACATGAGATTCACTATTAAATGAAGGATATTTAATCCCACGACTACTTGGATATGTTTAAAGTGATTTACAAAATATCTAGCCAATAGTTTCTAGCGACTCCGCTGGGGAACTGCATGTCTAAACTCTTGGAATAGATTTTTGCTTTTGAAAACTAGGTAAGACAAGTCCAAGTATTACACTAAGTTTTACTCAATTCCCAAAATTCTAAATGCTGGTAAAAAATGCTACATGTTCAGGATGACACATTTGCTTAGTTGAGTTTACTTTCTCTTATTTTAAGTAAATACACTTTTTCAGTTGGTTAGTTGATATTTTTGAGAACTCTTAGTTTCATGCCTTGTTTACTTTTCCAAGATCGCTACATGCTGAGTAAACCTTGATCTAAGTTTTTACTTATCAAGTATAAGTACTGAGCGTAATACTCAGGATAAATCTTGCATTCCAAAACTTGTAAATCACCCATTTATTAGAGCAAGGAGAGCAAAAGGTCAAGCAGATGAATTCTTGGAATTATCAGAGCATTTTAATTTTAATTTTCTTATTTAGTTTAGAACTAGAAGAGCTAGTCTTTCACTTGTTAGACAAGAAAATTCTCCAATACATCAGCTTCAACATAATTCTTTGAGAATAATTCAACCAATCATTTAGTAATTACTTGTTCCTAGAAGAATGGCATTACCACTTCTTGTCCCATGGGGACCAGCTATTGGCCCTTTGAATTTAACTCCCTCTTTGCATGACTTGCTTAAAGGATCAAGAAAGAATTTTCCCAAATTTACTGGTGATGGCAAGCAAAACTTAGATGAGCACTTGGTTGCCTTCTTCATAGCATGTGGAATAATTAGGGTTAAACATGAAGATGTTTTTGTCAAACTTTTTATGGAAACCTTACATGATAAATCTATAAAATGGTTTTATCATTTGGCTTGGGGTAATGTAACCAATTAGGATACTATGCATGAACAATTTGAAAAAGGTTCAAAGCTGTTGAATATGCTCACATACTACTCATGTAATTGACTCAACTTAAAAAGGAACCACATGAACACATGCATGATTTTATTACCAGATTCAATAGATTACTTTATAAGATTATTCAAGCTGTGTTGCCTATAACAGACAATCAAAAGTGTTTCTTCACTAATTCATAACTCCTAGAATTTAGTTACTAGCTATGAAGAACATGAACAACTAATTTAACAGCAACCCAAAATATTGCTACAAAGGTTGAAGATGATTTTATAATGGTTGGTAAGATCAATAAAATAGTCTCTAAAGAATAATCTTCGACTCCAACCATATCCTAGACTACAGATCCCTTATTGAAAAAGATTGATAATGAATTTTTCCAAGTTAAAAGACAAATTGCTTAAGGTACTCATGTTGTTCTTGCCAAGAATATTCCCACATGAAATTTTAATAATCAAAACAAGAATCGTATTGTCGGTCCTCAACAAATATTAGTAATTGAAGACACTCCCAAAAATTATGTTGAGATGACTGAAGAGGACTCAATAGCTAATGGGAATGAACAAAACATTAATGAGGAAGATGATTTTATATATCCTACTGGTGACTCCAACTATTACTTAAAATATGAATTAGAAAGTGACTATGAAGAAATGCTTCATGAAGATCATAGTCAATCTTATGTAGTATTTACAAGATCTCAGACTCAACAAGCTAGTGATAAGTCATCAAAATAAATATAGAAAGGGAAAGAGCAATCAAGTTTTGATTTGAATATTCTTAAAAGAGGTATCCTATACCTCTTTCCCTCACTCCTAAGGAGAAATATGCTCTCTCTACTTCTCAAACTTATAAGCCAATTGCTCATACAACAGAAGTTAATTCCATATTGCCTACTCATATTCCTTCCTTTGACATAATTGATCATATAAGGAAAACTAAAATTCAGATGTCAAAAGTTAAATATTTAAGGTCTTACCCAGATCAACTGAATATACTAGTAAAGTATGTTTAAAGCAAGGGATTGAGCAATGCTCCAAATGATTCAAAAGGTATTCTACTTATTCCCAGACAAACTTCTTTTTAGAATAACTCTATAGTTGCTTCAACTGCTTCCATTTCCACATCAAAAAAGATAAAGCCTTTTCATGTGTCCCTCCTAATCAATGGGAATAAGTTGAGTAATTGTATTTTAGATTCGAGAGCCTCTGATAATGTTATGCCAGCTTAATTAGTTGATTCTCTTGGCCTTAACCTAACTAAGTCCATAGGAAAATGCTATTCAATGGAGAGACAAGTCCCTTTGATTGAATAGATTAAAGATGCTCAAGATGTCCTAACAGATTTTCCAGATAAATGACTCAAAATGACAATTATAGTACCAGACATTCTTGTCTCTTATGGAATGTTATTAAGCAAAAAAAATGTGCAAAGATTTAGGTGGAGAGGTCAAGATGGACTAGTTGCGTGCACACATTCCAATCAAAGGGGTGAATCCTAAGATAGAACTTGAGAAGAAATCCAAATACATGATCTCTAAATTTGAAGATCCAAGGTCACAGATTCTTTTTGAAGAATCATATCATGGAATTTACTTTCTTAAAGTAGTTAAAGAAATTTAGAAAGAAAAAAAGAAGAAGATCAGTTATAGAATTTATATTTTGATGGTAGTTGTTGCTCACTTGGGTTAGGTGTGGGAGTAGTGTTTATTTCACTTGAAGGTAGGGTTTTTCCTTACTCCTATAAACTGATGTTTGAAAACACTAAAAATATAGTAGAACATGAGGCATTGCTACTGGGCCTTGAACAATTAAAAAAAAAAGGAATAAGGTTCCTTAGAGTGCAATGAGATGCTAAATTAATAGTGAAGTAGATCAGAGGACAATATCATGTAAAGAAAGATAAGTTGAATAATTATCGTGATAGAGTTCTAAGTGCCACACTTGATTTCTCTACTTTCTCAATCAACTCAATTCCTAGAGATCAAAATTCAAGAGCTGATTCACTTACTATTACTACATATTTTACTAGGCTAGATCAACAACACTAAATCTTTAGAGAAGGTGATTATAGAGTAGAAAAGGTCTACTATTTAAAGGTTCTAGACAATGTTGAATAATGGCAAGTTTTTAATGATGATAAGTAAATAGTTTCATTTTTGGATCAACAAGATAATTTCTAAGGCTTGTACTTCAGAGGAAGTAGCTCTAATCCATGTGAAACAACATGTATCACTGAATTTAAAATTAATCATAGTCCAAACATAATTCAAATGAAAGGAAATAAAATTGCTAAAAGGTTAGTTTCCTTAGGAGAAATATTTGATAAACATGATCAATTTCTGAAGAAAAAGAAAGAGTATGGTGATATTTCCTCTCCAAAATTAGAGCAAGTTAATCTTGGTAGTAAAGAAGAGCCCAAGATGTTCAACATTGGGAAGTGTTGTTCACAAGAAGAAAATGAATCTTTCATTAAGCTTCTCACAAAGTATATTGACGTTTTTGCCTGGTCCTACAAAGGTCTCAAATCTTTTCATCTAGATGAGGTGCAACACTATATTCCACTCCAGCTAGAGGTAAAGCCTTTTAAGTAAAAGTTACACCATCATAATCCAAATATTTTAGGTACAATTCATGTTGATAATTAGAAACTACTTGATGCAAAGATTATATATCCAATTCATCACTCAGAATGGCTGACAAATATTATTCCAGTAAGAAAGAGAAATGGGGAAATATGCTTATGTGTTGATTTTTATAATTTAAATCAAGCTTCTCTAAAAGATAATTATCCACTACCCATCATGGATCATATCCTTCAAGTGGTTATAGGCTCATAGATGTTATCTATGCTAGATGGATTTTTTGGATACAATCAAATTAGAGTAGCTGAGGAAGATCAACATAGAATTGATTTTACAACACCATGGGGGATGTTTGCTTATCAAAATATGCCTTTTAGGCTAATTAATGTTGGATCAACCTTTCAATGGGCAATGGATTTGACATTTTCTCGCTTGAAGAACAAGATTATTGTAGTATACTTGGATGACTTAACAGTCTTTTCAAAGCAAAGAGGTAACCATCTAGCTGATCTTGAAGAAGTCCTAATCTAATGCAGAAGACATGGGATTTTATTAAATCCAAAGAAATCCATATTTTTTGTAGCTAAAGTAAACTTCTTGGTTATATAGTCTCAAATGAAGGAACCAAAATTGACCTAGAGCAGGTTAAAGCCATTTAGAGTTTACCTATGCATACATTTAAGAAAGGTGTGCATTCATTCTTTGATAAGATAAATTTACTTAGAAGATTTATTCCTAATTTTTTTGAGTTAACTCATCACATCTTGGATATGATGAAGATGAAATAAGACTTCAAATGGACTGCTAAAGGAAAATTGGTATTTGAAAGAATAAAGGCAACAATAGTTGAAGCCCCAGTGCTAGTTTCTCCATATTTTAGTAAATAATTTATTCTTTACTATTACTCTTCAGAGAATACCATGTCAGCTATACTCAGGCATAAAAATGATGGAGTTGAATCCCCTATAGCTTTCATGAGTTAGTCATTGAAAAACTCAAAATTGAAATACTCATAGATGGAGAAACATGCCTTTGCAGTCGTCAAAGCATGTAATATTTTTTCAAGTATTGCATTTTATCATCATATACTATAGTATATGTCCTAGATATTGTAGTTAAGTCAATTCTAACTCAACAAGAACTAGGATTACTCAGAGGCACTTGGGTAGCTAAGGTGTAAGATTTTGATCTTGATATCAAACCCATAAAACTAGTAAGAGGTAGAGGCCTATGCTTGTTAATGAAAGAATGAAAACCTAATGTTGTAGATATAACAACATATTTAAATAAAGATGAAACAAAGGAAGAGTTGTCCATGGTAATCTTTATTGACCTGGTTGATGAGTGGTACAACAAGATTGCTTACTTCTTGACCTACAATGATTGCCCAATTGATTTGACATGAAAATAAAAATGTACCATCAAGCTAAAGTCAAAGGATTATGTTCTTTGAGATCATGGGTTATATAAATAAGGAATTGATGGTGTTTTCCTTTGCTGTGTGGACAAAGAATAACAAACAAGATTGCTAGAGAAATTTCATGACAAGGCATGTGGAGGTCACTTCTCTACAAGAGTCACAACATAAGATTTTATGAGCAAGATACTTTTGGCCTACTCTTTTTCAAGATGCTTCAGACTGGGTTGCTAAGTGTTAGGCCTATCAACTCTTTATAAGAAGAATCAAGTTTCCATCCTTGCCTTTGAAACTAGTAATTATTGATGAACCATTCTGTCAATGGGGCATGAACTTCATTGGTATGTTGAATCTTTCCTCAAGTGCTGGACATTGCTATATCTTGATTGCTACTGACTATTTTAGAAAATGGGTGAAAGATATTCCTATCAAATATGCCACATCAAAAGTAGTATGTGACTTCATTAAAGAGAATATTATTGTCAAGTTTGGGGTAGCACACAAAATTGTGAGAGATAATGTAGTCAATTTTTCTTTTATTGAGCTGACTGAGTTCTGCTATTCATATGGAATAGATCTGGTTCATGCTTCAAATCATTACCCTCAGGGAAATGGCCAAGCTGAATCAAGTAATAAGAATTTAATGACCATCATTCATAAGCTGGTGGATGATAACCAACAAACTTGGCATAAGAAGTTGTTTGATGCACTCTGAGATGACATAATCACCTTGAACAAAGCAATCGGTATGCCTCCTTTTTAGTTGTTATATGGAGTAAATGCTAAGATACCAATAACCATTGAGTTTCCTACTTTATAATTGTCAAAAGCCATTAAAGATGTTACTTATCAAGATTTAATAAATAAGAAAATCATGTTTCTTACTAGTTACAAGAGGCTCACATTCAAGTTGCTGATCGAATACATGGTCACCAAATGAAAGTAAAGAAAATATTTGATCAGAATGCATGAAATAGATAATTTAAGGTAAATTATTTAGTCCTCTTGTGGGATAAACAAAATGAGCAAAAAGGGAAACATGGAAAATTTGATTCCCTGTGGAAAGGGCCATTTACTATACAAAGCATTACTAGAAAAGATAGCTTCATATTAGCCTATCAGGATGGAATGTCACTACTGCTACCTTTCAATGGGCAACATTTGAAGCTCTACAATAATTGAGCAATAGAATGATACATGTATGTATATAAATAAAGTTTTCAAGCTTTTTTTTAGTTTGTTTTCTACTTTTGTGATGTTTATTTGTTTAGTTGTTGTGTGACTGAGTTTTTGTAAAGATTCCAAACCCAATGGATAAGATATGAAACCAAAGATACTGGGATCTCACCCTTGTTCCTCCTTTTAAGATAGTAACAAGTGTCCCCAGTTAGAGCCAAATGGTGTCCCCAAAATTTTACACCTGAAATTTTGGGATACCCCTTTAAATTTTTTGCATCTTCATCTTGTGTGAGTTAGTTGTATTTGTTGAGTCAATCCCCTGAATAAGGAAATTAGGTTCTATTAGTTGTTTTACCTGATTACTTACTTTCCTCAATTACTCTTACTTGTTCTAGAAGGTTTAAAACATTTTTCCTAAAGTCATTATTAAAATCCATCTATTCATCTCCCTCAGTAGATTAAAAGAAGTAGAATCACTTTGGCTTATCCATAAAGTAAATTGGGTTTTGTGTACTACTTTGCTTATTTAAAAAGAAGTAAAGTTGTTCTCAAAACTTGAGTTACTCATCATGGTCCAAACTGGGGTTATCAAATTACTTTACTGCACTACCTAAAATTAAGTAGAGTAACTCCACAAACCCGCTAAATACTTCTCAATGCAAATCAAGTTCTCGACATTGCTTTACTTGCACACAATCTCAAGTAAAAGTAATGCAGGTCCTCAAACCCATATTACTCTTCTTAGACCAAATTAGGGTTGTCTAATTGCTTTACTACATTGCCAAAATTAAGTTAAGCAGTTTCACAAACCCAATAAACATTGCCTAGACACATTCAAGTTTTCATCATTACTTTACTCATATAAATCATAAGAAAAAGCAATTTGGGTTCACGAACTCAAGCTACTCATCGACTGAGACCTAATCGGGTTCATGGGAGCACTTAAATTCAAAGGTTAAAATGAGTAATGTAATTTGATAAACCTGACGAAAAGAATAAGGGTTGATGTGGTTTGCCATGTTTTAGAAGCTCAAACGACATGGCTTGGGGTTTACAAGTGTGATTACTTTTTTGAATGACTTGGTTGATAGGTAAGAATGATGTGGAATTTCTTTATATATATATATATATATATAAAGAAATTCCACATCATTCTTACCTATCAACCAAGTCATTCAAAAAAGTAATCACACTTGTAAACCCCAAGCCATGTCGTTTGAGCTTCTAAAACACTTTCGAGTGATTTCTTCTTTGACCCATTTGTGCTTGAGGTAAGTAAATCATCTGCTTGTGGTTTTTGTGTCTTTTGTTTGCATTTTCTTTGGTGTTTTTCTTTGCATAAGTTTTTTGCACCACCATGATCATTTCTCTGCTATGTTTTCTCTACTATGGTTTTTATTTGTTTTCTCAACATTATTAGTTGTCTTAAATCACACATTCATGCTTTCAATTATTTATTATGTTAAAAAACCCCTAAAAAACCAAGCCCTTAATGAGAAACCTAGCAGTTGAATATCCCTTGCCCAGTTGGGTTTCATAACCTTCTTTACTTCGTCAGGTTCTTGAAGTGAAGTAACAAAGCATGAGAAACCTGACTCCTAAAATCCCTAGTCATCTAGACTTTTGAACCTTGGTTACTTTGGTTTTTCAATCCCAAATAACTACCCTAAGAAAACCTGAAGTCTTGATCCTACACAAACCCATGGAACACTACTTAAGGCTTACTCAGGTTTTCCTTTCCTCATTACGTACTTCAAGTTTTTTGTATGCAGTTACTACCTCCCAAGAGCCTGAAGTCTTGATCCCAAAGATATCCACACTATACTACCCAAGACCAACTCATACTTCTCCCTCATGTTTATTTGTTTTGATTTTTTGAATCCAAGTAGCTAGTCAAGGAAAACCCAAAGTTATCAGTCAAGGAGAACCTAAAGTTATTAGTCAAGGAAAACTTGAAGTTGCCTATGTAGTCCTAATGACTTACTCGGGTTTCTAAAGTCCTATTACTTAAAAAAATTATACTTAGTTTTTAAAGACTTCAAATTACTCAAAAATTGAAACCTTGTTTAGAGGCACTTCAAGAGCAATGAGTCAATTCTTTTCTCAAAATTTCAAATCCAGTGGAAGAAATTAATCAACATCAGGGAATACATATCTAGTCCTTCAAAGTAAGTCAAATCCAATGTCTGGATTAGAAAGTTTGGGAAGATAAGGAGAAGAGTTAGCTAAAGTACAAGAGAAAAAAATGTTAATTGAAGAGGTCCCATAGTTATCCCTAGAGGATATTCTAGAACTAACCAAGAGGGTAAAAAGGAAAGTTAATAAAGTTAAATTACAAGAACCAAAATTAAGTATGAGTATAAGGGTTACCTAATTGAATCAAGCATAGTCTCTAAGCTAACTGAGATAAGTGACACAGACATGGGGCATGTGTCTATAACAAAATTATTAGAGAGATCTAAAACCATAACTAAGACCCCACTCATGTATGCTATGACAAGTAGTTGAATCCTTTAAGCTATAACCTTCTTAAGCTTAGATCAACCCCCTGAGTTTGTGCTGACATGTGCCGAATATTATGACTCCCTAACTAGGACTGTGAAAGATGCCACTAGGAACATAATTATAAGATTGGATGCTCAATATCTCAACTACTATTTTAAGATTCCAACATCACCTAAAGTAATTGACATAACAATGGGGAAATCCATCAATCAGTGTGAAACTAAGACAACTGACTGTGTAAAGATATTGAATACATATTACTTGAAAAGAGTGAAACAAGCTTTAAGGTTTCCTAAACACATTGAAAGATCAGATTTTGTTCAATAAGTTGATGATATCATTCAGTTGCTATGTAGGATTAATGGTGAAATTAATGCTAAGTTTTTCTCTCCATGGATGTATGCTTTTATCAAAACCATTGATGTAACCAGAAGCTCTTCCAAAATTGAATGGGAAATAATGGTAAGTGATAATGTTGATCAATAGTTGAAAAGTGTGTTTTATACTTTTGATTTTAAGATGACATCATATTTTGTATACATAGCTGCTTTTAGTGAAATTTTCTCAAGGCTAAGGACAAAGGGCACACTTTCAACCATGCTTATATATGAATATTATCCTCAGTTGGTCCTTGCAGAATACTACAAACATTACATTGTAGTAAATGATGGTTTTTTTATGAACTTATTTGTAAATTAGATACATCTCTAAAATATAGAAGAGTATTGGATGAAGCATGGGATGAAATTTCATTACATGGTTGTATTTTTATTCAATTCCTTGACTTCACCTATCTCAAACTAGGAGGTTTTTTAGGTACACCTATCAAGCTGACCAGATATCCTAATGACAAGTGGATCCTCATGGAATTTTATAGATAAATTATTGAACTACATGATCTAAAATCAAAGTCTCAAAAATATAATATCAATTTTTCCATTGTGATTGGTCACTATCATTTCCCTAGCATTTATAAAGCCAAAACTATAGAGAAAGAATTGTATCACCATTATACTCAAGTGCACTTAGATACGTGAGCTAATTTTGATTACAAAGGTGTTGCTCAAAGTATGATTTCTCTTGAATACATGCATATCCCAACACTTGAATATTTTTGGATGAATTGTAGGGATGAGTTTAAAGTGAGAAGGAGGTATAACAATAGGTTGACTATAGAATAGAATCGTGTGTTTGATTTAGCTTATGTTCTCAAAAATATGGAAGATGATGGTGTTTTTACAATTGATGCTTTTGATGAAATAGGAGGGAATAATGTCCCACTTCTAGAAATCATTTTTGGAGATGATCATGATAAAATAATTTCTAAGAAAACTTCAAATGTTTTGGCAGTGACTTCCAATTGGCTTCTTGACAATGGTTATTGCATGAAGGAATTGATAAGTGAAACCACATGTGTGGGGCAAAAGAGAAAATAGATGGTGCAAGGAGAGAGTATAAAAGTATATACCAAGAAGATAAAACTCAAAAGGAATATTGATGATACATTTTTAGTAGTAAAAGATAAAGAACCTATTCAGGCAGATGTCCCTCTTCCACCATTAGCCACCACCACAAGTCCTCCTATTTCTACCATTCCCACTTCTCCCATTCCAATTTTCACTACATCCACATTAGATGCATCAGTACTAATGCCTCCTCCCAAGACTCATATCACCATAACTCATGATAAATCTATTTCAAAGGAATCCCCTCTTCTTCCTCCATCCTCTCCATCTACTTCACCACCACCACCTCCTCCAGAAGATCAACTGATTACTAAAAAATAACCTAAAAAAGTAAATAATAAAAAAGAGACACCTTCTCAAGAAGGACAACAAGAAAAGTTAAAAAAATAATTGAGGTAATGAAAGAAAGAATAAAAACTACTAAAAAAGGACCTGAGCTCATGACAATAACACAAAAAGTTAGTAAAAGAGCCAGAGAAGAGGAAGTAATGTTTGAGAAAGTGGTAGAAAATATAGTAGAAATAGTTGAAAAATAAGCCAAAAAAGATATCTAGAAAGGAGTAAAAACTCAATAATATTCTTCTCAAGAGATAATGATTAGAAATAATCAACAACAAATAATAGCTCATCCTGTTCCTATAGATTTATCATCTTGGCTGGCTACATAGAACACTCCTAAGGTAAGAGAAGTAATAAATCTTGAAGAGATAGATTTACAACTACTGAAGAGTTTTGATAAGAGGGGTAAAAATCCAAAACCTACCAAAGTAACTTTAAATTTACAAATTGAATCTTTAGGACAAAATTTTGTTGAGATAGCAATCCCACCTCAAGGGATGAGAAAATAATAAGTCACTAAAAGTGACTTAACCTATTCAAGAATACCCCTTGGGGAGGTAACTACTGAGAGTTTGAAGGAAGATACTCAGACTCTCATTAACTCTCTTTTCATGAAGTTGGATGAGGAGAAGGATGCCAAAGCTAAATTTAAAGAACATAATACACAATTATGTGAAATAATAACTAAGGTGGCCAATTTTTTTCCATATCAAGTTATTAATTCAAGAGAACCAATTTAGTAGCAAGTGATTTCTAAGGTAGAAGAGACTGGAGATAAAGCTAAAGCTATTGACAAGTGGATTGATAAAATGAAGCAAAAGGTTTAGAAAGTTTTTCCCAATATTCAAGATGCACTTACTGATATTTTGAATAAATTAATAGAAATTAAGTTAATAATGCCAAAAATTGAGAATAAAAATGGAACTTCTAAATTGTAACAAGAAATCCTGTAGACCATAGGCTATTTGAGTGACAAGGTCCTGGTTGAAGAGAATATCACCCCAGATGGATCAATGAAAAAGATAAAACAAGCAAATTATCTCATATCTTTTTGAATAAACATTCTGAAAGAAATGAGTGAAGAAATAGAGGCTTTGTTAAAAGAGGCAAGTGATGCAAAGACAAATTTAGAAGATTTATTATATGGCTTAACTAGTATTTGATCAGGCAAAGTTTTGAGGACATTTGAGCAATTATACAAGCAATTCAATCAATTGATAGAAAAAGTCATAACTCCTTTTACATACAAGTCCATCAAAGAATTGGTCAAATGCCAACAAGAATTGAAGAGACTTGAACCAAGAATTGAAAAAGTAAAAGCTCATTGCAAAAAGTTTGAAAGAGAAATGCTGAGATTTGAGATGGAAAGACAAGCACTTGCCAAACCAGATTATGCTATCATACAACAAATAATGTCTCAAAACATCAAGTATAGAGAGAAGTGTAGGAGTAAAGTTCATGAAGTATATTAATTTTACTCCACGTCTTGAATAGATTTTTTCTTATTCTTCTATTTTCTCTTTTCTCTTCATAAACACACTATAATTAATCTTGTTTTTAGTGATTACTTCATAAAAGTAATGCCATTATATGATTTAATTGTAGAAGTGAAATTAATTTTTAAAATCCAAAGACTTAAGTAACTTGGCCAAAATGCCATTACTTAAAGTTATTTTGTAAAAGTAGATTACTTGGGCTATTTCAACACTGCATGCAAAGAGTTAGTATTCGATCCAAACAAGAGGACCAAGTTGCACCACTTGTCATCAACCATTGAAAGCCACATAAGAGAAATTCAAGGAAGAAATTACTCAATGCTTCCTAGTTTTGACACAACACATGAAGATTTGGGAGATTAACTCCTATTCAAACTGCATATCTGAAATTGTATAAATATAAGTGAAGCCTGCATGCCTAAGGGAGGATAGTTTTTTAGAGGATGAGAATTTTTATAAAATAAGAAATTGTAGAAATATTACAAAAAGTTTAATAAATCTAAAACTTTGTGTTTGGATAACTGGATTATTTTGTATGAATTGTGCTAAAAGTGAAGAAGAAGAGGATTTGTTTTCTTGAAGAACTTTGTGTCTGAGAAAATCATTTCATGTGTTCTATGAAGATAAAATGGTAAAATTTGTGTTATCTTTGATCTAAATTGAATTCATATCTTTTTTAATCATTTGTTGAAAAGTTATCACAATTACATTTGCTTATCTACTTGTAATGATACATAGACTCTATGTAGCTATCTATTGTGAAATACAGTTTTCTATTTCTCAAGTTTTGAAATCTTTCTCTTATCCCCCAATTTCTATCAAATTGTTTTCAAATTTCTTAAAAATAACTACTTACTTGATACAAAATCCCTTTGTTATGGTTCATGACTAAAGTGATTAAAGTAACACCCCAATTAGAACCAACTTACACATAAATTATTAATTCTGTGAATAACCATAAGTGTAAGTAATTAGAAATAGATAAGTGCAAACATATGTGAGATTCACCATTAAATGAAGGAGATTTAATCCCATGACTACCTAGATACATTTAAAGTGATTTAAAAAATATCTAGCCAACATATTGGTAATAACCTTAGTTGCATAATAGAAAAAGCTGAATACTAGACAAAATATATTTCAAACATAATAATATTCTCTCACTATTTGTATATCATATAAAACTGTTACAAATATATATAAAAATACTTTCCTATAATTGGGGAGATCATATCTCCACTACAATATCTGTATCTCCCTAAAATAACTCAATTAACAACTAACTAATTAAAACAAATCACCTCGTATATTATTGTTATGCATAATAACAATAATATAATAAACAACTATTAACATATTATTATTTATCTAACAATAATTACTTTATTACAAATTAATAATATGAACACATATCAACATTCACCCCGTTATGAACATTATTAATCTTGGTCTACACCCCCTTAATGTGATCATGGGGAGAATATGCATCTTCAAGAACTGACCCAAATAAAATCATATGACAACATATACTTTTAGGTTTGCATACTACTGTTTGAATTTTTATATATGGATCTTGCTGCACATGACCACTACTATGCAAAGAACACATCCCGTATTTACTCCATGTGAATGTAATGGATGTTTCACTGGTTGATCATCTCTATAAAAAAGTAAGGTAGTCAGAAGATCTCTACAGTCATAGGATTTATGCAGTTAGCTACCCTCCTATACAACTATTGCCAAATTCCATTATATCTACACTCTCCCTTTTCTTCGAATATTAAAATATTTCCAAACTAGTATGGGAATGAAAAAACACAACATTAGAAAATAAAATATCACGAGGAATAAATTCTTATTATCATCTTATGCAACATCTATTAATGTTTGTTGCCACTCAAACAAAAAAACATAGATAGTTCTACTATCATTGAAGAATTGTCCTTGACATTATTTGATTTGATGCAAAGCACACTACACTAAAAAATTAGAAAAACACACAACTAAAAAGCAAATTCACCACTAAAGCAGAAATGACCTCATCATTAGTGGTTGATGAGAGGCTATGAAACCTCCAACCTCCGTTTCCTCCATCCTCTAGTAAATGAAGATGCTTACTCAACACATGTGTTAATGGAGATCAAATGCATTAATTTTTTGAGGAGAAATCCCCCCATAATTATGTCACGTATAAGTGAAAATGCGTCTGCGAGACATTTTTTTTTATTTTAACAATTTTTGACAATGACTCTATATGACACCTAAGCCTAAATGACTTTGACTTTTTTTGACATATGGACACTTTGAATTTTCCAACTTGACTCTTTTTGACAATAATAACTTTTACGAACATACATTAACTTGGTTTCAACAAATAAATGACTCATTGACTCTAATGACTTTAATTAAATAGGAATGAACAAAAAAATACTTTTAAATAATACTTGTGACCATAATCCTAAAGACTTAATAACATGTAATAATTAAATTTAATTTTGACAATAAATAAAGATACATTATAAATCTATTAATTATCTATTGACTCATGACACATCTATCAAATGAAACGAAAAATACCATACTTATGAAAAAACTAAGACTCTATATGAATATACAATTTTGACTAAATTCATAAGAGAATTCAAAACTAATCTAAATAAAACTCTTATACTATCTATAATATGACTAAACTTATAATAATGACTTAGAATTAAAAAATAGACCTATTTACATTGATTTTGTAGGGGTACAGTTGTCTGAAATAATAGTTGAAGTAAATTTGATGACAATTCAAGCTCCTAAATTAAACATGCATAGGTCTGAGTGGCACAAAAATTGACATGAAAACTAAATTCTTATAAAACCATATACACTAAACTGTGAATTTTGAAAATTGGTGGATGATGTGTCCAAAAAGAAAATTTTCACTATGGATTATGTCGATGGTGAATTCAAAAGTATTTTTGTAGAGTGCTTCTTCAAGATCACTAGATCTAAACATGATAGTTAGGACAAAGACACAGATCAAGTCACTAGACGTAAGTGATTCCACCAAAAATCTTAGTGGTATAACAATGATGATGGAAAAAAATAATCATGTTTGGACTGTGAGTCATGAAAAGCATATGCAGAATTAAAAAATTCCAATGCAATGCATCTTGGGCTTGAAATCAAAGCAAATAGAGTTGGAATCTTTGAGTCAATTATCGATCAAGGAATGCCAAAGCATGGAAAAGGTGAACCAAAAAATAAATAACATAATTACATAGATTTGTGCTTAATCGAAAAGCATGAGGATGTAATATCATTTTTTATCCACCTTGTTGTTGTATCACATGGAATTATCAAGAAAATAGTTAGACACAAGGACCAATAAACTTGTAACCCTACTATGATGAATGATAGACTAAGCTATATTATGATTTAATGGTGGAAAATAGCCATAGTAAATACAAACTCATTCTCAACACAAAAAATCTCACATGCATAGGGACAAAATACCAAGCAATTACCCCTCACATATTTTCATAGACCCATAGCTACTCTAAAAATTCCTGCTCTGATACTAGATATTGGTAATAACTAGAGTTGCACAATAGAGAAAGATGAATACAAAACAAAATATATTTCAAACATAATAATATTTTCTCACTATGTGTATATCATACGAAACTATTACAAATATATAAGAAAAATCTTTCCTATAATTGGGGAGATCATACCTCCACCACAATCTCTGTATCTCCCTAAAATAAATCAATTAACAACCAACTAACTAAAACAAATCACCCCGTATATTATTATTATGAATAATAAAAATAATATACCAAACAACTATTAATGTATTATTTTTTATTTAACAATAATTATGTTATTACAAATTAATAATGTAAACACACCTCAACATATAAAATGACTTTTTTTTTTGAAAATTACAATATTTGAACTTGGAGAGAATGTTAGAGACACTTAAAAAAATAATTTGACAATGACGTAAGAATATGAATTGTGTAATTCTGAATTTAGTTTCTAGATATATAATTTTTTTCAATACCTAGATGATAATAGTGTGTGAAATAAATATATTTATGACAATGACTTGACCATTTTTTGTGAAAAGATAAGGAGACTGCATGTGTATAGACACACTTTTTTTTTAGTAAATGAATGAAATGATGTATGAAATTTCATCTTCAAACCTAGTTAGTTAGGTTAGTTAATTAGTTAGCTTACTTAGGTTAGTTAATTAAGTCATTAGGGGTCATTTACCTTTAAGTGGGTTTTGATTATGAGTTAGGGTTTTACCTTTTTAGTGACCTAATCTCACCCTATATGTACTTTCTTTTTTCCTAAAGTGGGTAATGTAAACATTTCCTTTGTGGAATCTTCTTATTTTTAGAGCTCTCATTCTAGCTCTGTAAGAATTTGACATTCATCACATGGTCGCTATTCAGAGATCTTGGTGAAAACTATCATGTTACCAGAGCTTTCATGATAGCCTCATGCATTTGTCTCCTTTGGTAAGATCCTCCTGCATTCACCTTGCTATTTTTTCATACTGTACGACCGCCATTATTGACCTTGGAGGCATTTTTTAAAAACTAACTTGAAACTTATGTTAGGATACCTTTGATAAAAAATAAATTTACATATATTTTGTGGGTTTTTTGAGATCTAAAATGGGTTGTTCTTAGTTTTTTGCGAAAGTTCACAAATTTTTTAAAAAATTCAATTTCTTCTATTTGGTCACCGTTCGTATGACTGAAGTAATCCAACCTGCAAACCCTGATTTAATCTCTATAGAACAAATCAAGTTTTTGAAGTGATTCTACTTGCTTGTTGACAAAATTAGGTTTTTTAAGTGCTTCTACTTGCTTACCGACCAAATCAAGTTTTCAAAATGCTTCTACTTGCTCATAGACCAAATTGGGTTTCTCAAGCACTTCTACTTATAAGTAATCAGGGTTCTTAAACCCAATTACTTTCTCACTAGACCTATTCAGGTTTTCCAAGGTTTATTACTCATTACTTATTTCATAAGTTGTAGTTGTTTGAAACTTTGAAGTTATATAGGTTGAAGAACTCGCAATACACTGAGAAGACCTATTCATGTTTTCAAAGGTCAACTTCTTATTACTCATTACTTGCTTTATAAGTAATAAGTAATACAGGTTCATAAACCCAATTTACACTGGCAAGACCCACTTAGGTTTTCAAAGGTTGACAACTTATTACTTTTTTTTAAGTTGAAACAATTGAAAAACTCAAAGTTGAAGCAGTTGGAAAACATGAAGTTGAAGTTGTTTGAAACTTCTAGCAAGTAAGCATGTGATATTCCAAAAGCCATCAAGTTTTAGGTGAAAGGTAATGAAGAAATGGACTTCAGCCATCAATTTTTGGAAAGGATCCAAGAATATGTTGAAGTAAGAACTTGTACTAGCCATAACTTTTGATTGATAACTCTTTTTGAGTGCCATTTTCTTCAAAAGTGCTTGTTTTTTATGCTCTTCGCATTGAAATTATCATTGGGCTTTCCACAGCTATAAATTTTTTTCACATTTTTTGTACACTCTTGAATGCACTATCAGTTGTATATGATGTTCCTCTTATTTCTTATACTTATGCACCTACTGCTCAAAATGCATTTTTAATTGAATCCGACGTCTATACGAGCATGCTTATATTTGAGACATTCAGGGTGGGTCATTGCCTAATAGTTCTAAGGGGGTACTTGTGTGTTTGATATCCATTTAGTCTTTCTTTTTTTGCATCACTTCTTTACTTATTGTAGTAATACTTACTTCTATATTATGGATTCATTCTCAATAATTCCACTTACACCTTTTAATTATCATGAATGGAAACTTATAATGGAAATTATCTTACAATCCAAGGGTTACCATCAAATTATAATTAACACTGAGACTGAACCTACTGATGCTAGAGTGAAAATCAAATGGTTTAACCATTGTGATAAATTTTAAGGACTATTGTATTTTTCCATCTCCCCAAATCTACTCTTTCACATTGAATCTACCAAAATACCTACTAAAGTGTGGGCCTAATCACCAAGCTCTTTAGAGTGTAGGATGTGATGAAAGGACATCAGCTGAAAAATGAGCTTATTAGATTGAGACCAGATGACTTTGACACTCTTCAAGGTTTTTTCACCAAGTTCAAAATTTTGAGATTGCAGTTGAAAGAATATGGAATTGATAATAAATATGAACAACTTATTCTATCAATACTCTCTAAATTGGGTCTTGAATGTTTTGTATTTTTGTCCACTTTTCATACCACTAAGAGTGCTCTTGAAACCGCATGGAAGATGCCTTCTTTAGATACCTTTGTTGTCAACCTAATTCAAGAACAAGATAAGTTGATATAGATGGGCACAATGAAG
>JARHVA010008539.1:330000-400000 GCA_037957365.1 Torreya grandis | reverse complement strand
TTAGTCAGTCACCCCAGGTTACCAGCCATTGGTACTACTTTTATAATCAACTCAGTATTTTTAGGTCACAACACATCCTCAACACCATTTGTGTCCCCCAAACCAACAACCCTCACCAAATGTCTTATAGGTGGATCTAGTTATCACTTGTCTAGGGTATTGCCTCTTCCAACCATAATCTTATTCTCCAAACCATCACAAAATAAAATCCTAACAATGAAAATATTATCCATTTATCCAAAATAGAGATGAAAAATAAAATGTTGGGTAATCACTTTTAATAAACTGAAGCTAGGAACTAGAATAGTGTGAAGACACCTTCTTGAAGTGGGATATGTGGGTGGGTATGGGTCCATAGTGTTTTCCAAGTGATCCACATCTGAAGTGCTTTGCTATATTCCATTTGGTTCACATGGAGAAGTGCAACCTCTACCTCAAGGTTTCCATATGGCCACTTTGTTGAAAGTGTCCTCGGGAGATTAATGGGAATGGATCTTGGGTTGATGAGTAAAAATTACTTGTACCTCACCAATACACCAAGACCTTATAATAAATATATATAAATACTATAATAATATAAATTTTATATATTATACTCAATATAATACTAATATTTGAAGGTATGGTTTCTAGAACCATTATGTTAAGTGAAACTGAATCCAATGTTTCAAGTGCAATATGTGTACCCATCTTCAAGGAAAAAATGAAATATGATGTACATGTCTTGAGTAAAATAACAAGTATACCACCCTAAATAATTATTATTCAACAATAAAAATATATGGAAAAAGTCAGCTCCAAACATTGAATAAATGGATTAAGAAAACAAAAGATAACTTAGCCACCATGTGTATGATCAATCTTGGTTAAATAGTTCAAAATAGGTCTTCAAGGTTCCCCAGTATGAAGTCATTTATATTTATTCAAATTATCAGGTCTTTTTTTCTATTTCAATAGTCTCTCTAATTTTATGCTTCCAATAATCATCTTCTTTAACAATGATGTTGGATTTATCCATATAAATATGGTGTTTTGATGTTATGATTATGTTCAACAAGGGCGAAAGACTCCAAATGTGAATTTTGAATGTCTCTTGAGTACTCTTTGAGACTTAATTTGAGACACCTACATGTTTCCCCAACATAAGGTTTACCACAAGAATAAGGGATTATGTAAACACCTTTTTGAGAATTAGGATCACCTAGATCTTTGGCAAAGTCCAAGGATGTGTGAAGTGTGTTATGAGGTTTAAATGCAATTTGTATCCCACCCTTCCTTATGATTCCTGATTTTTTTTAAAAATTCATTTATGGGATTGACTTTCCTGAATTGCCCTTACTACTACACATGATTTTCCTAGTATTTGTTGAACAAATAAATATCATTCTCAAACTATCTAGTGATCTCATATCACTATTTCTGATTTCTAGATAGTTCTATGTTTCTTCAAACAGTGCCACCACTATACACTTTTCCACTTAAACCATAATTGCCTTCTTGCCCTTTAATGATTATTTACCCAATCCAAAATTTTCATATGGGTCAGTCTATACATTTCACATGTTAGTTTAGAGGAAATTATCCAAACAGGTTGATATAGGTAATCCTCAATCTAAAGTATTTGATAGTAATTCATATTGTGATTATCATAGATGCACATGACATTCAACTAATAGATGTCTCAATTTGTGACATAATATACAAGATTTTATAGATGAAAACACAATTGATCTTAACTCATCTGAAAATGATTTATAGGTATAAAATAAAGGGAATGCAAAGTTAAAAATATTTTATGATCCCTTTCCCAATCATGCAAACATAGAGACTACTACTAAGCATGAAGTGCATATGAATTACAATGCACGTCCGCTTCTAAATTCTTATATTTATATAACTAAGGAAGAACATCCTCTATATGGTATTATTGACACACTTTATACATTACATACACATATAAATACTATCAAATTTGATGAACATGATATTTTTGATGATGAGTATTTTGATGAGGCATTTTGTTTACACACATACATTGATTCACAAACTATACACATTGTCATGATAGATAATGGTTCAAGTGTAAATATTTGCACCATGACACTCCTTAATAGTCTTGGATATACATAAGAAAAATTATGGATACAATAAAACCATTTATGGATTTGATGGATGGAAATATAACCTTTTTAGGAGCACTATATTACCACTTCAAACGGATGTTTCCATAATTGTTAATTTATTCTTAGTTTTACCGAGTACAAGGGAATTTGACATGTTGTTAGGACATACTTGTATATAAAAGATGAGTGTAGTACCATATTAAATACATATATGTATGAAGTATATACATGGTAATAAGGTGGTCACAATTTCAAGTATTCCATATGAATATCCTCTTTAGTAGGAGATTATTCTTCCTCCATCCCCATCAATAACATAGTTAGCTTAACAACCTACTAAGGCTTTAATATACTTAGATAGATCAGAGGAAGATAACATATTTGCCTTGATGAAAAACACTAAATTTCCATTATGTTAGAGGTTTATCCAGGACTCATGTTCCATTATCTACTCCATTGCATCTTAGACTAGGGTTATAGACTCCATCACATGTTACTCAATGATCATATGCACATTATTACATTATGCATCATATTCATGTATTAATATTATTCATAAAGATACCCAAAATACACATAATTATATGGTTGATGATGATCATGATGGATGTGTCACAATATGAGATTATTTTTTATATTTTGACATAGATACACATATTACTACTCAATCACAATAGGTAAAGTTAACAAAATTTGACACATGATATACATGTGAGCATCCCATTAATGGAATCATTGGTTCATATTACATAAAAAAATATAAAAATAAAAATTTCCAAAAATACACACACACAAATATACACACACACACACACACACACTCACACACACACACACACACACACATGACCTATGCATGACATATTTATGATTTGTCATATATAGTACATTTTATATCTAGTTTTATCTACATGTATTTCAAGGTATACATGAGTGAGATGCAAGACATGTAGGTCATCTATGACAAGGATACATAGATGTGGGACATTCCTAGATCTAGGAGATACCCTCTTACATTGGAAAGCATGCTATCATTAAGGGCATCTTACTACTTTACACATGTTTTATATTTATTTGAATTTTTACATTTATCATATTGAGATAATTTAAAATAATTACACATGACTTGATCTAACTCATAATACTTAGATTTATATTTCACTAGATATTTTATTTTTCTATATGTGATGACAACATACATTGATTGTATAGATTATCCTTTCTTGTTTTATGTATGGTTGATGTTGTTATGTGTTACATGATGTGATGTTTGCTTATCTATTACATTGTATGACTCTTTCTCTATTTATGATTGAATATGATTCTATGTGATATTTGATTTCTCATTATGTTTGACATTGTTTTTGTGTGACATTTAATTGTCCAGTGTGTTTGAATCTATTTGTGTGTGACATTTGATTCTTAATTGTGTATTGCTATTGTCTTGTTTGAAAATGATTGATATTATGTGTCCTTTATTATGTAAATCATGTCCATGACATTGTGTGTGATTTTATTTTCTATGTATGGATGAATCTAGTATATTTTGTTGAGCATGTTTGTGCCATGATCCATATCATGCACTTATCTTGTTGTTTTTATGTCATGATACGTATCATGCACCTTCCACATAGTTGTTACTTATTTTATCAATGTTAATTGTTATGTTTCCTAGTCAATGTATTTTTATTTACCGTATATTTCTTAACTTGACAATTGCATGCCTCTTTATTTATGTTTTATATATACTTGGATGATTTATTCTTACCATGATGACATATTATTCACATGTTAGTACATGATTTAGACTGAATATAAATATATATATATATATATATATGATGTGTATAACTCCTTATTTTGATACTATTAATTCATAGGATGCATACATCACCTAAAAAGGATGGCATACATAGTGACTTGTCTTAGAGACTAAGCCTTCACAGTCAAATATTTTAGATTTTGGGCACATATTACTTCATAGTGGCATAGGCTTACACAAATTATCACAAATTTTATTTAGATTATGATAAGTTTGACACAAATTAGGGGCATATGAAATACATATGTCATACATTTTACAAGATTATAAGTTGCATTTAATATATTCTATCAAATTATTTCACAGATTGTATGACTTAGATTACACAGATCATCAGATTGGGGACATATGTCATGATTTTACAAGATTATGTGTAACATTTCATGAAATTATTATACAGATTACATGATTCATATTACATAAGTTATCAAATTGAGGGCATATACAAGGCATATGTTCACATTTTCAAAAATATTATGATACTTTGGACTCATAGTACACAAATTATTAGATTGAAAACATATAAAAGACATATGTGGCATAAAGAATTATACTTGGGAATGACTCTAAAAGCATTCATATTTTAATTGGGTTTGAATCATATAATCCATTTGTAGTGAATGATTTAAAAAATTTAAGTAGATTATCAAGCATTTCTCTAATTTGTTAGAAACCATATCAGATTCCATTTTATAGATATAGTGAGTTATGTGGGGTTGAATTTTCACATGAATTAACTTTTAGGAACTTCTCTATTTATAGAAACATAAATCTAGTCATAGGTACTTTAAAATTATAATTCTAAATATTTTTTAAACCAAATGACTTGTGCCTAATTACATGACTCTTATTTTTCAATCCTCTAAGCCATTTCTATACATGTGGTTTTGACCCTTTTCATTGTCATTACTATTACATAGAACTTCTAATGTCAAATGCTTAAATTGTATACAATCACCTTCAAGCTATCTCTAGATTAGTACATGTGTCTTTAATTCTTATAGATAAGTCTGCACTAGGTAGACATAATTGCATTGTGATTATTTCCACTTATGTTGGCTATGTCTCATGCAAAATATCTAGTTTCCAAAATTCAAAACATCCTTTTGGGTATTTTCACATGTTTCACATGCTTAGATTAAAAAATTTATCAAAAGGTTTTCCTATAAATATACATCAAAGGTCATTAAATTGTCCCCACTCAGTATTCACTACTCTCAAACATTCACACTATTGCACATTGAGAAAATCTACCCTATTCTCTTCGAATTTAAGATTATTCATAATAATCAGCCATAAGCCAAGTCAAAATCATTCCAAAATAAATCAATCTTCTCATGCCAGTAATTTATCACATTTAACTAAGACAAGTTTGTAGTCAATTAAATCGAATGGATTGCACTACAACCCACTTATAATGGACCTATGTAAATTTTTTTTGTGATTTCATTCATGATTATGAGCATGCACATTCACCTTTCTTTCCTATTTATAAATTTAGACAACCATAATAGCCAATAAAAATGTGTGCAAGCTAAATATATATTTTCTTATTATTTTTTAAAAATATCAATTTTTATATTTAATATTTTATCAAAAATAAAATTGTTGATTATTGTACATCTTTAGAATTATAATATTATCTAGTTTTAAACCTATATAATTGAAAATATAATTTATTTTTGTATAAAAATAAGGTAAAACATATTTTCAAACCCAAACTATTGATTTTGAGCACATTATTTTTTAGTTTGATTTTGATTTTGATTTTTTTTTCTTTGCTTTCCTAACAATTATGTTCTAATTTTTTTAAAACTCATAGGAGCTATCATTATAGGCAAAGTGGTATTCAATTTTACCTAAATTATGGTGTGAGGGATATTTCCCAAATACTCAAGCTACTAGAAAACATTATATATGGATTTTATTTTCGACACACCTCATGATATATTAGGATTACCTAGTGTTTTATTTTCATCCATATAAAACCTTCAACTATTTGTTCTTATAGTGAACTAGTAAGTGATTAGTCTCATGAAGTTTATCTCAACATACCTTAAATATGGGATAATGTGGATACAAAAATATTGGAATCCTTCATAATTAGTGACTTCACAGTCATGTTCACTATTTACAATAGGGATAAATATATATGAGAGCCTAAAAATAAAACATACCTTTTCTAGTTTCACCCTTCATCCTTGTGACAAATTCCAAAGTTTCATATTCAAATCATAGTAATAATGATGCATTTTTCTTACATATTTTGAAATTCAACTTTAAATCTTGTCTTACCCTCCATGATGTTATTTAGACTCATTATGTTTGCATTAATTAAATTAAAGTACAACAAAAGGGCTAAAATTAACAATGTATAATCTCAAGCCCTAATCAACTCACACTATTACAATAATGATCCTAAACTACAAGCACCATTAACACATATATTTGTAAAATCTAGCATGACTTGGGAAAAAGAATAGTTATATATTCAGAAGGTTATAAATCATACTACAAACCTTATTATTGTATTTATCATGACTATTGAGGTTGATAACACTATTAAAGACAAAGAAGATGAATTTAATGACAAATAATTCACTACATATCTTAATTCCAGCCCACAAAAAAATTATGCATTACTATACATTACAAGATACGAGCAAAATAAATTAGCTTCCACTTCCACTTCCACTTCAGATAATCTAGTTACTACTATTAATTTTATTCTTGTATCAACCCATATGATTAAATATGTGCCAACATCCATAGGTATATGGGTATCACTTGATTTACAACAAATTATTGTCATGCTTATTTTAGGGCATAATACACACCTTCATTGATTACTACACAAGATCCACTTTTAGCCTCGCCTAATGCATCATCTATTAAAAAATTTATTCTTTCCCTACATGATAAAATATTATAATTTGAATAGGTGTCTCTAAATTTAGTCACTCAATGGACTCTGATACTCTAATTCACAATCATTTGGCACTAGTAATAGCCTCTAACCCATTACCATTAGGTTTCTTAGATTTGAAGATACCAATATATGAGGTTAAATATGATCCTAAGAAACATCTCCATTCATTCCATGTAACATTCATGGACTATGATTCGAATGATAAACTACTCACCAAGCTCTTTCCAAGAAGTCTCAAAGATTATGCTCTACAATGGTTCTATAATCTCCCCCTTCAATCAGTTACAACATTGAACCCATTGGAAAATTAATATTAGCACACTTCTCAACCCACATCATTGAAAATATATCCTATACATAAATTTATAAACTCAAGTAAGGGTTAAATAAGCCAATTAGTGAATATGTTTTGCAATACAAGACTATGTTATTTAAGATGACCAACTCTATGGTAGATAATGAACAATAAGATATTGTTTGACCCTTTTTGGAAATAAGGGTAAGGATAATAGCCTAATAAAATAAATAATAGACCATTATAGAAGAAGACTAATTAAATAATTCAAATTTACAATATATTATGATATAATGTTGAATTATGGAAATATGCTAAATATATAAAGTATAAAGACTATGGTAATTACATTTTTTAAACATGAATAATTAATAATAACTATCTTATTCATTGATGCACATTTATATATTGGAAATACATGTATATAATGAGTTAGGATAATGCTTAAGTATGGTTCATCATATTCTAGAAATCAAATCTTTATTAGCCTCAACACTACAGTCAAAATAAGGACACTAATATCATGGTAAAACCCAAACTAATATACTTTCAAACGTAAAACTCTACTAAGGTTAGCCTGAACATATTTTATTTGTAAAAGTAACATAATACTATAAATACATGACTTTTAGCCTCTATCCATTTGATGGAAATTAAATGCAAAATACATATTCATACATGAAACAAGTTAAGCAAAATCAAGGTTATAAATCCCTATTCTATCCTAATTCTGCATACTACCATCTACAATAGACCTAAGGTCAGTTTAAAAATATTTTAATCTCAAGCACACTCAAGGCACTCAAGCTCACTGTCATACTAGCATCACTTGCAATTGTACTAACACTTAGGTGGGGAGAACTACATTAGGGTTAATCCCTCCTTAGAATATTGGTATGTAGGAAATTATCTTCATAACAGAGTGTTAAGGATGTCTAGAGTATCCTAATAATGAACACACTTTTTATTTTCTACCTTGATTTCAAGGAGGATTAGGGTTTGCATCACAAATCAGACATTACATGCATAATACAGAGTTTTAGACTTTATCTGTGCAAAAATGAAACCTAAAAATCCATACACAAGTGCACTCAAAATTTTGGGATGGTCCTATACAGTTGACACTAGCACTAATATAAAGACACTAGAGCCACATGGTGATGCTATCCAAATGTGTCATTACTATTCAGGTGGGGTTATGATATAGGGATCTAGTTGATGACACTCAGACCTAATCCTTTCTTGGTATTGATCACTCATATCATCCATATTACATGTTTTCCAAATAAGTATTTATTTGCACATATTTATTACTATTTTTAGAAATTCAAATATAGCTAGATCTATAATAAATCAATGATTATTTGATACATATTATTTCCCTAATTTAGTCTGTTTAGCCTTTTAATCAAATATAGGATTTACATAAGCTAAACCCTAAAAGGTTAATTTTTTTGGTGAACCCAACTTCCTTTGAAAATTAATCAAACCCTAACCCCAGTGTTGGAGAGTTGTTAATGATGTCATGGTGATGTCATGAAGGTTTCCTAGTGAGTGGATAAAGTGCCTTGATAGTATAAGTGACAATGGCAAAGTGTGCAATGTGTTTGTCCTAGTATGCTTGAAGGAGGCTTGGTTGATCTTTAGTTTTGACATGGCTAAAGATGTTCAGGGATGAGTATAGAGTATTGAGAATGTGTAAGGGGTACTATAAAAATTAAATAATTATTTGAGTGCTCGTGTGCATGAGTGGAATTCATCTAGTAGTCCATTCTTTTCATCTAGACATTTTTGGTCTAGTGGTATAAAATTTGAGTAGGCAGTTTGTTGACATCACCATTCCCACATGTGGATGAGTTAGGGGGAGTTGGTAATATGGTTATGATAAAAGTTTTACCTAGTTTCTATGTTCTAAATTTCATATCAAGTGATGAATCTCAACCAAAGATATGTATGTGAAAATTTAGGCTCCCTAGCATTTTGATAGTGTTTTCCCTTAGCCAAATTTGCAATGTGGTAAGAAGAGCTAAATAAGCATTTTGATGTAGTAATATATCACATGTGTAGACACTTAAATTGAATTTTATCACATGGGTTTTTTAATTTTTGTGCCTAGTGAATATGCATTAAATTTTAGGTCATGCAATGAAGCATGACAAAAGATATGGATGTGTAAATATGGCCTTTTAGACAAGTTTTTGACATGGTTCTATGGTAAAAAAATTTAATTGAGTATTTTTATGTCATTATATCTCACATGTGTGAGGGTTATATGAGTATATTAACACATGGTTAGATTATAATATGTGATAATATAAAATTTTTAGAACATGCACTTGAGCAAAGCAAAATATATGGAGGTGCAAAGTTGACCTTCTAGGTAGATAGGAATGGTCCCTATAATTAATCTATTTTGCATGATGTTAAAGACCAAGAAAAAATGGAGATCCAATGTATCATGGGTGATAATACAACTAATAAATATGGTGTGCATCAATTTAAATAGGTCAAAGTGTTTTTTGGTTAATAAAGATAAAGATCAATCTTTTTTTGAGATCCAATAGCTCGTGGGCGTTCATACAAATCAAGATCAATGGTGCATGTTAATTCAAATGAGGACAAGTGATTGATGTTTAAAAATATAAGTGCTTAAGAGGAATGTAAGGGTGATAAGTTTCATGATCATGGGGGTTTTGAGCAATATTTAATAGTGAGTGATATAAGGTAAAGACCTGACTAATCCACAGAGATTGACAGTGTGTAATAAGTCAATATTGAAAAATTGCATGAGATGAGGTCAACATGTTCAAGGTTTAGCATTTTTAATTGGTACATTGTGAGTTAAAGTTAAAAAATATAGATTATACAAGATTGATCTAAAGTAGTGAGGACATGAGATGTGAGCATAATGTTCGATGTTTAATTGTGACCGTTTGGATTTAAATATTCAAACTTACAAAGGAAAAACCAATGCTCAATTTTTATGCTATATATTTTGATCTATGAAAAATTTGACCATGAAGTAAAAATTGAATTTGTAGAGGACTCTAAGTAAATTTTGGAAATATAAATTTTAAGGTTTAAACATATGTACAAATAAATAAATTGAGCTCCAAAGTTGACTATGTGTTTGATTGTGTTCTGCAAGTAACCCGAGAAGGGTAATTGATCTTGTTCTAATATTGGTTAGATGTTTAATGATGGATTAGATATTGTAGTATGTTTTATAATCTATTAGGATCATATGCGTGATTTATTAAGGTTTGAAAAATCATATATAGTGTGAATAAAGGTTTATAAGGTGACTATGTGTTCATTCATGGTGACTGTGTGCACATAATCTTGCTTGAGAAAAATATGCTTAAGTAAAAGGGTATTATGATGGAAATTGACACTTAATGAGGACATATAGATCAATTTAAATGGGTCCATACATTTGGAAAGTGTTCTTGTGTTTTAGTTTGCTTGAATAAGTGTCAAAGAGGTGAATGGGTCCTCATAGGACCTAAAAGTGACTTAGGCCTATTTGAAAGTATATTATGTTTAAAGTGTGACCCATGTTAGATGAATTAAGGGTGAAGGCATGAATTAAGGATGACATGAAACATCATGATATAGATAATCATGATATATCTATATATATTGAAATCATAGATGATCATTTCTAGACTTTATGAGATGAGTGTAAGGTGTATGTGAGAGTTGTGGAGTGAAGGAGAGGTAGAGTGCCCAGTTGATGAGTTAATGATTAGAGTAGTTTAAGGACTATGTGTATGACCTATAGGTCATATTTATGATGTTTAAATATTTTTAGTATATTTTAAGGATATATGAATAGGTTTGAGTGTGCATATGAGGATAATTTGAGTGAAGAAGGAGAGAGAGATTATGGCATTCCTATGTGAGAGGCTTATATGAGATAGAGAGAAAGTTTATATAGGGGTTAGATAATTAGAGATCCATCATCAGGTGTTGAATACATCAGTTATAAGGTGGAGGTGTTCACATCAAATGATCTTCTAAAGGATTTGGTTTTCCTTAAGGATAGTTGCTCCTTGTGAAACATGTGTCTCATTAAAGGCCTTTAGTCAAGAGGATTTAATCAAGGTTTTCTAGTCTAAAGGAGTTGACCAGTCTCTTGTTTATAATTTATTATATACAAGTAGTCCATGTGTTATAGTCTTGAGAGTGGATTTTATTCCCTATGAGGGTTTCCCATAGTAACTAAGTGTTATGAGTTTGATCTTGTGTATGCATTTAATGAATGAGCTCTCTTGTTAATGTTGCTTGATCAAGTTGATATATGTTAATTATTTAATATTTTGAAAGGATTATAATTGAAATTGAAATATCTAGACTCATTGATTCACCCATCTTCTTAGTAATTGTACCTCTAACAATTGGTATTAGAGCAGGTCATTTGGTAAAGGTTTGATATCTTGAAGGTGTTCTAAGGTACAATATGGGTAGTCATCAAGGAGTTTTCTCTACTAAGCAAGCATTGATGTTCAATGATCCAATTATGATTTTTATATTGCAAGGATGAGGACATACATTATGTCCCTATGGTTTGATGTATGACAATCTATTATAGATGGCTATATTTATTTTACTACTCCTCCATCTAGTATTGAAAACAATAAGTTATTTGAAAATAATTCTAAGGCAATGAATGCTATCACTTGTGGTCTTTCAGAGACTGAATACACCAAGGTAATCCATTGTAAATATACTAAAGATATATGAGAAAAAATGCATATAATTTATGAAGGATATTTAAAGGTCAAGCTTGCTAAATTTTACACTCATAGAAGGAAATTTGAAAGTCTTAAGTTGAATGAAGAAGAGTTTATGGCATCCTTTGTGTAGAGAGTTGATGAGATTATGAACATTATAAAAGGTCTTAGAGAGAACCTTGAAGAGGCTACTATAGTTAAAAATGTATTAAGGTATCTATCGCTCAAGTTTGATCCAAAAATATCTAATATAGAATAAAGTCATGATCTTACTCAGTTGAAGATGGATCAATTACATGACACTGTACTACCTATGAGATAAAGAAGAATAATGATATACCAACAAAGAAGAAAGCAAAATTAATTATAAAAATGAAGCCAAAGAAGTTACAAGGAAATAACCCCAAAGAAGATGCAATTTTTGATATAGATGAGGATGAAATAATTTCTTTGATTTCAAAGAAGTTGAGAATAGGTTCTAACAAGTATAAAGGTAAACTACCCCTCAAATGCTTCAATTATGGTGAGATAGGAAATTTTGATAATAAGTGCCCTCATAAGTATAAGAAGGATGATGGTGAAAAGCATGATAAATGTCATGATGATGGTAAGAGATCATTCAGGTTTGATAAAAGTAAAAAGGGATTCAAAAGGTTTGATAACAAGAAGTACTTCAAGGACAAGAAGAGTCTCTACACCAAAGAATATTATAGCTTATTAGATGAGAGTGAATTTAGTGACTCTGAGTATGATCATGAAGATGATGGTATTACTAAAGATAGATCCCTCTTTATGGCTAAGGAAAGTAGTTGCTCACATCAAAAGGAGTCTACTTGGAGTGATTTAGATGATGATGAAGATGAGGTGGACTATGAGACTGAATTGATGAATGCTCTTGAAGAATTGATATTAAGAAGAAGATCAATAATAATATGATATATAAACTCAAAGACTATAAGGAAAAATTTAGTGTGTATAAGGCAAGAATAAATGAAGACACCAAGGAGTATGAAGATAGTACCTCAGTTGTCAGTTGGAAGTCCTATCTACAAGCTTGAAAACTAAAGAAGATGAATGTTTATGGTATGTAATTGAAAATGAGTCATTGAGATCTGAGTTATAAAAAACATCTAGTAAGGTGAAGTCATTTATGAGATTTGAAAAGATCTCAAGTGATCTAGACAATATTCTAAATGATCAAAAGAATGCAAGTGATATAACTGGTCTTGGATACAAAGAAGAACTAGAGAATCTAATTCAAAAAGAGATGAAGACTAATGTGAACAAGAATAATCTAACTTTGAGGACAAATATTTAGACAAGGAATAAAGGTATTGGTAGAAAGTAGACAAATCATATCAGATAACCTAATTCTATAAGGTATGCAATTTTCAATGGTTACTATTACACATGTAATCAATTTGGTCATAGGGATAGAGAATTCAAGAGACCTATTAGAAATAAATTTGCTTGGAACTATGATGGGGGTAATCAGTCAAAAGTTGTGAGAAATTTTGAGTGATTCAACTATCATGATGTGGGACACTTTACAAAATATTGTCCATTTAAGGTAAGGGAAGTTGAGTTTCCTTCAAGAAATATGGAGTGCTATAGTTGTTATGAACTAGGACACATTGTAAGATTTTATCCAAATCTGGTAAGACAAAATGAGCTTCTTTCAAAAGGTATGATGTGATTCAACTATAAAAAGAGAGGTCACATTGCTAGATTCTTAAAGCAAAGGCCTATAAGTTAGAATAGGTTTAATTAAGCTCCTAGAGTGCAAGGAAAAAAGCAAGTCAACTCATGGAAGATAAAGGTAGTAAGTATGAGTCATGATGAGATTGCAAGTTCAACTAATCTATTTACTATGGTGGATAATTCTATAGAAGGTGAAGAGTGCCAAGGGCTCTTATTGTCTACTCATGTTGTGAATAAAGAGACCAAGCTCAAAGAGAAGACCAAGGTGTTGGATAAATCTAGTTCTAAGGTATGTATGGATCCAAGTGAACATCCATGTGTTGTGAATTATATCTTAGAAGAGGAGAGTGATATAGAAAAGGAAATAGTTATTATAGTTTAGACTAAGAATAAGAAGAACAAGAGCAATAAGTCTTATAGCTATAAGAGGATTTCAGTGGTTACTGAGGAGATGTGGGCCACTTATGGCTTCACTTTGTTTTAGAGCATTGTGGTGAAAAGCATGTCTCTATTTATGCTTCTTAAGAGACTCTTTTTAGTGGAGAAGAAAGTGTTTCTATGATGTTATTCAGATGGTTCTAAAAGGCCAGAGATGAATGTTTTTAGTTGGAGCAGGTTTGTCTAGGTAGAAGATATATTATGGTGATGCAAAAGTGATGTCATAGGTGTATATGGTCAGTCTGTATGGTCAAATTAAATGTTTTTAAGTGGAAAAAGAGGATTTGTGTTTTATCAAGATGATATTTTTAATTAGAAAGGTTTGTTGACCTTATTATACCTTGCTCTAGGTGGTTTTATGGTTTGAAGGTATGTTGAAGTCAAATTATAGTTTTTGTTTGCTCTTAGGTTTCCCAATTTGTGCTTAAGAGTATGTAGGTCATAAAATAGGTTATAGGATATATGGGTTCCCAAATATTTGGAAAATAAAATATTTTCTAGATGTGTGTAATGGGTGTCTCTAGGTATGTGATAAGTTTTAGAGGTATGCATTGACTAGAAGGAGGTTTCTTGACCTTGTTTGTTTTTAAGTTTCTAGGGTTTTAGGCTATGCTAAAAATGTGGTCTAACTTATGAGTTGAGTTTTGAGGCTTATTAATAGGATGAATGGACAAATGGTTTTTCAAATCAAGCTTCATATATATTTGAAGGATTGTGGTTTTCAAATTGTTCATGTATTTGTTAAGATGGAGGCCTAATTGGCAAGTTGGATTGTGAAGGACATATGTTATAGATGATGAGATAGGTAATTAAAATTTGTGTTATTAAGGGGGAATATGAGAGTGATCCATATATGAAGTTTCAAGTCTTGAAGGTACATCTATTAAAAGTTGTGGGATCTGCACATTCCAGGTAGGGTTACAAGGAATCTAGAAAGGCCTAGTAATGAAGATGTGATGTTTTTTCTCAGTGTCTCCGAAAGAGTAAGGCATGAGTTTTTAAAGGTGAGTCCTCATATGGGATTAGTTCATGTTTTCTATTATGTGAGTGGCATGAAGTTTTGTTTATGATCTAGAGGTGGTTTGAGAGAGAAGGCTAGTAAGTTGTGTGGTGGTTCTTCATGGGTTGTAGAGATCTAAAGATGATCAAAAGGTGAAAAGGATAAAAAAATATTAGGGAGAGTCCCTATTAGATTTTTATTTTTGAGTTCCATAATATTTTAGTGTTTTTGTGTTTTCTTTCTTTATTGGTTATAGTGCTTGGTTGAAGAGAGTGTTGGCATGGAACAAGAAGAAGTTGTCAAGGCAACGAAAAGGTAGGCTCAAGGTAAGGAGGAGTTTTTATCATATTTATAAGATGGTACTATCCCATTGATAGTATTTTTAGGTCCTAAAAATTATTTGGTGCCCAATTTATCATTGTGTCAAAGGGGTAAAAAGTACCTATTGTGGGAGTGCTTAAAGAGAGAGAAAGAAGGTGAGTTATATGATGTGTGTTATGTGTTGACATCAATGAAAAAGGGGTATATTTTTGGAGAGTTTTAAATGATATCATGGTGATGTCATGAAGGTGTCATAGTGAGTGGATAAAGTGCCTTGATAGTCTAAGTGATAATAACAAAGTGTATAATGTGTCTATCCTAGTATGCTTAAAGGAGGCTTGGCTGATATTCAATTTTGACATGGCTAGAGATGTTCAGGGATGAGTATGGAGTATTGATAATGTGTAATGGGTCATATAAAAATTTAATAATTCTTTTATTTATTGTGTGCATGAGTGGAAATAATCTAGTAGTCCATTGTTTTCATCTAGACATTTTAGGTCTAGTGGTAGAAAATCTGAGTAGACAGTTTGTTGACATCACCATTGCCACATGTGGATGAGTCAGGGGGAGTTGGTCATATGGTTGTGATCAAATTTGTGCCTAGTTTATATATGCTAATTTTATATCAAGTGATTAAGTTTATCCAAATATGTGTGTGCAAAGCTGGGCTCCCAGGTATTTTGATAGTGTTTTCTCATACTTAACCAAATTTGCAATGTGGCAAGAAGAGTTGAGTAAGCATTTTAACGTATTCATATCTCACACGTGTGGATGTTTCAAGAGAATTTTATCATATGGGTTTGTTAAATATTGTGCCTAGTATATATGTGATAAATTTTAGTTCATGAAATGAAGTGCAACAAAAGATATGAATGTGCAAAGTTGGCCTTCTGGATAAGTTTTTGACATAGCTTTGTGGCAAAAAAATATAAATGAGCATTTTTATGTCATTATATCTCACACATGTGAAGGTTAAAATATCATATTAACATATTTTTGGATTATCCTATGTGAGGAGATCATATGGTCCAAATTTTATAGCATTCACTTGAGCAAATAAAAATATATGGAGGTGCAAAGTTAACCTTCTAGACAGATAACAATGGTCCCCATAGTCTATTTTGGACGATGTTAAAGACTAGGACCAAATGGAGATCCAATGGATCATGGGAGATTATTTAGTGAATATATATGGTTCACATTAAGTCAAAGAGGTCAAAGTGTTTGTTGGTTAAAAAAGATAAAGATCGAGCTTCTTCTGAGATCCAACAACTCATGAGCATTTGTACATATCAAAATCAATGGTGCATGTTGATTCAAATGAGGAAAAATAATTGATGTTTAACAATATAAGTTATCAAGATTCATGTGAGGGTTCAAAGTTTCATTATCATGGGGTTTATAAGCAATATTGAATGGTAAATGCTATAAGGTGAATACCTAACTGATCCATAGAGATTGATGGTGAGTAATGAGTCAATATTGTAAGATTACACGAGATGAGGTCAAAATGTTTAAGGTTTAGCATTTGTCATTGGTGAAATATGAGTTAAAGTTCAAAAAATATCGATGGTGTGTGATTTATCTAATGTAGTGAGGACATGAGATGCGAGCATAGTGTTTGATGTTTAACTCTGACCATTTGGATTTAAATATTCAAACTTGCAAAGGAAAAACCAATACTCACTTTTTATAATATATCTTCTGATTTATGTAGATTTGACCATGTAGTAAAAAGAGAATTCGTATGGAACTCCAAGGTGCATATGGAAATATAAATTTGAAGTTTTTAATGTATGTACAGACAAATATATTGAGCTCCAAAGTTGATTGTGTGTTTGACTATGGTCTACAAGTAACATAAAAAAGTAATTGAGCTCATTCTGATGTTGTTTCAATGTTTAATAATGAATTAGCTATTGGAAAATGTTTTAGACTCCATGAGGATTATTTGTGTGCATTATAAAGGTTTGAATGATCATATGTAGTATGAACAAAGGTTTAGAAGGTGATTGTGTTCTCTTTCATGGTGACTGTGTACACAAAATGTTGCTTGAGAAAATTATGCTTAACTATAAGGGTACTGTGATGGATATTGGTACTTAATGAGGACCTATAGATCATGTGTAATGGGTCCATGCATTTGGAAAGTGTTCCTATGTTTTATTTTGCTTAGATAAGTGTCAAAGGGGTGAATGGGTCCTCATCAGACCTAAAAGTGACGTAGGCCTATTTGAAAGCAGTTGTGCTTAAAGTGTGACCCATGTTAAATGACTTAAGGGTGAAGGCATGTGTTTTGGCGAATACGAAATATTGTGATCTTGATAATCATGATATATATATATATATATATATATATATCATGATTATCAAGATCACAATATTTCCTATTCGCCAAAACACATGCCTTCACCCTTAAGTCATCTAACATGGGTCACACTTTAAGCACAACTAATTTCAAATAGGCCATATATATATATATATATATATATCGTGAAATAAAAAATGATGATTTCTAGACTTTGCAAGATGAGTGTAAGGTGTATGTGAGAATTATGGAGAGAAGGAGAGGTAGAGTGCCCAGTTGATGAGTTGATGAGTAGAGCAGTTTGAGGACTATGTGTATGACTAGTGGGTCATATTTTTGATGTAAAAATAACTATCTTGTAGTTTGAGGACATGTGAAGAGGTTTAAGTGTGCATATGAGGATAGTTTGAGTGTATAAGGAGAGATATTGTGGCATTCCTATGTGAGAGGCTTGTATGAGATAGAGAGTGAGTTTATGCAGGGGTTAGATAATCATATATCCATTATCAAGTGTTGAAGACATCAATTCTAAGGTGGAGGTGTTCACATCAAAGGAGGGTCTAAAGGAGTTAATCTTCCTTAGGGATAGTTTCTCCTTGTGAAACAAGTGTTTCACTAAAGGCCTTTGATTAGGAGGATTTGATCAAAGTTTTTTGGTCTAAAGGAGTTAACCAGTCTCTTGTTTATAATTTATTATAGGAAATGTAATCCACATGTTTCAAGATTGAGAGTGGGTTTTATTACCCATGAGGGTTTCCCACAAAACCTAAGTGTTATGAGTTTGATCTTATGTATGCATTGAATGAATGAGCTCTCTTGTTAATGTTGCTTGATCAAATTGATATATGCTAATTGTTTAATAGTTTGAAAGGATTATAATTGAAATTGAAATATTTGGACTCACTGATTCACCCCCTTTTAGTGATTGCACCTCTAACACCCAGATGCTCCTAGGGTTTGTATCTTTATTTTTATTAATTTCATTAGCTACCTTAAATTTTTTAAATTTGATATATTTTGTTTTATCATCTCTATTCTAACTTGTTTACTATATACCATCTAAAAAATCTATCTCTCTTTCATTAAGAATAAGTGTTAGGCTAGGTGGTAATCCTATAGAGAATATTCACATTCCTTATATTTGATCTTATAACATGGATAAGGGACCTATTGTAACTCCTATTATTGATCCTTCACACCCTGATTATGTCAATTTAAATGATAATGCATTCTAAGATGAAAAATACAATCAAGAATAAAATGATACACAAATTGGAAATTAGGACACTTTCCTTCCACTTAACAATGATAACATAATTTTTAATAAATATGAGGTCCTACAAATATTCAAAGATAGAATTTGAGAACAACCCCTTGATCATGCACAAATCTTACAAGCCATAATGAAAATTAAGAACAAATCAAATAATGGTCAATCTTCAAATCCCATAGCTAATAACATTGTTACACCTACAATGGGGAAAAATTAGCTATCAAAACCTACAATTGTAATTTAACAACCTTCATTTATAGCTACACCTATTGTGGCTAGTTCCTCTACTCCAGATGTACAATCCCTTATACATGATGTTCACACTTTTTAGGCTAAGGTGTTACATCTTGAGAAGGGAGACACTATGCCATCACATGCCTTAGATTCTAATATTATCTTACATACATCTTTGATGCATCACATATTATCAACTCCCTTGCCTCCCAAATTCATGACACCTAAGCTTAAATTATATGATTACAAGGGTGATCTAGAGCACCATCTCCAAACTTTTCACACATGTTTGGACTATGTGGCTAATGGTTGGCTTCTCACAAAGTTTTTTCCATGTAGTTTAGAGGATAATTCCCTACAGTGGTTTTATGACATATCAAATCAATATATCACAACATTCAATCCTTTGATATACATGTTTGTAACACACTTCTCTATCAATATCAATGACAAGATCTCATAAGCCCAAGTTGCATAGTTATAACAAAATTCAAATGAACCTATCACATAATACATCTGATGATATAATACTATATTATTTAAATTGAATATCCCCATGGCAGACAAAGAGATTCAAGACATATTCAAATAGAGTCTTTTATTATCATTACATGAAACTATCTTGTTTAAAAGTTTCCTACATTCATAAATTTGTGCCACACAATAAAAAAAGAGAGGTTAAGATTTTATCAATGGGTAAACTAAATTATACCAATGAATCAAAATCAACTACTAAGAGTTCAAATAAGCCTCCATAAAATGTAAGGGACACTAAGAATAAGAGTGATCAAAAGGCCATAGTTAATGTATCTTCAGAGCCATCTCCTCGCTTGGTTTTATCCTCTCCTTAGTGTTGAATATTCACCAATCTTCCAAAGTCACCAACATAGGTTTTACAATAGCTCTTGGAATGTAATGTCATATCTCTCCCTCCCATTAAATAGGTTGATGAAATAAATTCAATAAATATGTAATATTAAATTAACATACACATAAGATATAGAAGTGTAAGTAATGAGCAAAGCCACAGATCAATGTTGACACAAAGATTTAGGTGGAAAAACTTTAAAAGGTAAAAAACCCACAATATTTGATATTCATATAATTGAGAAACATAGAAACCCAATATAACCCTTCTCTTCTCACTTCTCCTCTACAACAAAATTTCTTCACAGAACCTTTGTAAATATTTACCACATGTAAATATTAATGTTTTCAAAATTCATCAAAGTTGATTTGAATGAATAGCCAATAGGGGTAGACCCTATTTTATATTGAACCCTATTTTATATTGAAATTTGATGGGAGGTGACTATTGTGAATAGCAGGTCCGACCATCCCAAAAATACATTTAATAAACCATCAATAATTTATTAACAAAATATATGGTGATTATTTAACCCTTAGCTTATATTATTAATTTATTAAATAATAATAATATTATTATTTATTTATATGATGTTTCCACATCATGTTAATAAATAATATATTATTATTATTATTTAATAAATTACTAATATAAACTAAGGGTTAAATAATCACCACTTAGACATTAAATGCTCCAACACTCCCTCTTAATGCTAAATGGGGATTAAAACCATAGTCACTATAAAGGAATTATACTATATACAAAATTTGAAAGATTTAAAAACCTTCATCATGTCAAACATAACCTTACAAAAGGAATTATAATCCACAAATTACTTGAAAATAAGTTTAGTCTAACATGATCATGAGACTACATCTCATAGTTTTTCATGAAAAATCAACTAAGCATATTTGGAGCCTTTTATAACATAAGGACCTCCATTATAAAGTGTGATTTTAATGTATTGGAGTGCAAAAGTAAAACTTCTGCACAAAGTTTTCTTAAGTTACATAACTTCCACATACAGTTTACAATGCTTTACAATTGAGAAGAAGTAGAGAAAAGAAGAAGGAACACATGGACATTAGGAAGTGGTATTGTCATGCACAGTCCCCCTCAATGATAAATTTGAGAGGACCAACATTACAAGAAATTGAAAAAACTTAGTAGCAAAAAGTGGTTTTGTAAAGATATCTGCCACTTGTTCATCCATTGGATAAACATGCAGATTAATATCACCATTGAAGACTTTATCTTAGATGAAATGCACATGAAATTTAATATGTTTAATTCTTTGATTTTGTAATGGATTTTTATCCAAAGATATACAACTTTGGTTATCATAATGAAGGATGATACTGTGAGAAACATCCAAATGAATTTCTCTTAATAGCCTTCATAACCACATGGATTCTTTAGTAGCTTCTATAGTACTTCTATACTAAAATTCTATAGAAAGGAGAGAGACATTAGGTTGTTTCTTACTTCTCCAAGTGATAGAACTTGCACCAAACTTAAATGCATATCTATAAGTTGATTTATGATCTAAAGCATCATCAGCATGGTCAGCATCACAATAACCATATAAATTAGTATTATCAATAGATGAATAAAATAACCCATAGTTTATAGTTCCTTGAGTGTAATCATATAAAATATGAAATTGGATGACTTAGGAATGGCTAATATCACCCAAACTATAGGTCCTATTTCTTGCTACTCAACCCTTCTTGACTAGACTTTCACTAATTTTCAATCACCTGTATCTTCTCAGACTTAGCTTTTTGAGACCCAATTAGCCCTCTTGGACCCAAATCCATCCCCCCAAGTCTCATCCTCCTAGGAAAATAACACCCAATTTGGATAGGGGCACCAAAATTTAGGGGTGTCTTATTTCTGATGTTGTAGTCCAAGTTCACTTTAGCCTCAAATAGTCAAATTTTGAAAGATAGTGAAAGAGTAAGAGGACATTTTTGAATGTAATGTATGAAATGAGTTAGATAATGAATGTGAGAGGTTTGTAAAAGGTCTAATGACACCAAGGAGTGTCTTCAAAGTGTAAAATAAATAGGTACAAAGAGAAGGCCATTAATCCTAAGTGATAAGAGTGTCATTAGTCATTTCTAATATAAAAAATGAAATAAAAAATTTAATTTAAAAAAATATGGGAGATGCAATATTTATAGCATTGAAAAGAATAATTTTTTAATCTTCATTTGTGTCCAATATTAAATAAAAAAATATTATAGATAATAGTTTGGAAGATCATTTGAAACAAAATTGTACAATAACACACAATGCAATAAAAACTAAATATAAATTAGATATATTTTCATGATATGCATATAATATAGGCACATGTGTCCAATGTCAATAATACATAGATTGCCATGATAGTCATACAAAAAATTACATCTACTAACATAGTATCTAATGTTGGTTGAATGTCATATGCGCATATAAAATGCCAAAAATGTATAAATTTCCATATAGGCATACAAAAATTACATCTCATGTACATAAGACATTCTAATCATCAAATAACCTCCCTCTCTTTGACTTCCTTGAAGAATACTCTCCCTAGGATGCCTTGCTAGTAGATGGAGACCCCTCTAATGCCTTAGATTGCTCCAAGGTCTGACTGCGGGTCCTACACTCATAGCTAGTTTATAGTTGAGCCTATTTAAATATAAGAATTATTATAAAATTAACATAAAATACATTCAAATAATTGTTAAGAAATTAATTTTAAAATACAATAAAAATATATTTAAACATGCACTTACTACAAGCTCGTGACCCTGCTCAATCTATTTTTCACACTCAAAAAAGTCAATAATAGGCTCAGTTGTCCAAATAGGCATCTCAAATATGGGAGGAACATGAGAATCTACCCTACTCATCATCTGACTGGGACTATCATATGTCATAGGACAGACTTGCATGCATAATACATTTACATAAGTTATATAAATTCCCCAAGTACATATACTAACATTATTAAAATAAATATATTTTTATAATTTAAAATTATAAGAACTAATATATACCTCTATCACCTCCTATGCAGATGAAATTATAGTAGTAATGTCTAGGTCTATATTAGATCATAGAGAGGGAGGAGTGTCTACTCCAGCCATCAACTATTCATGTAAACAAGGTCTTACTTTTATAAAAAGTATCAAATCTTATATATGGAAACCATGCATATCATGAAAATACAATGTAAACCAAGGATCATGGAAGTACATAACTACCATATAATGTGCATATCATGAAAAAACAATGTAAACCAAGAATAGTGTCGCTTCGATAAGGCAAAGTTATGGAGATAAAAGGAATAAGATACATATCAAGAACTTTGTCCTTACTTGTAAAGCTTCTTTGGATAGAGTAAAATACCATCATATATTTACTGGGGAAAGGTTGAGCTACACATATATGGCCATCATCCTTCTATTATATGCATGATATCAATCATATGTATCTCTATATATAATACATGGATTGATATCACATTCATTTATAATAGATGGATGACAAGTGATTTATGGAAAACACCCATCCAATAAAAAGGACCATGAGCCACGGTGAATCCACCTCTTGACAAAGGTGTGTGTAACTAAAATTATATTAATAGGTTGAGGAAGGGAGGTCCTTATCTAATATATCAAGTTTTAGCCATATAAATATATATTATCTTATTTTGGCTCAAGAGAACAAAATTGGCAAATAGTTTAGATATTGAATTGGAAGAAACTACAAGGTGTAATTGTTGAGGCTAACACATATTTTAGAACTAACACAAATGGTGGCTCTCCCCCCAAACTTGTCTATTACCTTAAATTCTTCTCTTTTAATATGATTAGAAGGTGTATCAAATAGATGTGAAGAGCGTGTCCTTGAATTCAGATTTAGGTGAGGAAGTTTACATAGTATAGCCAAAAGGATACATGGTCCTAAAGAGTGACCATTGGTTTTATGGGTTTGTCAAGTCATTATAGGAACTTAGGCATGATCCGCAAACCTATTAAGTAAAATAGATCAACACCTATAAGATTATGGAATCAAAAGAAGCATTTATGATCTAAATTTACATGTTAAAAGTGACAATGATAGGATAGTGATACTCATTGTCTATGTTGATGATATTTCCATCACAGGTAGTGTAGCCACAACACTTCAACAATTAGAAACTAATTTATGTTCTAAATTTAACATGAGTAATTTAGGCCTCCTATATTATTATTTAGGTGTAGATTTTTGGAAATTTTATCATACTATATGTACGATAGATAAAAATATGCCAAAGCACTTTTGGGAAAGTTCATGATGACAAAGAATGATCCATCAACTAAAGCCATGGATGTTTATTATCTATAGGCAACATTGAAAGTGGATTGGTGTGGGATATTTATTGCACATGCCTACCATTATATATATATATATATATATATATATATATATATATTATACAAATGTTGGGTGCACAAATATAAATGGGAAAGAGAGAAAATGGATTGTTTGTGTTTACCCATATCAAATATAAAGAAATGTGCAGTCATGTCAAGTTTGTGTCCTTATGGTTTTAGATGCAATATGATCATATGAATTTTAGTTTACATTATTAATAAAGTCTTTGGGAAATAGGTATATGAATGAAACTCTGATTTAATAGGATATTATCACTTCCAAGCTAACTTCCACTAGGAAAATGGTGTTTATTCATAAGGAAGCTTCAAATATTTTGTGTTAAAATGTACTTCATGTTTTATTCATAAATAATGTCCTATCCCTAGAAGCATTTAATATATTTATTTTAAAATAGTGTATTGACCTCAAGTAACAAAAATAGAAAATGTACCATATGACTATTGGGTAGAAGATATGAATACAATGTCTACATCCTTAATCAGTGACCCTGTAAGAGCATTGTAGGATGTTAATCCCAAGGAATCATGGTCCAACATAAGACCATTCATGACTTTTATTTTTTTAGTTGTGTTATTTTTTCATTAATTCTTGAGAAGTAAATTAGATGCAAAGAGCAAAACTTAAATGTTTGTTGTGTTATTTCTATTGTTAATGATGCACATTTCTTATCTTTTACCATAAATGCCCTTGATATTATCACTCATTTTCAAGGGTAACATGTGGATTTATGTATGATGTTAATGGTGACATAAGTCAAAATGAGAATATGACTATATTAAGCTTAACAACTTCATTTTCAAGATAGTGTTACCTAAAAAAAACCCTAGATAAGTGTTCTTCATTTTATAAGTATCCTCATGACATGTGAACTACCATTACATAATATTGAATTAGATTATTCATGTAATCTTTGTGGGATTTTCCAAAATTAGTTATATAAATATTGTTGAGCCCATTCTCATAGCTTGTAACTGTTGTAAAGAACAAAGCAAGGATAAAGACAGATCTAACATGAAAATAGAGTATGAAAACTAAATGTACATAGAGCATAAGATTAACTCAAAATTTTACCTCTGTATAGGTGAATGTTGTCATCCTAATAAAGACAAATGAAGTAGTGGATGGCCCAGTAACTAGATACAAATATTTAAATAATGACCATGATAAATCAAATGTTGTAAATGATGACTATGATGATGAAAGAACTGTCATCTCATGCAAAATAAAAAATGACATATATTATATTCAATTTACATGTACATTAATTATTATCTAATTAAATTTGTAAATATAACTTAAATTTAACATGAAATTTATATAAAATATACCTACATTTGTGTGGTGGATGATGTTTTCACACCAAATATACATGCCACAAACTCATCACTCATAAGAATATTATCTAATCCGTATGAACAACCAATGCCATCATCATCATAAGGTCATATGCACATAGCTCCACATGAACTGTAAGGGTAGGGTTAGGGTCAGGTAGGTGGCATATCTATAACATCGCTCTATGAAAGCCTACTCGTATGTTGAATGAGTATATTTATGAGTGAACTAAGAGCATGGATAGTGTCGATATCCATGACCTGGTGAACTACAAAAGGAATCTCAAGCTTAAGAGGCTTTTAAATATGGATCCGCATAGGCTGATTAGGCACATGACGTGCACCTGGTCAATCCTATGCAAAGCCTTTTCCTCAGCCCTAAAACTCACTAAAATCAAAATAATTAGGCATCTCATTGAGGACAAACCCACAATAGAGTTTACTCAAAAAATATAATAGGACCTCATGGTTATTACAAGGTGGATAGTCAAAGACCATCCACTATCAATCCCAAAAATTGGTTGTGATTAAGTTATATACACAATGATGGATAGGAAAATGTTTAAAGGCTATGGTAAATGGGGCATTGGCAGCTAGGTCAACGAATAGGGCACAAATAGAGGCTTTTGAAGTTTCTTTATTCTTGACCTAAAGGGTTGATAACTTGTCAGCATAATATGCCCTACAAGTATCCTTATATGAGGTCTATCAGTTAATTTGACTCATTATAGAGTCAATTTGACCTAATAAGGTCTCTAGGGAATTAGATAGCTAGGTACAGTGGGGGTTGGTGGAAGTGGGATCCTTCATTTTCCAATTAACTCTTCAATTTCAAGTTTATTTCCCATAATGTTGTCATTTAAAATCTCTTGACTACCAAGGGGTTTTGGGGAATTATAAGAGGATTAACTGGAGGGATAGGAAGAACAAGAGGGTTTGGTGGAGGGTTAGGAGGAAGATAAATAAGAGGGTTCTATGGAGGGTTAGGAGGGTTAGGAGGATGAGATGTTAAAAAAAAAAATTACACTTAAAAACTAGGGTTAAATAATGAAAAATTAGGGTTAAATAGGGAAGATTTATATCACTTACCTCTCCTATGTGGCAATATTATTGATCAATAGTTCATGGGATGAATTTGGAAACTTCCTAACACTCTTTGGTGTATTCCATAGAAAACACGATCATGAAAGGTAGATAAGAGAAAGGAAAATCAAATGCAAAATGAGGATTTTGCATTTGGGTTTCACTTTTTTTTTTTGACGCACAGGTAATGTGATCACATTATTAAAAATGATAATAATATGATCACATTAATAATATGATCATGTTATTGTTTAATATAACATGATCACATTATATAATAAAGTGATCATGTTATGGCTTGATAGTCATTGATCTATAATTCAAATCATGTGATTATATTAATTAAATAACATAATTTCATTAGTAATTAATGTGATTGTGTTACTTGTAATATCCATGAAATTATCCCCCAACTCTGTGCACTTACGCTTTATGATGGCAAGGGTGATATTGAACATATTTGATATTTCTATGCAACATGTCTTGATTATGATTCTAATATAAAATTTTGACCAAATTATTTCTAAGAAACCTAAATAACTATGCTATGAGATGTTCTATGGTCTACCAATACAATCAATAAAAGCATTCAATCCTCTAGTGGATCAATTTCTAGCACATTTCTCTATCAAAATTACTAAAAATATGTCATATGCAAAAATTAAAAATATCAATCAAGGAACCAATGAGCCTATCAATGAATATGTTTTGAGGTACAAGATAATATTGGCCAAAATGACAAATCTAATGGAAAATAAAGAGCTTCAAGATATCTTAAAGCAAAGTTTGCTTGTCCCACTACATGAGTCTATGTCTTCAAGAAGTTTAAATATTTTGATGACTTATGCCATATTTTTTGAGATCAATAAATGAAACTCATTACATTAAAAAATCTTAAGGATATAGCCAACACACCAACTACATCAAATACAAAGTTTCATATCAAACCAAGCTATAAGTTAAAACCTCCATAAGTTAACAATGAAATAATAATAATAATGAATATGGTGTCATAACAACCTAATAAACTCATATTATCCAATGCACCTAAGATACAATTTAAATGATTCCTTGAGTCTCCATCTTCCCTCTTGAAGAAACTAGTAGATCATCATCTCACATCTCTCCCTCCTCCCTTAGAGGTTGATATGAGTCAACCTCTACTAAAAGCATAAGATGCAAATGCTTATTGTGACTACCACCAATATGTTGGGAATTCCATGTATAGATGTTTCAAATTGAATAACAAGATACAAGATATCATCGATAGTGAAAATATCAGATTTTATTATTTACCAAAAGATTCTATATCACAACATGGTGACCATCAAAGCTATAAAATATTCAACAGTACATTACAATATTTAAGGAATAATGAGAATTAAAAATGGCATACAATGCACATATTCCTCTACCACATTATGGGCACCCATTAGATGGTATTATAAAACACTTACACATGATACCTTATATGATTCATAGGCACTTTGTTACATTTGATGATAGTTAAATTCTGGATGATGACTCAGATCTTCACTCATTGTTTATTAAAGAATATATCGATCATCAACCTATACAAAGTATTATTGTTAATAATGGTTATAGTGAATGTATGTACTATGAAATTACTCACATATTTGGGATATACACATGATTATTTATATCCTTTGACTAAGACAATCAAAACATTCAATGGGAAAGCACAAGAAATTTTTGATGACATTAATTTGTCTTTATAAGTTGGTCTATCACATATGACCACAACATTCTCAGTTTTACCGCATATGGAAGTCTTGATATGTTATTGGGATGATATATATATATATATATATATATATATATATATATATATATATATATATATATATATATATATATATATATATAATAACCTCCATAATGCATATATGTCTAAAGTATATTCATACCAACAAGGCAACCATCATTTCAAGAATTCAATATGAACATCCATTATAATAAGAGAAGTTTATTCTAAGACAAATAGTCATACAACCTATTACGGTTAATCATGATAAAAAAAGATAATAAAAAGGTAATCATATTTCTTAAGCAACCAATAATTGAGATATCATTGTATCAAAGATACATAGTGGACTCCACAGAGTCCCCATCTACATCTAAATGGCCTAGCCAGTTGTTGAGAGTAGATCAAAATGTTTCATAGAGGGTAAAAAGACCCAAAATTATAGTTACAATGAAGATTCCCTAGATCACTAAGAAATGGGTTCCATGAACCACTAAATCCTCTACTATTACTTCGTGACCATAGAGTTATATGAATCATAATCAAAGTATTAAAAATTATATGGTTCTATATTTGACACATATGCATGATACTTGGTAGTATGATACATTTTTTATACACCATTTTTAGCCTAGATCATCCTATAAACATCCCTTATATGACATAATCAAATTCCTTCTCATTCCAAAATTTAGAAAATCTAAAAAAATACAAAATCAATAAAATACAAAAACATTCAAATAAATAAAAAATACAAATATAATTAGAATTTCACATGTTTACTAGTTTTTTTAGCTTATGTTGTTTACTTTATGTTAATAGATATCATATCCTTTCCTTTCTATGCACACATATGTTTTAGGGTACTTGAGTGTGATATATGCATACCTTAGATACATGATACATGCATATACAAATGTTGGACCTTTATTCTACCCATAAAACACTCTAGATTGGGGGCATTTACTTCTTTTGATCATGATTGATACAAGTCATATTATTTTGTGATCATTTTACATTATCATGTTAAGCTTATACTCATGCTTACATCTTACATAGTGTGCTAGATATGTTATTCTACGAGATAGTTTTATAATAAATATATGTAGGGACTAATAGGATATGCTTATGCCAGTTGCTTATTTTCCACTTATTCATATTTTCACATGGCTTACTTGAGTGTACTTCTTATTTGCTACCTTGGCTTGATTTTAAAAATTTAAATATGTTCCCTATTTTTTGACCCTAGTACCCCTGAGTGTTGATTATTTATTTCGTGTGAAGACATTTAAACATGTCCTCCATTTTAGTGTGCAACACTTGAAAATGCCCATTGTTTGTGGTCTCCTTAGACCCCTTTTACGTGACATTGAGTGCTCTTGTGTGTGTGCATGATTATTTTTTGATCTTGTACTTATTACTTATATATGTTTCCATGATCCATATCATGCATCTTATGGATCTTTATGTTTGGATAATGTGATATTCATTGATACATTTACTTATATATGATACCATTATATGCTTCTTTAATACATAATTGATATAAATATAACATAGTTATATTATCATTTTAAGATAAAGTGATTATCAGATATCATTACCCTCACCTCAAAATGTTGGGAATATAAATGGGGGAATGTCATATAGACATGAGTCCACATACACAAATTTGGAAAAATAAAAAAAATAATACAATTTACATGATTTAGATATACACTTGGGACAAAATATTATATATTTAAAATCGATTTTCATAGATTTGGGATAGAGTTTTTTAAATTTATGATATATATTATACATGGTTTATAGATCAAAGGTTAAATTTTGATAGATAGTTCAAATTAAAACACATTAGAGGTGAATATGCCATGTAAATGTACCAAACATAGGTACCTATTAAAATTATATACACATATATACACTGAACTTACCAAGATGCACCAATTGAGCTTTATCTATCTACAAAAAATGGCTCCCTTAAATAGTGTGGCTGATATTCATCACCCTTTATGACCTTGTCACTACTCCCATTTTTCATTTTTATATGGTTATTCCATTTTACCTAGGTGAGACTAGCTAGATTATGTATATACTTGAGTTGTGTGATTGAGATTTAGTGATCTTGAAGGCCTTAGCATAACTCACCCTTGCACCAGATAGGGGGTGTGTTCACCCTTCAATTATCCTCTTCACGTATCCAAGGTTTAGCTGTGACCCTCTCTATAATGCTTCAGTAATGAAGCATCATTACCAAATCAAACTACCAAGAGACAATATGGTTACATCGACACAAGTGTACTTCCTTTCTCTCTTTTTTTCAAGAATTTCATTTATTTCAATTATTAGATTATATGGACTAATTGAATTTCAAAATTCTCTTGGTTGAATTTAATACACAAATAGGTCTCAATTAAAATCAATGTGTGTTGTACACACCATGGTATGTATTTATTTCCTTTAAACCTAGTAATTTGCTCCTTATGCATTATTAGATATATGGAGGAAGTGGGTGGTGGGGATGAAATGTAGATTTTAAATCTAGATTTTATATGATAAACTAGTTTTTACACTTGGAAAATATCATTCATGGCTCAACCCTTCAATTAATGACCTTTTAATTATCTTAAGGTTTGCGTTCATCATCTCACTATGCTTAAATGCTTATTCTATGGTTTAAACCTGATATTTTGATTACCTAGATCACATGTAGCCCATAGTATGCTTATATATATATATATATATATATATATATATATATATATATATATATATATATATATAACACTATTAGTTACATATCTTCAATAATTTACTATCCTCCAAGACACTATCATCTAGACTTGGACACTAACATCGATGTTAATGTCCCAATTTTGACGCTAGTGTTCATACCTCACTAACACTCAAATTTGAAAATATGTTGACATATATGGGTTGGAATATAATATTATTTTAACACTCTCTTGAGATAATTTCAAAATGTGTAATATAAATACAATATAAATACCATTCATTATACATCTATAAATTATTAAGCAAACATCTATCAAGCTCACTAAATCATTCACACAACTAAGTTATATTGCCTTAGAATTTCCTTTTTCTAAATCAGTTATAGGAGTCATCTTATTATAGGTATGAATAATTCAAATAATATCCCATAAGCATTATTTTTTAAGTTGTAAGATATATCACTACATGCACTCATATATAGCATATTGCATTATTGTTCACACACAAGCCCACATAAGGGGATAACTACATCACTCTGAGGTTGTCTTTAGACTATTGGATATGTAGGAAATTCTCACTGATAAAGGGGTATTTTTTTTCATTTTGAATTCACTTGATCCCACTAATCCCTATTTAAACATCATAATATATGCTCACATTTAATCTATAGGTGAGAGTATGGTTAGTTAATAGAGCCATGGGGGTAATTGTTCACATTGTCTACATTATATATTCATAACCACCTTCCTTACCCATGTATGTCATTGTTGCATTCAAATAATATTTCTTGGTAGACCTTCACTATTGTATCAAGATTACATTCAATGTATGACATGCATATCTCTCTTGAATTTACATTTGACTACTATGCAAGAATAAAGGATGGGAAATATGTAAACCTAATAAAATAAGAGGAAATGAGACATAATGTAATACCTATTGCACAACATTTAAAACAAGTGTAAATTTTATAGAAAGATACAAAAAAAAATACATTTCAAAAAATTTATTTCATTTATTACTACTTCTCCACCAATTTATACTCATAATCACATACCAAAAAAAGTATCAAAAAATAAATATATTAGAAAAGAGAACTATCTAAAGAATTGAACACTAGAGTCTATCTTATAGCTTATGTTAGTTATAATTTACATTTAGGTACAAAAGTCTATATTGTAGCTTATCATCCATACTATGAATATATCAACATCTGGATCAATTAAATCATGTTTAAAAACATATAGAAATACCACATTCAGACCCCTAGAAGAAAGGGAAAGGCAATAAAGAACATGCAATCGATGAAATATTTCAACGTGTATTGGGTGATGATGGTGAATGTCTATAACAAGATATTTTAGGTGATATTATATGTAAAGAGGCCCATATTATACACTAAACCCATATTCATTATTTTGGTTGGATCAACATTACTAGCATCACCCTTTGCAAAAAGGTTCATAGCTTGTAGGGTAGTGATGTTTTTGATTTTATTAGAATAAGACTACACACCTAATGGTGTCGAAAATCAATGATGAAATGTCAGTCATGTAGGAACAAGACATTAAGATGATAGAATCTATATTCTTAATTCCATTCATCCATGTTGATAATATATTGATAACTAAAAATAAAAAATATATATCCCTTCTAGTGTTTCTTGCAACATTAGGGCAACTTCTAGTCATATTTCCTTCTCATATTGCTTTGGAGAGGCTAAATAACCAACTAATATTTTAGATAATATGGAAGTGGATTAAGGAATGTTTTCAAATTTTTAAATCTATATTCCCATGAATTGATTAGGTTTAAAAATCTAATCCTTAAAGATAGGGGAGAGTGGTTAATTCAAAACTAGTTTTATTGGGAGCCAAATTGATTAAATTCCTCAATAATAGAAATTATCACCAAATATTTTACCTCATCCCTCCCTAAATTATGAAAATTTTCATTCTATATTGGGATATTAATTCCCTTGGATTATGAAAAAAAATCATCATTTCACACACTATTAGGGTATGTGGCTCATGTCTATAACATTAGGAAACACAACCTTCCCCTTCTTTCTCATGCCTCCCTTCCGCTTATAATTCAACTTTATTTTCATTTTGTTCACCTTCTTGTTAAACATTGAATCTCTCAATTGATAGTAATAATTATAATCTCAAGAAACAAACTGATTTCTAAAATATATAATCGTAAAAAAATTAGTCTTCAAACATCATAAGATTGTGACAACTCAAAAAATCTATACAAAAATATTAAAATGAAAATATATTTACAACTACATGCAACACATATTTTATCCATAATAAATATATTCACTAAACAGTGTCCAAAAAATCTTTAGAGTAAATCACATAATCTATAAATAATAACTATATGATATTCACTAACACTATTACCCACTCAAGTGTTTAATAGATAGGAAATAATATTATGGTTAACAAGAATCTATATGGCTACATCTTAGAGTAATTTTTATTTAATAGATTATGGTGATGAATAGAAACTAAACAATGAATATGTTAAGGAATGAAATAGTATATTCTTGTTAATTTTATATTATTGAACATAATTTTTTATCTCTCTCTCTCTCTCTCTCTCTATATATATATATATATATATACATATATATATATATATATATATATCACACTCCCTCACACACACACACACACACACACACACACACACACACACACACACACACACACACACACACACACACACACACACACACACACACACACACACACACACACACACACACACAATTTAAAATAAATATACCCACAAAATAATGAATTCCCTCATTGAGAGTGGAAATGTTAATATGAAAATTCTAAACATGAACTCTCTTACCTAAATACACTTTGAAATGAATAGATAATTAATTAAAGTTATGAAATTTATATAGGGGAAGGGGACCAGTAGTTGGGACCCCTAACTTTGGGGTCGCACATCTTCCTTATTATGCTACCCCATGTTCTAAAAATTTGGATTTAGATAGTTAGATATTTTTGAAGTTTGAAAATGTTTTTTGAGATAAAAAATAACATTCTAGGAATTAGTATAATGAAGTTTTTAGCAACCTATCATTTTTTCCACATTCTCTAGGTCCAACCGATCGTTAGGACAAAAGGGACCAATAGTTAGGATCAAAATAACAAAAAAATGTTTTCAAACAAAATATTTATGTTATTTTTTGCTTATAATGTTGACATTTAAGCTAAGAGTCAAAATATTTATGGTTCATTAACATGGAACGATATTCCATGTTATAAGATGCATCTATCATTAATATGAAATAATGTGCTATGTTGGAAGATGTGTGGGTCATTAATGCAAAATCTAGTTCCATTTTCTAGATCTTTTGATGGGATTTTATCCATTAATGTGATAAGTTAATTCCACCTCACACACCACTTACTACATTCTCCCCATGATTCTTTGCATACCTCCTCCTCCAAAACAGATGGAATCTGCTCAAAAGTTCTCAACCATGCCACATTATGTAGAGAAATTTCAGTCAGTAAAATGGAGGGATGATATCATACATGTAGGTGTGTTGCTTATAACTAAAACCAAAATAGTGTTTTATTTGTTTTTTCTTTGTTTTTATTGTTATTGTGCCTCCCTATTCATGTTTTTTACTGCATGCCTTTTATGTTCCTTGATTTTTTGGGGTCCTTATTTGTTGATGATTTTTTTTGCATGCTTTCACATCTAAGTAAATGTTTACTAGTATGTTAATGATATAACATAGCTTTTGTTAAAATATTTTACATTAACTCTTATTTTTTATTTATGTATGTAACATATTTTTGTTAGGTTAAACTTAGGATGGAAGACACTAGCTCATTACTATGAAAGCCACTGCCATGTTCCACATGGCTTGATAGGATTTTATCCATTATTATTTCAATTTAAAGCTACCATTCATGCCACAAAATAATGTTATTGGTTTTTTATATTTTTGCATGGCTATTATGGTTATTCTACCTTGTATATTTCTATTTTTTTATTATGTGACTTATACATTCCTAGGTTTCTTGGTGTGTTATCTTTGTTCATGTTTTTTTTGCATGTATTCACATCTGAGTAAATGTTTACCAGTATGTTAATGGATTGATGGAATGTTACACTAAAAACATCTCTCCCAACCTTTTTTATAGACCTCCTCACATCAAACAACTATGGAACCTACCGAAAGTTCTCAACCATGCAGTGTTTTGTAGAGGAATTTCATTCAGCATAATAAAGGGATGAAAACTATTCTTATTGTGCCTTCTATTTTCATGGTTTTTTTAGTGTGCCTTAATATTTGACTAAATGATTACTGGTATGTTAATGGATTTATAAAACATTACATAGAGGTGTGTCTCTTGTTAATGAACGCACAATTATGTATTTCTTATTTGTGTGTACCTATTATTACTATTGTGTCTTCAATGCCCTTATTGGAAGACACATTTTAGAGGGATGAAACATTAACCAATTCTAAACCCACATCATCCACATTTTTTCATTCACATATTTCTCCAAATTTGTTAGTATTTTAATGGGATCCTTGGAGTTTTTCTGAATTCATGTCATTGTGTGCTTCATTTTTGTGTCATATATGTTTCCCTGCAAGACAAATTGGAATATGTAACATTCACTATTATGTGTATGTAAGCCCTAAAATTTTTCAAGCACATACCAATAATTATTATTGTCTTTGTATCAAAATTAAGGTTTCCATTCACATAGAAGATAATGTTATTTTTTTATATCAAACCAAATTATATTATCTTTGTATCTAATTTAAGGTTTCCATTTACCTCCATTGAATAACCTACAAACATTTAATGTTCTACTAAACATTTAAAAGAATGTAGATGGAAGTCCTGTAGGATTTGCATTCACATAGGAGGATAAGTTATTACATTTTATATCAAAAATTATACCTTATTTCCCTAACTTAGATGTACCAAATGAACCCTATTATGTATTCTTGTTGTTATGTTATTCATATGTCCATGCCAATTAATGTTTTTGTGTTATTCATTCATATTTATAAGTTTCAACTTTTCTTTATTATCATTGTTATTAATAAATCACTCAACATTTTTTTTTGTATGGATGGAAACCTTGTAATTTGTTGATATGTTATTCTAAATTAATATGGGTTATTAATATAAAATAGTGTGCCATGCTAAAAGAGGATTGTGTACGCAAGACTTAACACTTATTGGTATGTGGATGGAAGCCATAAGGTTTTTCATTCACATACTAGTAAATGTTTACATAGTTCCATCTAAAATAAGAATTCCATTAACATACCAATAAATGTTTATGTGTTTTGGTCTTAAATAATAATTTTATTAACATACTAGTAAATGTTGTTGTGGTATGTTGTTCATATGTTTTACATTCTATTGAAAATGTTGTTGAATATGTTTTACATTGTATTATCACAAACTATATCCATGCATTATTATTTTGGACAAAAGTTGAATTGTTCTGAAGGGTGAATGTTTGTGAAAAAATGATGAACATTGTGTTTCTTGACACTTGTTATGTTTATGAAGATTTTGTTTTTAGTATAGGTTTTTTAATTTTCATGTTTACCTTCAAATTCATTCTATCAGCTTACTTAGGTGTACACTTGTCATGGAGGAGTTACATTCCAAGTGGGAGACACACTTGACTAGCTATTCTAGGTATGGGAACATTTTGACCGCCACCACTTTTCATTTGAACTCCACCACTTTTCATGTGAGAGTTACACATTAACTCCTTTTTTTACCTATCCTATATGAGTTATTCAACATGGTACTTGACTCATTTATGCATTTTACTTTTGTTTCTACAACTTTTGGCTCTCACCTACTAGTTAGGGATTCATGTATTAATGGCTTATTAGAGATATTGAACGACTCCAATATGGTATTAGAGATTCACTAACAATGTTTTTTGCCATTAAAAATCCTTGGTGAGTCTGTTCCATTGCATGCATTACTTTTTATTATTATTAATTGGTTATTTGTGAGGGTTCACTCATTCCTTTAAAATTTGTATGGAAATGGCTTAGATCAAAAAACTAATTCTAGATTTTTTATGGGTTTGTTGAGTTCTCTAATGGGTATCCATTAGTTTATGGGGTTTTTGCATGTATTTGGTTATTTGGGAGGATTTTAATGCATATTTATACACAATTTTGAGGTAAATAAATTATAAATATGGATTTGGTGTTTTTACAAGATTTTAGTGCATTGGGTCTAGTTCTTTGATGTAACACCTATTATTTTTCAAACTGGCATATGCAGAATAAGTATTTTGAGGTAATATTACACTACAAAGAAAGATACATAGATTTATATAGCTTTCTTGATGTTCAAACTGCATCCAAATCCCTCTATTTATATTGAGTTATTTTTCCACAACCTTTATATTCTGCCACTTGGTCATTCTCCTAAAGCTATCAAAATATAGAAGATAAGGAGGACTCATGGTTTACTAGTGGAGTATTTATGATTTGCATTCAGATGAAATAATGTTGTTTCTTTACTTGGATTCACTCTAAACCTTTGCATTGCTTGGTTGTATCTACCTATAGCCATATGCTAGTTGTGTATGTTTAACATGTTGCTATTCTATAAGCTGAGTTGATTTGGATTGTCACCTAATATTCTTATAAACATGTTACTCCAACCAATTTTCATGTAACTACCCATGCCATTCTAGTTGTATATTGGTAATTTGACTACCATTAATGCCTAGTCTACAGTCCTCCCTTTACCATTTCTACATGTTGCCTAGCCAAATCTACCATTATTATCATTGTCACAGGCTCTACCCTCACTATCCTCATTCACCACTTGGTCTAAATACCTTTTCCATCTTTTGTGGATAAATGCATCTTTCAAAAAATTCAAAATTGACTTTGATTTATATTCATGGTTTCTACCTTTATGGTTGAGTTTTTGGCTTTTCTAATAAGTTAAAAATGCTTTTCAAAAATAAAATAAAAAACCCTTTATGATATTTAAATATTATTAAAATAGTGTTTTTTATACTGTAAAGAATTTTTAAAATTAGTGGTAGATAATAAATGTCGGTGAAACTTATTGAGTGGGAGATATAAGATGGGGTTTATGATTTATTGGTGAGGTAGATTTTATATGATGGAGGGATCTCTTTGATGATGAATCATATTTTTTATATTTTTAAATTAAAAATAATATATTATATTTGGGATATATAAGGAAGACATTATGGGATTGTATTTTGCTTATCATATACTTTTGTCTAACTTGTTTGCCAAAGATGGAGGGTGAGGCCTAGGTTTTTAGGTGGATAAATCCCCTTACAAGCAAACCAAACTCCTTTTCTTCTTCTCTCCTTCCTTGATTTCTATTCATATCTTTTATTCCTCATTTGTTAAATTTTGAATAATTCCAAGGGCCATGTAAGCTCCAATTTTCATTTGGTGTTGGAAGGCTCCACCCCTCGACTCCTCCCAAAGATTGTAACAGGGAACACACCTAGGGCACTTCCCCTAAACCACATAAGGGGTGATTCCCCTTGAATCCATTAGGAGATGTCACCCCCAAACCCCTACATCATGACCCTTTGTTTAATAATTTCCTTATATTCTTCTTAGATGCATTATGAGTAGAGTTCAATGGTTGATGTGGGCCCTACTTTATTTTTTATGTGCACACTCAATTTTCATGAATTGTGTGCCACTTAGTGTCATTTACACTAATTAATCTTATATTCTTAGATGTATTATTAGCTAATCCTGATGTCCATTCATTGAGTATACATTATCACTTGTACAATGTTTTTTTTTTCATTGTATTTCTTTGGTTTCTTCTCTTAGTCATGTCAACTCCACTTAAGAGATACTAGATAATGAGGAGAGTTGATTATACACATGTGTTTATTCTTGGGAAGACCAATTATTCTTCTTTGCATGCATATATGGAACAATTTATCACATATAAGAATCATATTCCATTTCTATATGGACAAATTCTTTCTCCCACTGATCCTATTTGGTTTGATAAGTGGGAAATACTTATGACAAGGTTCTTGGTACCTTATAATTACATGTTTCCATGGATCTTCAATTCCATGTGTAACTTAAAACACGTCCTTGCACTATTTGGAACACCTTATAGTCTCTTTTCAAAGAACCTAATAAATTTTATATTAGTCCTCTTCATCCTTTTCCTATTGTCTCTTCAGAGACTATTGTACTCCTTCCTACTACTCCTATTTATTATGATGACACATTCATGGTGGATTATGCAACATGCTCTTCCTTATGTTGAGCCACCAATATAAGACAAGATTATTCCCAACCTTAGTTATCTCATTGAAAATTCTACTTCTATCCCTATCTAAGATGTTTCTCTTTCAGAGCCTTCACAATATTGTACTTCATAGGAGTCTATTATTTCTAGTGCGAGTAAAATCATTGAGATATTTGATAACTCATATTTCCCTATGGATATTCATATTATATATGTGTGTGTTTCATCTACAATTTTTTCTTTAGTTTTGATGGTTATTGAGCTAACCTCTCCTCTTCACATGCACATTCTTCTAATGAATTTTCCATGGCCTTATTTTGATAGGTTCACTTTAGTGGAATTACACTCAATTCCTATGTACAATCTTGTTAGACCTATGCCATGCCTTGTTTTTTGAATTTTTTGACCTCTTTCAGATATCTTCATATTAATACCTTCATATTCCATTGTGTAATGGGTATAATTTCAGTACACACCTCATGTTCTTCCTTTAGCAAAATAAATAAACATTATTTGACGTGGATGGAGTTTCTTCAGGTAGAGGATCTCATCGGTGACATTAATCATTTTATGAGCTCTATTGTAGGCAGCTTCAGTATCTTTTATGGGGAATTTTTAGTTCCTCTTTCTATGTGCTCTATTGATCTCACTTGTGGACACATTCTCGGTTGTCCCTAACCTCCAAAGAGCATGCACTATTTCTCTTTTCTCTTTTTTAGGGGAGGATTATTTTCTTATGGGTTTTCTCATTTTATTCACTTTATGGGAGTTACATTTTGCTTGGGTACCTCATTAGACCTCATTGTTGGGACCCAATTATTCTACCCACCTAAGTTATGCTTCAAGAGGTGTTAGTGTAGGTTTTTCCATTTTCAAGTTTACCTTCATGTTTGTTCTATGAGTTTGCTTAGGTGTAAACTTGTCATAGAGGAGTTACATTCTAGGTGGGAGTCACCCTTGGTCAGCTATTTTGGGTATGGGAATATTTTGACCACTGCCACTTGTCATATATCCATCACTTGTCATGTGGGAGTTACAAATTCACTCATTTTTGTACCTCTCCTTTGTGAGCTATTCAACATGGGACTTGACTCATTTATGTATTCTAATTTTGTGTGTAAAATTTTTGGATCTCACCATTTCTATGCATTAATGGCAGATTAGAGATCTTAGATGACTCTAATATGTGGTACATTTAGTATTTTTATATTGTTTTTCTTAACATGATATATGTTTCCAAAGTTTGGAATGCTCATACAATTATTGTTTTTCAAAGTTTTGAAGTTTGTAATGCTCAATTTTTATTGCTTATATTATTTATATGTGTTGTTCATGTTTGTTATCTATGGTTAATGATGATAAATTTCACATTTAATAGTGGAGAATAACAATCGCCAACTCACTTTTAGGTGAAAGTATTTAAACATTCATTAAGCTTTTGATCCATTTGCATAATTAATAGTAGATAAAAAGTAAATTTAATTTTAGTAGATTATCAGAATGAATACCTCTACTTTATTTACATTTATTAATATAGTTATTTACATTATAAAATAAGTTAATTACATTTTGTTACACTGTTTTTTAGTAAAACAAAATTTAAACTATCAAAGATGGAAAACTTGAGTTGTGCCCTTCATTCCTTATATTCAGAGATAGGGGAATTGTTGTTGGTCCTTAAACATTTATGTCCTTAGTTGGATTTATTGTGATGTTAATGGAAATAGGAGAACTACCATGTGAACCAATTAGGGATAGAATGTTTTATCATGTCATTCAATATCTAATGTTGTCCGGGTAGAGGGTTGAATTTTTTGCTATAACACATTTCCTCTCCAATTCTCTTTTGGCCTTCTCGAATTCCTTCTCTTCTCTCTTGATCTCTCTTTTTATTATTTTCTTTCCTTTGTTGTATCTTTTCCTACTCTTTCTTATGCCTTTTTCTTGTGTTTTCAAGTTTATGATTTTCCATTATTTCCCTCTCAACCTACCTTAAGGCTTTCTTGTCTTTAGCTTCTTATTTATTCCTTACCTTCAATTCTTTATTCTCCTTCTTGAGGGTCTCCTATTGTATAAACATTTATCGGTAGTTGTCTCATGTGAGAAATCAAGAAACATTACATTCAAGATGAGCATATCTAAAGATATATGGGTGAAAATTTGGCCTCTCAAACAGAAGTTCACTAAGTTTCTATACTTAGCTAGACCATCATTGCATGTCATACAGATATGTATGAACCAATAAGTTTGTGAATTTATTTTATGTATGAATAATTTAAATAATGGTCAAAGGATTACATGGAGGTGTTTTATATAGTTCCAATAAGATAACCTAAAAATTTGGAGTCTTGAAGTGACTTTTAGCTCAAGTTATAAAGCTTCAAAGTTACACTTGCAAACTGTGATGGGTAAGAGATCGTCAAGATAAAATAAATTGAAGTCTGAGGTCATCTAGTTATTAGATATAAAATTGCACATTTAATCAAATATATTGATCCAAAAATATGTGTAAAATTTAATATGTTAAATAATGAATGTGCTAGTGACATGTGTCACATTCACAGAGCTTGGATAGAAAATCAACGATAAGCGTATGATTATGCAATTAGAAGATCAATAGTGTGCATTAAAGTTAATGAGTCAAATGTGAAAAAATAATGTAGGGATACCAATGGCACAATCATGAGATATTATATCTTAGATCAACAGTGGGCATTGCTAGATAAATATCAAGCTAATCTACAGAGATCAATGGAGTGCATTTGTCCATAGTTACCAGGAAGCATGAGATGAGGTTAAAGTGCTCGATGTTTAATAGCAAATAAAAGGTAAATATAATGATAATTTCAAGGGATATAAATGATTCATATTAATTCAATATATTATAGGGTATGATATGTTGACAAAGTGTTTGAAGTTTAATAGTTTCTCAATGACTGTTGGAATTCAAATATTCAAATTTACGAGGGAAGACAAGTTTATAGTTTTTGTGATATAACTTTTGATATATGAATAATTTGACCATAGTGTAGAAATAAAAGTTGTAGATAACTTAAATATGCATCCATAAATATTTATTTTAATGTTTTATTTTTTGTATAGTCAAATTTATTGATCTCCAAAGTTGACTATGTGTTTGACCATGTTCTGTAAGTGAACCGAGAAGAATATTTTGAGATGTTCTTATGGTTTTTAGATATTTCAAGGTGTCTTAGATATTGGATAAGGTTTTATACTCCATGATAATAATAGATATGGATTTTGGATATTTTATTGATCCTTCTTCAGTATGAACAAATGCTTAGAAGCTGACTATTTGTTCATTCATAGTGTTCTTGTGTACAAGGCTAATGTTTGAGTAGATTGAGCATATGCAGATGCATGTAATAATGATTATAATAATTTGAGGATGTTTAAGGGGTAATATGGAGTTGACGTATGCATTTATAATTGGTACTATGTTTCTGAGTTTCTTGATGGAGTGTCAAATGGGGGAATAGGTCTCCATGAGACCTATAAGGGCTACTAAGGCCTATTTGAAAGGTGTAGTTGCTTAAGTGTGACCCATAGTTGTTATATTTAGCCTATGAGGATAGTATTGAGATATGTCTTAAGTGTTAATTCAAGTCTAAAGGCTGACCAAGAATATAATAATCATGAAGGCTCTATAAATGGTGAAATCAAAGATGATTTCTAGACTTGATAGACCTGAGAGAAGAGGTGTGTGTGAGAGTTATAGAGCAAAATAAAGGGTGTGTACCCAGTTGATGTGATATAGAGAAAATAAGGTTGATGAATATGTATATGAATTTTAGGTCATATTTATGATGTCAAAATAGTGATTTTGTAGGTTTGAAGATTGAGGATGAGCGAAGATGTCTAGAGTGATCCAAAAGGATGTTTTGGATTCCTTTAGTGTGAGTGAAGGATATATGATGTTTGTGTGATATTGGTGGTTGATTAGAGAGGAATATAAAAGTGTGTACTATGTGTATGACCATTTGGTCATGTTTTTGAGTTTGTGATAGAGTTATTTCTACGAAGTGTAGTGTGACCCAAAAGTTAGTTTTGGATGTTTGTGTCTGTGTGAAGAAGTCAAGGGTGTTAATATACATTATATATCCATAAAATTGGTAGTAAATCAGTGTTTAAGATATGTTCATATCATAGGTGTTGGGAGGGTTCTCAAAACCTAGGTCTAAAGGACTTGACCATCTTAGGGTAGGTACTCCTTGTGAAGTAGGTGTTTCACTAAATCCAAGTCAAGAGGACTTGACCATCCTAGGGGTAGGTGTTCTTTATGGAATAGGAATTTCATTGAATTATAGTCAGAAGGACTTGACCATCCTAGGGGTAGGTGATCCTTGTGGAACAGGTGTTTCACTAAAGTCTAGTCAGAAGGACTTGACCATCTCATATTTGCATACTTATTATATGACAATTAGTCCATGTGTTTTTAGGATTGAAAGTGGGTTTTATTCCCCAAGAGGGTTTCCCACATAGATCTTGTGTTATGTGTGTAATCTTGAATTATCTATTTATTCATTTATATAAACATCTTGAATGTTTCATGAATGGTTGTATTGAATGCTTAAGTGTTTGAAGGGTTTGGAAATTGAATTGGATTGTTTGATACCATTAATTAACCCCCATTTTAGTGGTTTGTACTTTTAATAATTGGTATTAGAGCAAGTCCTTTGGTAAAATCTTGACAACTTGAAGGAAATCCAAGGTACAATATGGGTAGCCATCAAATGTAAGGAAGTTTTTCCACTAAGCAAGAACCACTGTTCAATGGATCCAATTATGCTTTTTGGAGTGCAAAGATGAGGACCTATATCATGTCCCTAGGGTTTGACACCTGGAAATATATTATGGATGGTTAGTCTTCACCTAATATTTCTCTATGTAGTACTGTAAATAAGAAATTATTTAAGAATAATTCTAAGGCAATGAATGCTATCACTTTTGGTCTTTCAAAGATTGAATACACCAAGGTAATCCATTGTATATCTACTAAGGAAGTGTGGGATAAATTTAAGACTATTTATGAAGGAGATTCAAAGGTTAAGTTGGAAAAGTTACATATTCACTGAAGATAATTTGAGAGTCTTAATATGAAGGAAGAAGATTATGTGGCATCCTTTATGCAAAGAATTGATGATATTGTGAACATCATCAAAGGTCTTGGAGAGAAGCTTGAAGAAACTATTGTAGTTCAAAAAGTATTAATGTATCTCTCTTTCAAGTTTGATTCTAAATTATCTATTGTAGAAGAAAGTCATGATCTTATTCAATTGAAGATGGATGAATTACATTACATTCTTACTACCTATGAGATGAGAGTCGATGATGATAAACCACCAAAGAAGGAAGTAACATTCAAGATAGAAACGAAGCCAAAAAAAGTTCCAAGGTAAGAAAATAAAGGAGGATGACATATATAATATTGATGAAGATGAACTAATTGCTTTGTTTACAAGGAAATTGAAAATAGGGTCAGGCAAGTATAACGGTAAACTACCCTTCAAATGCTTCAATTATGGAGAGGTCGGACATTTTGATAATAAGTTTCCTCATAAGCATAAGAAGAATGATGATGAAGAGCATTGTGATGGCCAAGATGAAGACAAGAAGACATATAAGTCTGATAAGAGGAAGAAAGGATTCATAAATTATGACAACAACAAGAAGTCCTTCAAGATCAAGAAGAGTCTCTACACCAAAAAATATTATAGCTTATCAGATGAGAGTGAAGATAGTGAATCTGAGTTTGATAATGAAGATGTTGGTCCTATTTAAGATAAATCCCTCTTCATGGTTGAGGAAGGAAGTTGCTCATATAAAAAAGAGTCTAATTTGAGTGATTCAAAATATGATAAAGATGAGGTGGACTATGAGACTGAATTAATGAATTCTCTTAAAGAACTAAAGATTGAAAACAAGATTAACAAGAAGATGAAGTCTCAAATCAAGGAATATGAAGATAAATTTAGTGTGTTTGAGGCAATAATGGATGAAGACACCAAGGAGCATGAATATATAGTCAAACATCTCAGTTATCAATTGGAAATCCTTTCTACAAGCCTGAAAGCTAAAGAAGATGAATGTTTAAGGTATGTAATTGAAAATGAGTCATTAAAAGCTTATTTAGAGAAGACATCAAGTAAGATGTAGTAACTTATGATATTTGAAAAGAGCTCAAGTGATCTAGACAATATTTTGAGTGGTAAAAAACATGCAAGTGATATAACAGGTCTTGGATACAAAGAACTAGAAAATGCTACTCAAGACAAGATGAAGACTAATGTAAATCATACCCTAAAGTTCAACAATCAATAAAAGAATGAAGATGTTGGTAGAATGAAGACAAATCAGATCAGATAACTAAATGCCATGAGGTATACAAGTTTTAATGGTTACTATTAAACATGCAATCAATTTAGGCATAGAGCTAGAGAATGCAAGAGACCTATTAGAAATGAGTTTGCATGAAATTATGATGGGGGTCATCAGTCAAAAGGTGAGTCTTATTTAAAAGGAGTAGTTTGTTTCAACTGTAAAAAGAATGGACATATTTCAAGATTCTTTTCTAATCAAGAAAGGCAGGATAAGCTTCTTATAAAAGGTATAGTGTGCTTCAACTATCAATAGAGAGGTTACATTGATAGATTCTACAAGCAAAGGCCTATAAGATAGAATATGTTTAATCAAGATCCTAGAGTGAAATAAAGAAGGCAAGTTAACTCATGGAAACTAAAATTGGTAAGTATGAGTCATGATGAGTCTATAGGTCCAAATAATCTATTCGATATGGTGGAGAATGCTACAAAAGTTGGAGAGTGCCAAGAGCTCTCATTGTCTGCTCATGTTGTGAATGAAGAGACCAAGCTCAAGGAGAAGACCAAGGTTCTAGTTAAGACTAGTTATGAGGTGTGTTGGATGCTAATGAGTAACCTTGGTCCCTATGTTGTCAAGGTCTGAAGGTGATGTTCTATAATGCAAGGAAGATACTTCAGTGATCAAGGTATGTCAAGATTCCATAGTTTGTCCAAATGTTGTATATCTTATCATAGAAGAGAAAGTAAGTGATGTAGAAAAGGAACAATTTATAAAAGTTTAAACTAAGGATAACAAGAGAAATAAGTATTATAACTATAAAAGGATTTTGGTGGTTATTAAGGAGATGTGGGCCACTCCTCAATTCACTTTATTTTAAGAGTATTGTGGTGTAGAGGAGGTCTCTATATATGCTTCTTAAGAGACTCCTTTTAGTGGAGAAGCAAGTGTTGTTGTGGTGTTCTTTATAAGGTCCTACAAGTCAAGAGATGAGTGTTTCCAATTGGATTTGGTGTGTCAAGATGGGATAAGTGCTTTGATGAGGTCAGAGTGATGTCATAACATGTTTTTTATATGTATGCAGTGTTTATAGGATCAGAATGGGTGTTTTTAGGTGGCATAATAAGATTGATGGAAGTTAAAAATAGTTTGGTTCTCAAAAAGGTTTGTGCACTTCTTTTTGATGTGTTCTAGGTGGTTTTGTGTCTTGATGACCTTGTTTACACCTTTTGGAGGTTTTTGTGTGCTCCCAAGTTTATCTTTCTTATTGTATATCAAATCCATGGTATAGGAATTCAAGGTTCCCAAAGGTGAGAAGGATCAAATCTTGGTTTAGAAGTATGTGATGTTTTTATTCATGTGTGTAAGAAGTTTCAAAGGTGGGCATTGACCAGAAGGAGCTTTGTTGATCTATTTGTTTTGAGATTCTAAAGTTTTGGGCTATGCTAGAAAATTAGTTTGCATTATGAGTTGAGGTTTGAGGATTGCTAATAGGTTAAATAGGCCAAATGGGTTGTCAAATCAAGCTTCATAGATATTTTAAGGTTTGTGTTTTTCAAATTATTCAAGTTTTTGTCAAAATGGAAGCCTAATTGGCTAGTAGATTTGTGAAGGAAGTATGTTTCAAATGAGGATCTAGCTGATGAAAATTGGTGTGATTAAGGGGTCATATGATATTTATCCATATATTAATTTTTAGGTCTTGAAAGTATGTCTACTAAAATTTGTGGGCTCTACAAGTTCTAGGTAACGCTACAATAAGTCTAGACAGGCCTAGTGTGAATATTTGATGTTTTTGCTTAGTTTCTTCAAAATATCAAGCCATGAGTATTTCAAGGTGATTTATAAGGTTATTATATATCATGTTTTCTATTTGGTGAATTTCATGAAGTTTTATTTGTGGTCCGTGAGGTGGCTTGAATGAGAAGGCCAGTTAGCCTGTGTGGTGGTTCTTCATTGTGTGTGGAGATCTGAAGATTCTCAAGAGGTGAAATGGATAAAATACATTATGGGGAGTCCCTATTATATGTTTCTTAGTAATTTACATTAAATTTTAGTTTTTTTTGTGATCTTTATTCATTGGTGGCAGTGCTTGGTTGAAGAAGAGTATTGGCATGTAGCAAGAGGAAGTTATCAAGACAAAAAGAGGTAGGCTCAAGGTAAGGGGGAGTTTGTGTCATATTTTTTAGGTGGTCCTCTCTTTTTTGTGTTATTTTTAGGTCTTTGAGATTAGTTTTTTCCCACTGTTTCATTATGTCAAAGGGGGAGAAGGTTTCTATTGTGAGAGTGCTTGAAGAGAGAGAGGGAAGGTGAGTTATATGATTAGTGTTGACATCAATGAAAAAGGGGAATATTTTTTGAGGGTTTTAAATGATGTCATGGAGGTGTCTAGGTGAGTGGATGAAGTGTATTGATAGTCTAAGTGTCAATGACAAATTATGCATTGTAGTTGTCTTAGTACACTTGTAGTAGGCTTGGTTGATATTTAGTTTTGGCATGATTAAGGATGGGTATAAATTATTTATCATGTGTGAGGGGTCATATCAGAGTTAATGGATGATTGGAGATATTATGGAAGTTCATGGTATTCATCTGGTTCTTCATTATGTTCATCTTGGCAAATTAATGATGTTATATTCACACATATGAAAGTTTCATGAGCATATTGATATATGGATTAATTAAACTATGTGATAAGATCATATGGTTAAAATTTTATGTCATGAGGTTGAGCATAGCTAAAGATATGTGGGTAAAAATTTGGCCTCTCAAATAGAAGTTCACTAAGTTTCTATACTTAGCTAGACTATCACTACACATCATGCAGATATGTATGAACCAATAAGTTTGTGCATTTTTTTTAAGTATAAAGAAATTAAATAAAGGTAAAATTTTTACATGGATATGTTTTATATAGTTCCAATAAGATACCATAAAAATTTAGAGTCTTGAAGTTATTTCTATCTCAAGTTATAAAGCTTCAAAGTTGCACTTGTAGATTGTGATGGGTCAGAGACCGTCAAGATAAACTACATTGAAGTCTGAGGTCATCTAGTTAGTAGATATAATGGTGAAAATTAAATCATATATTTTTATCCAATGGTGTGCATAAAATTAAATATTTCAAATAATTAATGTGTTAGTGACATGTGTTACATTCACGAAGCTTAGACAAAAGATCAATGGTGAGCGTATGATCATGCAGTCAGAAGATTAATAGTGTACATTAAATTCAATGAGTCAAATGTGTAAAAGACATGTGATATTTCAAATTTTAATAATTATAGGATATTTAATCTTAGGTAAATGATGATCACTTCTAGATAAAGATCAGGCTAATCCATAGAGATTGATTGAGCACATTTGTCCACGATTGCCAAGAAGCATGAGATGAGGTTAAAGTGATCGATGTTTAACAATAAAGCAAAGGTAAAGATCAAGATAATTTAGAGGGAGATAGATGATTAATATTATTTCAATCTATTATAGGGCATGATATGTTGACAAATTTTTCTAATTTTAGCAGTTGCTTAGTGGCCATTGGAATTCAAATATTCAAATTTATGAGGGAAGACCAATCTGTAGTTTTTATGCTATAACTTTTGATATATGTAGAATTTGACCATGGTGTAAAAATAAAAGTTGTAGAGAAATTAAATTAAAATCCAAAAATATATTTTTTAAGGTCTGAATATTTGTATAATAAAATTTATTGAGCTCCAAATTTGACTATGTGTTTGACCATGTTCTGTAAGTAACCTGAAAAGGATATTTTGAGTTGCTCTAATGGTTTTTGGATATTTCAAGGTGTCTTAGCTATTGGATAAGGTTGTATACTACATTAAAATGATATTTATGGATTTTTTAGGTTTTAACAATCCATATTTAGTATGATTAAAAGCTTATAAATTGACTGTTTGTTCATTCATAGTGTTCTTATGTACAAGGCTAACGTTTGAGTAGATTGAGCATATGAAGATGTGTGTAATGATAAATATAATAATTTTATGATGTATAATGGGTCATGTGGAGTGTACCTATTAATTTTTAAGTGGTCATATTTTTATAATTTTCTCAATGGAGTGTTAAATGGGGGAATAGGTCTTTATGAGACCTATAAGGCCTACTAAGGCCTAATTGAAAGGCATAACTGCTTAAATGTGACCCATAGTTTCTATGTCTGACTTGTGAGGATATTATTGAGATATTTAATATGTATTAAGGGTTAAGGAAGTTATAAATGAATACCAAGAAGATAATAATCATGGATTCTCTATAAATGGTGAAATCAAAGATGATGATTTCTAGACTTGAGAGACTTGAGAGAATAGGTGTGTGAGAGAGTTGTGGAATGAAGGAAAGGGTGTGTGCATAGTGGATGGGTTGTAGATCAGATTAGGTAAATGAATATGTGTATGAATTTTAGGTCATAACATTTCTTTTTTAGGTTTGAAGATTGAGGATGAGCGAAGAGGTCTAGAGTGATCCAAAAGGATGTTTTGGATGTCTTGAGTGTGAGTGAAGGATATATGATGTTTGTGTAAGCTTGGTAGTTGATTTGAGAGTAATATAAAAGTTTTGAATATGTGTATGACCATTTATTCATGTTTTTTAGGTTATGATAGAGTTGTTTTTGAGAAGTCTACTGTGATCCAAAAGGTGGTTTGGGATGTTTGTGGCTATGTGAAGAAGTCAAGGGGTCTGATATACATTGTATCTCCATCAGATTGGTAGGAAGTCAATGTTAAAGAGATTTTAATATCATATATTTTGGGAGGGAGATCAAAATCTAGGTTAGAATGGCTTTACCATCTTAGGGGAAAGTGCTCCTTGTGAAGTAGGTGTTTCACTAAATCCAGGTCAGAAGGACTTGACCATCTTAGGGGCAGGTGATCCTTATGGAATAGGTGTTTCACTAATTTTTGGTCAGAAGGACTTGACCATCCTATGGGTAGGTGATCCTTGTGGAATAGGTGTTTCACTAGGGTCTGGTCATAAGGACTTGAACATCTCATGTTTTCATACTTATTATAGGATAAGTAGTCCATGTGTTTGCAGGCTTGAGAGTGGGTTTTATTCCCCAAGAGGGTTTCCCACATACATCTTGTGTTGTGTGTGTAATATTGCATTATTTATTTTTTCATTACTATAAACATCTTGAATGCTTCATGAATGGTTGTATTGAATGCTTAAGTGTTTGAAGGGTTTGGAAATTGAATTGGATTGTTTGACATCATTGATTCACTCGCCCCCCCTCTTAGTGGTTTGTACCTATAACATGGGCTTGGGTAGTCATACATGCATCTAATTCACATCTAGTAATGAAATTATACAATTTACTCTTCAATTTTAAAAAGGTATAACCCACAACTGTTCTAACCATATGCATTCACACATGCTAAAATATTGATCCATTCTCTGTTATTTGATATTATTTTTGGCACACTCCTTGCCCCTTTCTTGGTGATGACTCACATGATATAATTCCTTATATATTTCACCCCTATCTAATCATAATTCAAAATTTTGTGTGGCCCATAATTATTTTTGACATACAATGTTTTCAAGTTCTCATAAAAATTGCACACAATGGATAGACTTAGAAATGACATCCCTATCTCCATCTAGTCCTTTGATTATTATCATAGACAAATCATGGTGCCTAATTTTAAATAATTTCCACCATGACTTGTCAGGGGGATCATCACTAAAAAGGTTGGGCCTAATTTCATATATAAGAAAAATAACTATGGGAAAGAATGTTTGCATAATTGAAACTATGAATGAATAACACAACTACAATAAATCATAGGAACATATGACAAGCATAGTAATATGAGTTGAGAGAAGGATTTTGTTTGATACATTTGACTAAAAATTTACTAGTATGTTAATGACAATCTTAATTTTGATAGAAAGACATGAACATTTATTGGTATGCAAATGAAAACATGTGTGGCTTCCATGCACTACCAATAAATGTTAATTATTACAAACATGTTCCTCCTCCAACATGGTACTTTATTTCATAATTATTACAAACATGTTCATCCTCCAACATGGTACTTTATTTCATATTAATGATCCATAGTAATTTCATGTCGTTCCTAACTAAAGAAAATTTTAAGCCACATCTAAAATAATGTGTTCATTTAAAAATTATTATTGGTCATAATTTTAACCATGTTGGTTTAAGTCTACATCCTCAATTGAGCCCACAAAATTGGATGAGAGAGGGAGAAACATTGATTGACATGAATATATGAAAAATACAACAACATATGGCTGTTTACTACTAGGAACATTGAAATATTGCTTGTAAATAAGGATTCTTTAAGAATATCCACTATTATAGGGAGGATTTCAATGTTTTATGTAGTGAAGCACCTTTATGGTTTCCATCAACAATAAAATATTGGTTTTATTATAAAATTTGAATGAATGACAATAACATTAATTGATTGTTAGTAAAAATACATCCTAATGTACAAGTAAATAATGCAAAAAAATAAACAACAAAATCAATAGATAAGAGGGAACACATTACAAAAGATATTATATGGAAAAACCTTATAAAACTGGTAAGGGAAAAAAACCATGGTTAAAATGATATCTTCTTCAGACTTCATTTAACATCAGCAAATCCTCTCTTAAAATAGATCCTCTAGAAACTCCATTCAATGCTAACAAATAAAGTACTCAATGCTTATAACCAAAGTGTTCAAGTGAGCCAAGATAACACAACCTCCAAGCTCTAACCTCCATACATGCAAGTCCAAGCTTGCATGGATCCTTAAGAGAAAACATAAGGACAAGAAATACAAATGAGAGAATATGCATATATAGCATTACAATAGAGAGAAATGGAGAGGGTAACATCATGGATGACCCAATAAAAATTCTACACTCCATGTAGGCACTAATGATCAATAGTAAAATGTCTATCTTCATTTGCAAGGGTCAACAAAGTGGGCCATCCACTTTAGACAATATCCAATCCACTTCCACGTGACTCCAAACATTATCCCTCACTCTACATGTGAGGATAATCAACAATAGTATCAACTTTTATTTTTCTTCCATGTGCACACCAAATTCCAAAATGTGTTACAATCACCTTTTGACTTTTTCCACACATGTGAACCATAGGGTCATTTATAAATTTGACCCATACCTAACACTTGACCAATTTCACCACAAAAAACCCTCATGTGAATACCAAAGACAAACCTATGTGCCTTGATGGATTGTTATGCCCCACTCCCATCATATCAATATGATCATATGTGAGAGACCCTCCATGGGCCCTGACACATCACCAACCAACCACATCACCCACATGCCACATCACCATGAAGAATGATCATGAATAGTGATTATGAATAGTAACCCATGAATAATGACTATGAATAGCAACTTCACATCCTAACATAATCCCACTTGAATTTAATATACATAGATTTTCCACACCTACATTTTCCATCATACAGCTGCTAACCATAACCTCTACTATCCTGACACAAACCTAGTAGAATTTTTCTTTCACTACTAAAACTTATCTACCCTGAATAACTTTGTCAACATATGCTCCTCCAAAACAAATTACAACACTTAAAGTGACAATTCACTTCCCCACACATAGACCAATCCTCATATCGGTATTATGCCATGAACCATCTCATAACTCCCACTACTTGGAAGTAACTAGTCTAGTGCACACCATAGATTTGATGAGGTTTCCTATTCCTGATGAGTCTAATACACATGACAACAACATGTCTTCTCTTCTATTATAATATGCTCCTAGGAATATAACTCATAATATAATAAGTGGGTTACTTCCTTAATTTCTCATTCATTTACATCTCCATCCTTGGTTTGTTTCTCCTACCACCTTCATCATGTCCTTGTCACCTGAGCCATCATACTAGTGATTATGTTGGGGCATACATAAAAAATGTCATCAACACATATATCATAAACCTATGATAAACACTTTGACTCTCCATAAAGGTAATAAATACCTTATACTACATGTGCGATACCTGCACAAACCTGTATAGTGATTTATTTAATATGCAAATTTAATATGCAAACTAGTAACTCTTTGCCTCATCCTTGTATCCCTTAGGCTCAAACATCTCTTCACAAAGAGATCACTATGTAGGAATCATGTTTCTCCAACTCTTTGAATAATAACTATTATACGTAAAACTCTTAATATTAGTGAGAAGAGATCTCATATAAGTCAAAACTAAACTTTTCCACATAGCCACCAAGCTATTAACATTGCAAAAATTCACTGGACCAATCATAACTCTTGGGAAGTCATTACGCTACTCAATGCATCACTACACCTAATAAGTTTTTAGCCTAAAAAATGCATTATGCTCTACCACATGTCCAAACACATGGCCTTCTCCTTTGGGGAACACCAGGTCTCAGTTGTTCTTTTACATGTAGTCTTTAGATACCAACCATGCCAAACATGACATAAGTGGACCAATCATATCTCCAAGTAAGTTATTGTGCTACTTAGTGAAACAATGAACTTACTAAGTTTTTAATCCTAAAAAATACATTTTAAATGCATCATGCTCTACCACATGTCCAAACACATGACCTGCTCCTTCCAAGAACACTATGTCTCATTTTGGCATTTACATCTTATTCTTCCTCATCCTCAACTACTTCAAACCAAGTATAACTTTAGATTTATTTATATCTCCTTCCTTTGCATGGATTTTTTTCATCTACAACATTTTATCTAACATGTGGTTATTAGGATACCACTCATAAACCCCTTGATTTGTTTCCAAGAACATAAAAAGTTCATGCCCTATCCTTAACCTTATCCAAAGGAGACTAGATTGCTCCTCAAGCTGTATAATTGCTTCATCATCTACAGGGACACTATGTAGGCTACTGACTTATCCAGTAATTTTTTTTTAGCTATCTCTTCCACTCATATGCGAGCTTCTACTTAGTAACATTGAAGAGAACAAGATATTCACAAAGATATCCTCCATAACTCCATAGAGAGAACTATCTACCATAATTTTTTTTTAAAATTTGGTCTCTCCTCCTGTCATAATCGTTTCAACTTGCACAAGATAACCTTTCAACAAAAATCACTTAAAAATAGGAGTTTTTCACCATGGCTTTGATATCAAATGTTAGGAAAAATACATCCTAATGTGTAAGTAAATAATGTATAAAAATAAGTTACAAAATCAAGATACAAGAGAACACATTACATAAGAGATTATGTGGAAAACCCTTGCAAAACTAGCTAGGGAAAAAAACCACGGGCAAAATGATAGCTTCTCCAAACTTTATTTAACATCAACAAATCCTCTCTTACAATAGCTCCTCCACCAACTCCTTTTAGTGCTAGCAAATATAGCACTCAATGCTTACAATGAAATCATTCAGGTGAGCCAAGCTAACATAGCCTCGAGGCTCTAACCTCCATACATGCACATCCAAGCTTGAATGGATCCTCAAGAGGAAACATAAAGATGAGAAATACAAAAGAGATCATATGCATCTATAGGATTACAATAGAGAGAGAGAGAGAGAGAGAGAGAGAGAGAGAGAGAGAGAGAGAGAGAGAGAGAGAGAGAGAGAGAGAGAGAGAGAGAGAGAGAGTAACATCATGGGTGGCCCAACAAATTTACCATACTCCATGTGGGCACTAGTGATCAATAGTAAAATGTTTATCTTCATTTGCAAGGGTAAACAAAGTGGACCATCCAATTTAGATAAGATTCAAGCCACTTCCATGTGACTCCAAACATTGTCCTCCACTCCACATGTAAGGATAATCATCAATAGTATCAACTTGTTTTTTTATATATGCATAACAAAGTCCGAAAGGTGTTGTAATCATCTTTTGACTTTCTTCACACATGTGAACCATGGAGTCCTTTATAATTTTGACCCATAGCTAATCTTTAACCAATTTCACCATAAGATAAACCCCATGTGACTAGCAAAGACAAATCCATGTCCCTTGGTGGAGTGTTATCCCCCACTCCCATCACATCAACCTAATTACATATGAGAGACACTCCATGGGCCCTGCTACATCATGAACCAACCACATCACCTGCATGCCACATCATATGCCACATCACTTGCATGCCATGTCACCATGAATATTGACTGTGAATAGTAACCCATGAATATTGACTTTACATCCTAACATTGATAAGAAAATATGAATAACATAACAACAAGAATGGATAAGAGGGTTTCGTTGATACATTTGAGTCAACATTTACTGTAATAAGAAAGAAAGTATAAATTTTTATATAAAAATCAATAACTTGTACTCCTATGTGAATGAAAATATTATGGGACTTCCATCCACGTTCCCATAAATGTTTAATAACATATTAAATGTTTTCTTGTTGTTCAATGTAGGTAAATATAAACCTTAAATTAGATACACAAATAATATAGTTTGGTTTGATACAAAAAAATAACAATATTATTTTTTATGTGAATGGAAATATTTATTTTGATATAAATACAATAATAGTTACTGGTATGTGCATGAAAACCTTTAGGGATTACATCCACATAATAATGAATGTTGCATCTTCCAACCCATGTCATGCAGGGAAATAGAAATGCAACATAGAAATTAAGCACACAACGACATGAATTCAAAAAACCTCCATGGATTCCATTAAAATATCAACAAATTTTGATTAAGATGTGAATGAAAATATGTGTATGATGTGGGTTTAGAATTGGGTAACATTTCATCCCTCTAACAAACATCTTCTAATAAGGGCATTGAAGGCAAAATAAAAATAACATGCACATGAAAAGAAAAATAACATAGTTGAGGATTCATTAGTAGGAAACACACATTTGAATAATATTTCATCACTCCATTAACATACCAATAAATTATGTTTAGTCATATATTAAGGAACACTAAAAAACCATGAATATAGAAGGAAAAATAAAAATAGTTTTTATCCCTCCGTTCTGCCCATTGAAATTCCTCTGCAAAACATTACAAGGTCAATAAATTTTGAATAGGTTTCATGTTCATTTGAGGGGAGGAGGTCCACGAAAAAAGGTAGGGAGAGACATTTATTGGTGTAACATTACATCATTCCATTAACATACCAGTAAATGTTTAATCAAATTTAAAGGCATACAAAAAAACATGAATAAATAAAGCATACCAAGAAACCTAAGAATGGATAAAGTACATAGTATAAAACATGAACATACAAGACACAATAACCATAACACTGACGTGATAATATAAATACCCAAGAATTTTAGTTGGTGGCATGTAGGGTGACATTAAATTACTATAGTAATGGATAAAATCTCATCAAGCCCTATGGAAAATGGTAGTGGCTTCCATAGTAATGATCCATAGTTTCCATCTGAGCTCAACCCGACATAAATGTATTGCATATATAAATAACAAAGCAAAGTGAATGGAAAACATGTGAAAAACTAGGTCAGTATACATTTAAAATGTTTATAATTTTGAATGAATAACACATGAACTTGAATTCAAAAAATGTTTTAGTTCAATAGAAAAGTAATTCACATTTACTAGTGTGTCAAAATCTAAATTGAAAACTTCTAATTTTCAATGTGATCCTCTAAATATGTTGGTGTTGGAATGTTGAAGTCCACTTATAATTTAATTTGAATATGACACTCTCTGCAAATTAAAAAAATGGATTTTCTACAATTTTATTTGAATTATCAAAAAGAATTTGAAATTTGAAATTTGAAATTTGAATTATTTGTGGATGGTGAGGCTTAGATGTTTATTTTCATTCAATTTTTTAGGTGATGCCAATGAATGGAAGTTGGTGGAGTCATTTGTTGGATCCAAATATTTGAATTTGTAATCCCTTAGGATGTAATAAAAATGAAGTAGACTAGATGTTGTGACTTTTGTCTCATGTACCTTACAGTCAAACATAAAAAAGTGCAATTGAGGTGCTCAAAATATTTATTATTTTAAAAATATTTACACCTTTAAAATATTAGTAAAGAATGTCAATTTTTTAAAATTGTACTTTATTTTGAAAATAATATTTATATCAATGAAAATGATATTCATTTTAATGATTTTTTTAATATGATATTCATTTTGTGTAATATATTATACATTTTATTTTAATTATAGTACACATCTATTTTAGAAGGAGACCAATGATTTTAAGAAAGGTTCCTATTTTTAATATTAATTATTCAAAAAATGAATGGTCAACACTAAAATGTTTTAAATAATCTTTACAAGTATACAATCCATGGTACAAAATCAAATAAATCTTAATAATTCATGACCACAAAAAGGGGACACAACAACAATCACAATCATTGGACCCCACAACTACCCCCAACTACTAGTCCCCTTCCCTTATATCCCAATGAATTTTATTTTATTTTCTTTAACATCCAAAGATTACACTGAACTTTTGATAATGATGATGTAATATATGCACCTTGATTGAGTAGGAAAGTACCTTTTTCCTCAGTAATATGAGAGAAAGTTAAAAACCTTTAAAATTATAAAACTCAAAAATGGAAATTAGAATGAATTCACATATATATTTTGTCTTTAAGCTTCCAAACACACATCTTATTTTCAACATTCCAAATCATTAAAAACAATAATTTAACATCAAACACTAAAAATTATAAGATAATTTCAAATATATTTATCCAATTTTGACCACTAGTTTCCTCATGCTTTGACTAGATCATTTATTTATTTTGGACTATATTTGAAGGCATTACATGAAATCACTAAATTAGGCTCAAACATCTCTTCACAAAGAGATCACCATATAGGAATCACGCTGCTCTAACTCCTTGACTAACAATTAGTGCACATAACATTTTTGATACTAGTGAGAAGAGATCTAATAGAAGTCAAAACTAGACTTATCCACATAGCCACCAAGCTATTATCATTGCACAAGTTCACTAGACCAATCATAGCTCCTAAGAAGTCATAATGCTACTCAGTGCATCACTGTACCTACTAAGTTTTTGAGCCTAAAAAATCATTTGAAATGCATCATGCTCCACCACATATCTAAAAACATAGCCTTCCCCTTTCAAGAACACTAGTTCTTAATTATTCTTTTGCATGTAGCCTTCAGATTCCAACCATGCCAAACATGACATAAGTAGACCAATAATAGCTCCATGGAAGTTATTGTGCTACTTAGTACAATAATGTACCTACCAAGTTTTTGAGCCTAAAAATGAAATGCATCATGCTCTACCGCATGTCCAAACACATGACCTTCTCCTTATGGGATTATTAGGTCTCAATTTTGCATCTACATCTTTTTCTTCCTCATCCTCAACTACTTCAAACCAGGTATAAATTTAGGTTTATTTGTACATCCTTCCTATGGATTGATTTTTTTCATCTATAACATCTTAGCTAACAACATGTGGTTAGTGGAATATCACATAATACACCCCTTGGTTTGTTTCCAAGAACTAGAACAAGGTCATGTCTTATACTCAACCTCATCCAAAAAAGACCAGCTTGCTTCTCAAGTTGTACAACTGCTTCATCATCTATAAGGACAATGTGTAGGTTGTTGACTTGTCTAGTAAAGATTTTTTATTTTTCTCCTCTACTCATATGCAAGATTCTCCTCAGTAACATTGAAGATAATAGAATATTCACCAAGATATCCTCCATAGATCCACAGAGAGAACTTCCCACTATAAAACCTTTTTTTTTAAACATGGTCTCTTCTCCTATCACAATAGCTTCAACTTGTACAAGACAACCTTTTAACAAAAAACATGTACAAATAGGATTTTTTCACCATGTTTCTAATATCATATGTTAGGAAAAATACATCCTAATGTGCAAGTAAATAATGCAAAAAAAAAATTTTAAAATCAAGATACACGAGGTAACACATTACAAAAGAGATTACGTAGAAAATCCTTATAAAACCAACAAGGGAAAAGAACCACGGGAAAAATGGTATCTTCTCTAGACTTCATTTAACATTAGAAAATCCTCTCTTAAAATATCTCCTCAAGTAACTCATTTTAGAGATAACAAATAAAATACTCAATTCTTACAACCAAATCATTCAGGTGAGTCAAGCTAACATAACCTTCAATCTCTAACCTCCATACATGCAAGTCCAAGTTTACATGGATCCTCAAGACGAAACATAAAGATGAGAAATAGAAAAGAGAGTATATGAATATATATAATTAAAATAGAGAGAGAGAGAGGGAGAGATTAACATCATGGGTGACCCAATAAATTTTCCACACTCCATGTGGGCATTAGTGATCAATAGTAAAATGTATGTCTTCATGTGCAAGGGTCACAAAGTGGACCATCCACTTTAGACAAGATTTGAGCCACTTCCATATGACTTCAAATATTGTCCCCCACTACACATGTGAGGAAAATAAATAATAGTATCAACTTGTCTTTTTATTCCATATTCACACCAAATTCCAAAAGGTGTTGCAATCACCTTTTGACTTACACACACATGTGAACCATGGTGTCCTTTAGAAATTTGACCCATACATAATCTTTAACCAATTTCACCACAAAATAAATCCTATTATTGGATAATTATCAAATTTTTAATGGTGATATCATAGAGGTGTCCATGGGAGTGGATGAATTGACTTTATAGTCTAAGTGACAATGACAAATCATGCATTGTGCTTGTCCTAGTGTGCTTGAACTTGGCTTGGTTGATATTTTGTTTTGGCATGGTTAGAAATGTTTAGGGATGAGTATGATGATTTGAGTATGTGAAAGGGGTCCTATAAGAGGTCAATGATGCATTGATTATTTGTGTGCATGATTGGATTTTATCTGGTTGATCATTATTGTCATCTAAACATTTTGGGTCCAATGGTAGAAAATCTAAGTAGGCAATTAGTTAATGTCATAATTGCCACATGGGGATGAGTCAGTGGGAGTTGACAAAATGGTTGTAATCACATTAGTCCATAATTTTTATGCACAAAGTATCAAGTCATGTGATGAAGTGTAGTAAAAGATATGTGTGAAAATTCAGGCTCTTAGACATTTTGACAATGTTTTCTATGTTCAAACAAAGTTGAGTAAATAGTTTGGTGACATCATATATCACATGTATGAAAGTTATAGGAGTAACTTGTTATATCTATGAATTTAATTATGAGATAAGATCTTATGTGATAAATATTAGGTCATACAAATAAGTGTGATAAAATATATGCTAGTGCAAAGTTGGGCTCCCAAGCAGTTTGACAGTGTTTTCCCATAGCCAAATTTGCATGAGGCAAGAAAGCACTGAGTAAGCAGTTTTATGATGGCATATCTCACACATGTAGATATTTTAGGAGAATTTGATCATATGGGTTTATTTATTTTTGTGCCTAGTTTATATTCACTAAATTTTAAGACATGCAATGAATTGTGACAAAATATATGCATGTTCAAAGTTGACCTTCTAGGCAGTTTTTGACATAGTTGGCTATGTGGCAAAAAAATATGAGTGAGAAAATTAATGGTGTTATATCTCACATGCACAAGGTTATAGGATAAGATTTATATATGTTTGGATTATAATATTTGATTAGATAATATGGTCCAAATTTTATATCATTCATCTAAGCACAACAAAAGTTATTGAGGTCCAAAGTTGGCCTTCCAGGTAGATAAGCGAGGCTCTCCATACTTATTCTACTTTGCATGATGTTAAAGATCAACACCAATTAAAGATCCAATGTGTTATATATGTTAATACATCTAGATATATCATGAAAATTAAATCAATTTCTTTAAATTATTCTTTGGTTAACAAATATAAAGATCAAGCTCCTTATAAAAGGATCAATATAATGTGTTTATTCCAAGATGTTAGGATGTAATGAGATGGTGCCAAGTGTCTGATTATTAACGTTGAGCAGAGATAAAAATAGAGCTTATTCTAAGGATAAAGGGTGATTAGATGTTCATATAGATATAGATAAATGGTGTGCATTGAGAGATATGATTTTAATTTATCCAATGTTTAACACAGATAAAGATTAAGCTATGTATAAGAGATTGATGGTGCATGTTGAGTCAATATTGTAAGATTACACGAGATGAGTTCAAATGTTCAAGGTTTAATGTTTAGGAAGTGCCACTCTATAAGTTAAAGTTTTAAGAAGATTAATTTTAAATGTTTAATATGAAGATGTAAGAGAAATAAATGTGAGAAAAGTGATCAAGGTTTAACTGTGACCTTTTGCATTTGAATATTTGAATTTAACAAAGGAAAAACTAGTGCTCTGTATTTTGGTTATAAATTTTGATCCAGGATGAATTTTCTAATGGTTTAAAAAGTGAATTTGTAGAATAATCCAAGGAACATACGTAAATATATATTTTAATATCTAAAAGTGTGTACAATCAAATTTATAAGGGTTCAAATTTGACTATGTTTTTGTGTATGTATTGCAAGTGACCTGAGAAGACTGTTCGAGCTTATTTTGATGTTGTTTAGATGTATCTTGATGAATTATATAGTGATGAGTGTTTTATACTCTATTTTGACCATATATGTATATTAAGAAGGTTTTAACAATCATATGAAATATAAACAAAGGGTTAGAAGTTGACTATGTTTTTGTTCATATTGACTATGTATACAGAGAAGTGTTTGAGCTAATTAGGGTTTAGCAGAAGAGTGCTATGATGGATGTTCAAACTTAAGGAGGAACTATAGATAATATGACATGGGTTTATGATTTAGAAAGTGTTCTTGTGTTCTTATTTTTCTCATAGAAGGGTCAAAGAGGTGAATGGGTCATCATAGGACCTAAAAGGTGACTTAGGCCTATTTGAAAGAGAATTATGCTTAAGTGTGACCCATTTAAGATGCCTTAAGGGTGAAGGACAGTGTTGTGGCTAAAAATGAAAGATTATGGCCTTGATAATTCATGAATGATTTATAAATAATGAAACCAAATGAGATGGTTTCTAGACTTGTGGAAGACTGAAAAGAGGCTAGTATGAGAGTAATGGGTGTTGAAGTGAAGAAGAGAGGAGAGATAATGTGCCCAGTGGATGGGTTGATGAGAAGATAAGATTGAGGACTATGTGTATGAACTTTATGTCATATTTATGATGTTAGGATAGTGATTTTTTAGGTTGAGGATGAGTGAAGAGATCTAGGTTGATCCAAAAAGGATATTTTTGAATGTTTTGTGGATGAGCAAAGGATAAATGATGTTTATGTGAGATTGGTGGTTGATCTAAGAGGTAGATCAGAGTGTGGTATATGTGGATGACCCCATGGTCATGTTTTTATTATTGTGATAGAGTTTTTGTAGGTTTGGTGGTTGTATATGAGCTGAGGAGGAACTGAGGAGTGAAATGATCCAAAAGGTGGTTTTGGATGCATTATAAATGTGTGAAGAAGGTTGTGTTATTAGAGGTACTTTATCAGGTGTTGAACACATTAGTTATAAGGTGTAGGTGTTCATCTCATATGAGGTTATAAGGACTTGATATTCCATAGGGTTAGATGCTCCTTGTGAAATAGGTGTTTCACTAAAGGCCTTAGGTCAGAAGGACTTGACCAAAAAGTAATCAGAAGGACTTGATCATCTTAATGGCAAATGTTCCTTATGCAATTAGTTTTTTTAATAAATCCTAGTTAGAAGGACTTGATTAGTCTATTATTTGTAATCTCTTATATGACAAGTAATCCATGTGTTATAGGCATGAGAGTGGGTTTTATTCCCCATGAGGTTTTCCCACGTAGATGATGTGTTGTATGCTCTTGATCATGCTATGGATGAATGTTATTTCATGTTTATGTTTCTAGATCAAGTTGATTTATGATGGAATGGTTTTAAAATTTAATGTGCATTGTTGTATATTGATTCACCTCCCTCTTAGTAGCTACTTCAAATAATTGGTATCAGAGCAAGTCCTTTGGAGGAAGCTTAACAACTTGAAGGAGATCCTAAGTTGGTACAAAGATGGCTAAACAGTTGAAGAAAGAGAATCAACAATGGAAGTCTATGATCAAGGCACTTGAAGAGTAGATATGTACTTTGAATAAAGATACCAAAAAGGATGAGAATGTTATCAATGATCTCAAGCTTCAACTAGTAGATGCCAAGACAAGTTTGTATTCAAAATAAAAGGACATCATGTTTGACAAAGAAACTTGTGATAATAGTAGAGAAGATGACAGTGAGGAAGAAGAAGTTGATCTATAAGCTAAGCTCATGATTGCACTTGGTGAACTAAAGGAACAAAAGAATAAGAATCATAAAATAAGGAATATGATAAAAGTTATTGAAGCACAAGTTAGTTATCTTGAGGGAAGTTTATTAGGAATGTCCAAGAAAGAATAAAATAAGTATCAAGTAAAGATCAAATATATTGAAGTGCAAGCATATATATTGAAAGACATGGCCAACAAGGCCAAAGAGGATGAAGAGAAGATCAATATTCTTGAGGATCAGTTAAGGACTACAAATGCAAATCTTAAATTATGAGAAGATGAGTACACTTAGCTAAAGATTAAGATGGGGTCTTTGAAGAGTCAACATGAGCTTGTTGTATTCAACTTGGATAAAATTGAAAAGAAGCATGAAAAGCCTGAGTATGTCAAGGAGAATGCAAGATTTGAAAGCAATGCAAGAAGGTATATTAGACAACTAAATACTTCAAAGTATTCTAGTTTATTCTATGATCATTATTATACATGTAATAAGTATGGTCATAGAGCTAAGGACTATAGAAGAAATTCAATCAAGAATGAGTTCTCATGGAGCTTTGGAAGAAGAAGCAATTGGTCTTGGATAAATAATATCTCAGATTAGTCAAGAGGTATGTTAAATTATATTATTTCCTATAGTTTTAATAAAGTAGGACATATTTCCAAATTCTACAAGAATAGTTTGAAGATGAACTAAAGTTTTGATAAGAATAAATATGCTCCTAAAATTCACACAATGGTATTGAGACCATATACTATGAGGGATAATCATGATCAAGGTGGATTGCCTACTACAATAAAGAAGGAATCAAATATGAAGAAGATACAAAATTTGTCCTCTGTCCAAATAGAAAAGGAAGATCACAATCATCATCAAGAAAAAGGTATGAATGATCTTGTTTATTTTAAATGTCATAAAGTTGGTCACATTGCTAGATATTGCAAGAACAAGATGAATGATTTCTCAAGGCAAAATAAGGTGTATGGAGCTCCTAGTGTGTAAAGAAGAGGTCACACATGGGTTTGGAAACCTAAGTCTATTAGGAGAGATCAGTTTGAAACCAAGGATGGTTTGTTTATCATGATAGACAAAAAAGAAAATTGAGAGTTTATGTTGTCATTATTTATTGATAAATCTGAAGCAAAGAATGAAGTCAAGCATTTATTCAAAATTAATTGGATGATGAGGTAGGACTACAAGTTAAAGAAAGGTATGGAGATATGGGAGTCTCTTGAGTTTTGGGACTTTTAGTCTCTCTATGTCAAAGGGGTGTCTCTATATAGACTTCAAGGAGACACTTGTCAATCAAAGGAAGCTTGGTGGCTATCAAATATTGTTTGATGAGAAGGTGTGAAAATAAGGTGAGTTTCAAATATATATCTACACATCAATTTGTGGTAGATGTTAGGTTAGCCTATAAGTTGAAGGGCTCTCTTATAGGCCTATGTCCTAGATCTTGCTAAGCCTTTCAAAGGCTTGTTGAATAGTTATGTATGTCATGAAATTTCATAGTGTTCTGAAGATGAGGTGTCTTTATATAAGTATTGACTATGATTGGATAGTATTTGAAGACTTAATGAAGATGTCATGATTTAGGTGAAGCATGGAGTTAGGGGGAGCATATGTGAAATGTTACTATCTTGATAAAAGAGTGAAGATGTATGATACAATTTTGAATTAAAGAATATTGATATGATGACTTGGTCAAACCAAATCATATGTTTTGACAAGGTACTAAATCTTCATGCACGAGCAAAAATAGCTTGTGAGTTTTGTAGGAAAATAAGTCTAAGGATCAAGAAGGCTTAAGAGTAAAGGAGCTTGTTGGAGGTTCTTGTCTTTTAGTTTTATGGTGTTATTAAAGAGTTAGAGTAGGTATATCTAGGTGGAAGATATGATGTGGAGAGATGGTTTTGTGTCTTGATGATCCTGCTTGAGCCTTTTGGAGGTTTTTGTGTGCTCTCAAGTTTATCTTTCTTGTTTCTAGTCAAAATCCATGGTATAGGAATTATAGGTTTCCAAAGGTGTGGAGGATTATATCTTGGTCCATAAGTGTGTGTCGATTATCTTTAGGTGTGCAAGAAAAGTTTCAAAAATATGCGTTGACCAGAAGGTGTTGGGTTAACGTTGTTTGTTTTGAGATTCTAGGGTTTTGGGCTTTGGTAGAAAAGTGGTTTTACTTATGATTTGAGATATAAGTATTCTTAATAGGTTTAATGGGCCAAATGGGTTTTAAAATCAAGATTCATAGATATCTGAAAGTTTGTGGATTTTAAAGTATTCATGTCTTTATCAAGATGGAGGCTTAATTGGCTAGTAAGTTTATGAAGGACGTATGTTGCAGAAGATTATCATGGTGATGAAAATTAGTGTGATTGAGGTATAATATGAGAGTTATCTAAATATGAATTTTTAGGTCTTGAAGGTGTATCTAATAAAATTTGTGGGATTTTTAAGTTCCAGGTAGGTTTACAAGGAGTCTAGATAAGTGAGAAGAAGAGTGTTTTTGATTTTTGATTAGTTTATCCAAAAGATAAAGGTATGATTGTTTATAGGATATTTCTTAGGTTGGTTTAGAACATGTTTTATATTTGGTGAATGTCATGAAGTTTTGTTGATGATCCTTGAAGTGGCTTAAGAGAGAAGGATAGTAAGCCTATATGGTAGTTCATCATGGTGTATGGAGATATGAAGATGCTCAAGTGATGAAATGACTCATAAATATTAGGGGGATTCCCTATCAAATTTTTATTGGTGAGTTACATCATATTTTAGTGTTTTTTTGTGTTTTATTTATTCATTAGTTGCAATGCTTGCATGAAGAGAGTGTTGGCATGGAGCAAGAGGAAGTTGTCTAGGCAAGAAGAGGTAAGCTCAAGGTAAGGGCGAGTTTATATCATATTTAAAAGATGATTCTCTCTTTTTGTTAGTTTTTTTAGGTCCTTAGGATTAATTGGTTGCCACTTTGTCATTGTGTCAAAGGGAGAGAAAGTTCCTATTGTGAGAGTGCTTAAAGAGATAGAAGAAAGGTGAGCTATATATTGGGTCTTGACATCAATGACAAAGGGGAAGATTATTGGATAATTGTCAATGATGTCATGATGATGTCATATAAGTGTCCATGGGAGTGGATGAAGTTCATTTCTAGTCTAAGTGACAATGACAAAGTGTGCATTGTGCTTGTCCTAGTGTGTTTGAAGTTGGCTTGGTTGATCTTCTATTTTGGCATGGTTAAAAATGTTTAGGGATGAGTACAGTGATTTTAGTATGTGAAAGGGGTATTATAAGAGGTAAAGGATGAATTTATTTTTTATGTTCATGATTGTATTTCATGTAGTTTATCATTGTTTTCATCTAGACATTTTGGGTTTGATGGTAGAAAATATGAGTTGGTAATTTGTTGATGTCATAATTGTCACATGGGGATGAGTCAATGGGATTTGATCATATGGTTGTGATAATATTAGTCCCTATTTTATATTTTCAAAGTATCAAATCATGTGATTAAGTTCAATCAAATATGTGTGTGAAAAGTTGGGCTACTAGGGATTTTGACAATGTTTTCTATGTTCAAACAGAGTTGAGTAAGCAGTTTGGTGACATCATATCTCACATGTATAAAAGTTTCAGGAGTAGTTTTTTATATGGATGAATTATCCTATGAAATAATATCTTATGGATTAAATATTAGGTCATGAAACTAAGCATGACAAAATATATGCAAGTGGAAATTTGGGATCCTAGGCAGTTTGACAGTGTTTTCCCATGCTTAGCCAAATTTGCATGAGGCAAGAAAGAGCTAAGTAAGCAGTTTGGTGATGGCATATCTCATATGTGTGGATGTTTTAATAGAATTTGATCATATTGGTTTATTTATTTTTGTGCCTATTTGATATGCACTAAATTTTAGGATATGCAATGAAGTGTGACAAAAGATGTGCATGTTTAAAGTTGGCCTTCCAAACAATTTTTGACATAGTTAGCTCTATGGAAAAAAAATTGAGTGAACAAATTAATGGAATTATATATTGCACGCAAGAGTGTTATAGGATTATATTGATATATGGTTGGATTATTGTATTTGAGGAGATCATATGATCCAAATTTTAAATCATGCCTCTAAGCACAACAAAAATTATTGAGGTCCAAAGTTGGCCTTCCAGGCAGATAAGCAAGGGTCTATATACTTAGTCTATTTTGCACGATGTTATAGATCAAGACCAAATGAAGATCCAAAGGTTTATAGGTGTTCATAAATATAGATATATGATGCATAGTAAGTCAAATGGGTCAAATTTTTCATTGGTTAATGAATATAAATATTGAACATCTTACAAAAGAATCAATAGAGTGTGTTTATTCTAAGATGTCAGGGTGTAGCGAGATGGTGCCAAGTGTTCGATGTTTAACATTGAGAAGAGATAAAGATAGAGCTTGTTACAAGGATAAATTTTGAGTGTGTGTGTGTGTGTGTGTGTGTGTGTGTGTGTGTGTGTGTGTGTGTGTGTGTGTGTGTGTGTGCACGTATTGAGCTAGATGATTTCAAAATGTCTAATGTTTAACATAGATAAAGATTTAGCTACATAGAAGAGATTGACGGTGCATGTTGAGTCAATATTGCAAGGTTGCATGAAATGAGGTCAACTATTCGAGGTTTAACATTTTTGAATTTGTGATATATGTATTAAAGTTCAAATATTATCAATGGTGTGTGTTTAATTTGAATAAGTGAGAGCATGAGATACGAGTAAAGTGATTGAGGTTTAACTATGACAGTTTGTGTTTGAATATTTAAATTTAATAAAGGAAAAATTAGTGCTCTATATTTTGGTTATAACTTTTGATCCAAGATGAATTTTCTAATGGTGTAAAAAGTGAATTTGTAGATGAATCCAATAATAATTTATAAATATATATTTAAATATTTTAAAGTGTGTACAATCAAAGTTATAACGGTTCAAAGTTGACTATATTTTCATGTATGTCCTACAAGTGACCTGAGAAGATTATTTGAGCTTATTTTGATGTTGTTTCTATATCTCTTGATGAATTATATATTAAGGAGTGTTTAAAGCTCATTTAATACCATTTATGTGCATTATAAAGGTTTTACCAATCATATGCAATATGAACAAAGACTTAGAATTTGATTGTGTTTTCATTCATAATGACTGTGTGTACAAAGAAGTGTTTGAGCTAATCGGGGGTTAGCAAAAGAGTGTTATGATGGATGTTGGAAATTAAGGAGGACCTATAGATCATTCAACATGGGTTCATTATTTGAAAAGTGTTCTTTTATTCTTAGTTTTTTTGGAGAAGGGTCAAAAAGGTGAATGGGTCATTGATTTAACTATTTTGGGAATATTAGAGTCATATTCCTAATTTAGTTAAGGGTATAAATTAATTAAATCAATAAATAATATTTAAATAATTAAGATAATATTTTTTATAATTTAATTTCAATTTAAATTTTTCTAAAAAAATTAATAAATGTGGAGAAAATAAGACTTAGTTGGAAATAGACTGAGACGACTGAGATAGGGTTTGAAATTCATTGTGCAGGACTAAGATAGTGTCACAAATCAAGATCTGACATTTTTTTAATGAAAGGATGGGAGTAATAAAATAATAAACCCTAGGGTCCATCCCTATATTCCTCTTCTACAACTATTGTTC